>MNCI01007427.1:88090-266379 GCA_015680685.1 Gnetum montanum
TAAAAAGAAAGCAAACCAAAAAGTAAGGATAAATCCTTCAAAAATGTAGGTTAGATAGTGGCATCAATAAACCAAACTACAGTAATTTCCTCTTCAAATAATAGAAAAATTGATAGTGCAATTCTAAGCCTAATGGTGGATAATATACATCAAATGAAGAACAATAAAGAAGGCTACAAACGAATAGGTTCAAATTCCATAAATTTCCAATGACATACACTCAACTATATAGCATGTTAATGAAGGATGTGCATATTTCACCTAAATAATTTTTACAACAAAAAGAGCATAATTTAAACAATTCCAAACCTTGGCCATTGATCCTTACTAATGCATGAAGGAAGATCCAACTATCTCTAAGAGGTACAATTCTAAAATATTTTTATACTACCATAAGATTCCAAGTTATGATACTCAGGATTGTAACATGCTCAAAAATGATTTTATGCATTGGTGGAAAAAGAAAAAATTATGTTCAATAGTCCTATGCAACATAGCAATCAAATCATGCAAATTTACCAAGATCCTTTCAATGTACATTCTAGAAAAATTTTGACCTTTCATTTGAAGCCCAAAGATTATCATCCAAAAGTATCCCTCATAATATCAAATTTTCTCATGTATTCCTTCAATCCTATTGAGAAAAAAATTCTTTGGTAATCAATCTCCTCTAGAATATCACCAACCATTCTACTTTCTAGAATGTACACATAGCTCCATTAGCCATTGATATAATACCTTACTATGATGAAGTTCCTACATATTCTAATCCCACTTTCAGCTATCCCCCTTTACCTCCAAGAAATAGACTTCCTACTCCTACTCATCTTGTTGACTATACTCCTATTTTACCCTATGTTATTCCTTCTATATCTCACCCCTTCTTCCCACCTAAGTTACAAGAGCCTCCCTTGCTTCCTACCCTTACATCACCTGTTAGGATTCTTAGCTAGGCTTAAAAGGGAGTAGTGGATAACAACAAAGGAAGGAGAAGGAACAAGCCAACAATTAGCCTATTCTAAACAAAAAGAAAATTTCATTTCAGGATGAATTAAATGTAAATCCTCTTACTACAATTATTAGCTCAACTCTTGCACTTGCATAAGATGTTATTCCTCCTATGCTAGATTTCAAGGATGCAACTCCTAGGGGTAAGACTTTTCACCAAATTACTACTGTAATGAAATCAAAAGGAGCAAACCTTTTTCTTATTGACCTCATATCCACTTCAAATGAACATCATTTGACATTGAAGGAGCTTCTAAAGTCTATCATAGTACCTTCAAAAATTTAGGCTTATGTTCACATGATCTCATTAATGCTTAATTCCCCATGCTAAGGGGCTTAACTATTTGGTTTTTAAGAAAGAGAACATCAAAACATATCCTGCAGTGCATGCCATGTTCTAGCCTCCAATCTACATCACCATACAAATTGAAGGTAACATGTTATTACCCTTGATGCACATAGATGATTGAGCCAAAATTAATGTCATATCATGGATAGTTATTAGGAATATCAACCTTGAAAAATAGGTCACTAACTCTAACTATAGCTCCTCTTTGGTTTCAATTTGTGGTGCTAGAGTAAAAATTCAAAGAGCAATAAAATTACCTTTTTGATAGGGATTTTGATTATGTCTAAATTTTTATTTACCATCATTAGAGACTCATCTAGAATTAGCACTATGATAGGAAGACTATGTGATGAGTGGTGATTTGATAGGCCCTGATCTTAGATACGCAACGTTGGAGTCTTGATGTCATGTACCCAACATTGGGGCTAATTAGCAATGTTAGATACCTAACATCACCTCATGTAGGCCTCTCTTATAAATATTGCACTTGGGGTTCTAGATGAGACGTCTTAGCTTAGATCTTAGAAATAATTAGTTTTTAGTTTCTTTTTTGCTATTCTTAGTGCATGCTTGTAGTGTGATGCTTGTAATCGTACGACACCTTTATTCGAGTGTGACGTACTTGGAGACGTTACATGATTGGTAATAAAGATCAAGATTACTTTCATAATTGTAGCATCCACTGAGATTAATATTGTTGTTTTAATTATTTAATGCTTTCTTTAGTTAAACATTTCCATTTATTGTTATTTACTCTTCTTGTTGTTAAGAGGAATGTGTACACCTACATCACAAGCGTTTAAGTGTAAATACTTGGTTGCCCAGAGGTGTATCGTTTGGCACAACCAGTGACATATACTTGGTAATCTTAGAAGTAGCTTCACGAAGTCCAAGACATGTATGAACAATTAAGAGTGGATACCATTGCCATAGGCTAACTTAGACTTTATGTTTCATTATTCATTAGTTAATCAATTTATCTCTTTTTGTCACTAGGAGTAGCATAGAATTAGGAAACATCATATGCCTCACTTTGAACTAAACCATACATGACAAAGTTACCACTAGTCCAACTAGGAAGATAGCAAATTACAATCAAAGCATAATGATCTAGATGCCACAACTAGTCCCATCCATGGAATTTGACCAGATCGTGCATGAAAGCTTGTGATTCGTATGGTTGAGCATAGGGGTACCTTACCACTCATCATTGGCACTGTTGCTGGGGATGGTGCTAGTAATCTAGATTAGTTGTATTATAAACAATTGTTGTAAAGGAATTAATGATATATCTTTTAGAAACTCAGCTCACACACACCATAAACCAAGAACAATGTCTCTCTCACACAGAAGTGACAATGCATGGTATAGTGAACACATTCATTGGAGAAATAATGCAATATATGATGAAGAAGATTGGAGTGATAAACCTTATGCAAGGCTTTCTTATGATCATGACCATCCTAATGACACTCAAAGACTACATTCACCTCAAACAGACAATCTTAGAAGAGATGATGTAGGTCCTAAACTAGGGGAGGCCTCAAGGCCTAAGACCTACTCAAACCCAAGAAACAATAAATTACGGAACCCTGAGGAATACTATAAAAGTCATGGAGATTCTCCTAGTTCCTCATATTCCTCTTCCCCTCATCATCCCATTCTAATGAAGATGAATGTAGGTATAGAGATAGAGCTCCATTAAAGGGTTGGACTAAAAATTGGAATTGAACCCATAGGAAAAGTCAAACAAGTCACCATGAACATAGAAATTTCCCTCACAATCTATTTGATGATGATGAACCCTTGTTGGCCACTAAGAGCCTAATGCATATCATAGAGGCTGTTAAGATATATTGCAAGCATCGCAAAAGCTAGACATGAATAATCTTCCTAACTTTGTAGGAGGCTATGATTCAAATATGTAACATTACTTACAAGCCTTCCATGATGCCTGTGCTTTTTACAACATTGAAAGTGAATTGCAAAAGCTTAAGCTCTTTCTTAGGATACTAATTGATAGAGCCCAAGTGTGGTATAGATTGTTGAGACCAAACTCAATCTGACAATGGTCTACAATGCTAGAACTTTTTAATGAAAGATACCAAACTTATAAAAGGGTGTCCAATCTGAGGAGACAAATCTAAGAGTGGAAACAAGAACAACATGAACCCTTGGACATGGCCTTAGATAGATATTATGCCTTATTGAATCGATGCCTAGGACATGGTTTCTCTGAGGAAAAGCAACTTTACCACATCATAGATGGGCTTCATAATGAAACAAGGATGACCCTTGGGATGTATGCCCTAGGGCAATTATACGAGCTTCAAGCTCATCAGGTCAAAGAGATAATAGAGCGTATGGACAAAGAAGAAGGAGAAATGTGAAAATGGGAGAATGTCAAGAAATCTCAATGGGATCCAACTCTTCAATTGAAAGAGATCCAAATTTATGGTAAGAAAAATAAAACCACCATTGATAAGGTGATTTTGCAACAAACTTTGCTAACATAAGAGACTATTGATGATCTAGAAGCAAAATTCAATAGGATGTCTAAATGGATAAACAAAAACATCACAAATCTTGTTGAAATGGTTGCAGAGAAGATTATGCAACACACACCAGGTGAACACAATAAATAGAGGACACAAAACCAAGACATAGTTAGGAACACTTTTCAGCAGATGAAACACAGGGCTGATGAAAGTGAGACTAAAGACTCCACCACAGATGAAGATGATGGATGCAACATCTACACATATGATCACCCAAAGGGCCATTGCCTAGTTTTGTTGCATCTATAAGAGTATTGGGTAGGTGCCTTAAATTCAAAGTTTGTGCAAAAGCACATGCTTGGGAGATTTCCTCTCCCACAAGGTAATTATAGATAGTCCCACAATCGATTGTACCACCCTAGGAGGACTTATTACCAACCTTAATATGATCATCAACTATAGTGGTAGCAACCATAATCATGGATGAGGCCACCACTAAATCATCCACACCTACCAAAACCTCACAAATATCATGTTCAACATCCTATTTCTCCAACCAGTTTGGCATCCTCCACTTCAAATCGTCACTACTACTCTCCCAAGTATCATCAATACATGACATCCCCTAAAGGATCATCATCTCGTGCTTCTTACCATCCAACTCACCCTTAATATTGTCATAATCCACCTCCTTATATGCCACCACCAAGGACACAAGAAGGGTTAGCACCCAAATATCAACAACTGAGTGCCACTTATGGTGCAAATGTGCAAAGACATGCTAACACTAATGGGTCCCAACCATAATGCTTAAAGCATCCTTTTTGGAGGAAGGGTCATAAGCCAAAGCAACCCATGTGTGAATCCACTACATCATCTGAGCTAGCACAAGGCCAACTTGGTGAACCATCTTCCTCATCTAAACCAACCTCCTTTGACCATACACAAGGGCCACCATCTATTCATGCTCTAATCCCACATCCAACTAATGAATCTACAAATGTGGGGAGAAAAATGAATCCATGCATACCATCGCATACTCAAGGGTGCAATAGTGGGCTAGTCATCCATAATTTTAACACACCTCATATCCTGACCCATCATACATTTAACAACCAAGTGTGTGACCAACAATTTCTCTACCCAGTCACCACACCTTCAACAAGAACCTAGTGGCTAGGGCATGAAGGGTTCCCAATGTTTCATACATGCATGGATCCTTTTTATTCACTTATTAATCCTAGCCATGAACAAATGTTTAGTTGTGGGGGTTACTCCCCATTCTAATCTTCAGGATTTTAAAGTGTTGTTTATCTTTTTGTTTTACAATTTTTTATCATTTTCCAATTTTTTCTACTTTTCCTACTTTTTCTAGTTGTTGTTTTAATTTTCCTTGTATGTAACCTCACTATTGATCATGTTGCCCATTGAGGTGAGGTTTTTTCTCTATGTTGTCAAGTCTTAAGGGACAAATTATTTGGACATTAAGACTATGACATCCATTCACCCATTCCATTAATAAGAGGTTCTTGCTTTGGTCATAATGGTAATCTTTTTCATCATCCAAACTCTAAATAGCTTCATAATCATTATGTTGGGATGGAAGAGTGAAAAACCAAGATGGAATGTAAAGGGTGTGACATCAAAGGGATTTGTAGATTCTCTTTGGCTACTTATGTATGTTCTATCCTATTGATGGGGTTGTAGCCATATCCTTGTAGATCTAATGAAAAATGGGAGTAAGAGCAACTTTAATCAATAGTAAATAAGCTTCTATGGATCCCACTAGAAAGACACGTACCCATGATTGAAGGTTGGTGGCTTTGCAGAACCAAAAAATAATAATAATTGTGCCACAATAATGCTTCTCACTTGGTGATGAGCTGCGATATCGCATCCACCACGTGATATCACATACGCGATATCGTGTCCTACCTCATCTTCTATAAATAAGAGGTGGTGCCTTTGTTTGAAGGTAGTTAGACTTAGACCCTTGGCTAGATTCTTGTAGTTTTGTTATTCCAAAGTTAGAATTATTTCTGTGTTCCTGCAGTAGGAGTCATAGAGTGAACGGATCTTTATTTGAGCAATTTGTACCTGAGTAAAATTTTGTGTACGACAATAAAGATGAACTTTATGATAAACCTTGCAGCATACAGATTAAGCTAATTAGTAATTAATGATTTTTTAATGCTTTTATAGTTAATTAATATCTTTTCTCAACCCTGAGTGTTCCATTAAGGCACGTAAGCACTTAGTCCTTGGAGTTCGACCAAATCGCGCGTGAAACGCTTGTATTCGTATGGTTGAGTGTAGGGGTACCTCGCCACTCATCATTGGAACCATTGTCAGGGACTTAGTTGTTTTTGCACTACATAGAACATAGGAAATCATTCATATCATTGGAATAGTAGAACCAACCCTTAGGGTTAATCAAAGAAAGATAAGCCAACGGTACATCGCACACTGAACAAGACAAAAATCTCTTCTTCTTCACATAAGAGCACTTCACCGCCTAGGACTAACACAAGAGGCAGTCGGTGGCATAATACACATAACCAGAATCCACCAGTTCCTCAATAGTTTTGTGTGGTATATACCCATCCCAATGACTATGTACCCAATTTCACCTTTATTCTCCACCAAGATGAACAACTGCATTGGAGAGACTTGGAGGATAACATAGTGTTGCCTCTAAACTGATCAGTCCCCAACATGCTCCTTTATGCTCTCACACGAATAGGCATGCCACTTTTATACGCAAAATACATTACATACGATCATGACACAAGGGACTATCACCCCACAGAAGTGCAACGTCAAAGGGACTTGCGATAGGAGAGATACCATACATCCTTGAAGGGTAAATGACCACATGACACCCTGCACGTTTTGAGCGAAATTGAGGGTGGTGAACCTGTTTCAATAGGTTCCTCATAAAACAATGTTCCTCCTCCTAACATTGGTCAAGAGGTGGTGTATCAGATTCTTCACTCCACTATTCACAACCCTAGTTCTGATACTCACAAACACGAAGTGTTCAACGAGGGAACACAAACACACGATAAGGGCAAACATTTTAATTGTGATCACGATCGAGGTCAAGACCATTGAAAAGAAGGTAGAAAACACCGTCATGGTGATGGTTCTCCTTCTTCTTCACCTTCATCATCACCTTCACCCTCTCCTTCAGTGTTCAGACATAGTCATAGGGAAACCATTCATGAGGATAAAGGAAAACGAAGTGAAAGACATCGATGAGATAGTCGAGAACGAGGACAAGGGCACTCTAAGGAGTCAAGGCATACAAGAAGGGAGAGTAGGGAACCACGTAGACACCATAGATGCTATGAACAAGATGATCACAAAGAACCCCTACTCACAGCTAGAATCATGCTAGATATAATGGAGGCCGTAAGAGTTCCAACAAGGCACCAAAAGGATAGTAGGATTAAGAGGGTAGACATGAACAACATCCCACGATTAGAAGGGGGATACAACGCTAATCCTAAAAATCACTTACAAGAATTCCACGATGCATGTGCCTTGCAAAACATAGAGAATGAATGGCAAAAACTGAAGTTGTTCCCAAGGACACTAGTGAAAGAAGTTGAAAGCTGGTACTTGTCCTTAGAACCGGAATCCATTCTGAGATGGAGTACAACGTTAGAACTGTTCAATGATAAGTACCAAACATACTCCCAAGTGTCTAACTTGTGGAAGCAAATCCAAGGATCGAAGCAAGGAAATCATGAACCCTTGGATGTTGTCATAGGCCATTATTATGCATTGTTACATCATTACCCTAGCCATGGTTATTCGCAGCGGGATCAACTATGCCATCTTGTGGATGGACTTAGGCATGAAATAAGAAGAACCCTTGGGATGTATGCCCAAGGAAGGTTATTGGAGCTTAGGTCTCATCAAATTCATAGATTGCTAGAGCAAGTAGGCAAAGAAGAAGGTGAGCTACAAAAGAGAGAAAGTGCAGAAGAATACAACCGAGATCCTTCCCTCTGAAAAAAGGGAGTGAGATTTTGTGAGGAGGAAGAAGAGTCACCACTCAAAGAGATGGTGAATAGGAAAACTTTGCCCCTCCAAAAGTTAACAACAGAAGTATTGGAAAAGGTAGACCAAATGTGGGACTCCTTGAATAGTAGGTTTGAAACCATTCTTAAAATTATAGAGGAGTCTAGGGAGCAAGGTAGTGACCATGACAAAAAGAAAAAGAGAGAAGTGGATAATGCATGTAACAAGGGTAATGGAAAAATGGCCATCACAGAAGAGGCTGTGGATTCAGACACGGAAAATGATGGTGGATACAAGATATGCCAATACAACCACCCTAAGGGATGTTACCCAGTGATCTCACATCTACAAAAGTCTAGGGTGTATGCACTCAATCCACAACTAAATAAACAGCAAGCACCTCGATAGTTACCTTATTCCCAAGGTAACCCAAGGTAGTTCCACCAACCTCCAATATATTATCCAAGTGGAACTCCACCACAACTTGTTGAGTAGCATCAACAGTGGCAATACCCATAGTCATGGGGGATGCCACCACCATGACAACAATACCCTTACCAGCAACCTGACCCATATCCAATCTCCTCATGTGACTCTGTTAGTCACGTTGCACCACAACATGACTACCAAGCTCATGAGTATTATAGAACTCTTTCTTCTAGGGAAGATAACCCACAAACATACCATCCTTCAAATCCATTCACGACTCTCACACCGATAGCTCCATTACCACCCGCTCCAACAATGCAAGGGAAACTCCCTACTCAACCGCAGTAATGCAATGCCACAAGGGCTATGAATCCTCAACCCACTATTGGTTCTTACAACCGTATGAAGAAAAGACCTTTCTTCAGAGCCAACAATCCAACCAATCCCTTACAACCACAAGAGGTTGANGGCCACCTTCCTAGGAAATTCTCTAATCCTGGAAGCCCTCTAATCTATCTCCAAATCACTGGGAATGAGCCATGTAAAGCTCTTTTGGACTCAGGTTCTAGAGTTAACTTAATATCACAAGAAATGTACAAAGCCTGGAACCTGCCTCCATTAAGGAAGAGTAATATTCGCCTAGATCTAGCCAACTAGTCCATCATTGTTCCCTTGGGACTAGTGGAGGACATCGTCACCACTATGTGTGGATGGTCGTACCCAACTAATTTCCTAGTGATACAAGTGAATAACGGTAAAGGGGACTTCCCAATAATAATGGGAAGGGCATGGCTAAGTACTATATATGCACACCTAGGAATCCACGATCTTTCCCTGAAAATATCCAAGGAAATTTTTTTTGGAAAGATCGAGAAGAAGAAGGTTCCATGCATCACATACAGTGATACAAGGTGCAATTGCTTGTAGAGATCATGGGTTGCGCAAAGTTTAGCATTGCCTGCATGCAATCGATGTGCACAAGACATTAATATACAAAATTACCTATATGCAGCAGTCACACAACAAGAAGACACCCAATGGCTGATAGCTGATTAAGAGAGCAACTCACTAATGTGCATGGAACCAACTAAGGGAATAACTTGCACTTACATCGAAAGCATAGATGCACTAGAGCAAGTCCACTACCAACTTCCAAGCCTTAACCTTGAAAACATCAATCGGGGGAAGTTGGAAATTCCTAGAAAATTCAAACTAGAGTCCTGATAAGAGATTGTCAGTTAATGTGCAACAAACCAAACCTTTCCATGAATCTAGAACAGTCAGTGCACATAATACCTCTGAGAAGGGACGACCCTGCTCACTATTTTGGATCTCCTCCTTCTAACTTGATCATGGGGGAGACGGCCACCTCTGCTAATAATTTAAGGCCTTCAATTCGATTTTAAATTTTTTTTTTACACTTTTTTTTTTTACAAATTTCTTTAATTTTTCTTGTTTTTGTTTTGCAACATAATTTATACCTTTTCATTTCTTTGTGTGACTATTTGTTTTTATTTTCATTTTTGTTTTTGTTTTTATCTTTGTTTGTTGTTTTGATTTTGTTAGATTCGTCACCTAATAAGTGCTCCTAACGGTGGTATGAACTGTATTCTATGGATTGCTAATGTTTGGTTTTTACCTTTGAGTTATAATGTTGATACTAAGGTATGGCTCTTTTGATATAACAAGCAATGAGTCCACATCATCCATGCATCCATGAATTTCTATGGTCTCTCTTGGCTTGAGACTATATAGTCCCTTTCTTTAATAATAAAACTATTAACAAATTGGTGATTGGACATTTCTCAAACTAAGGAAGGGCTCAAGGACTGAACAGGATGTGACTTCAAGGGGATTTGATTCATTTGTGTGGGCTATTCTCTTGGGTGCTTGGATGTTTTCTTCTTGAGTTTTCCTTACCATTCCAACATTGCTCCATTATTGGGAAGTTGAGCCAATAAAAATAAGTCTTTGCATGGTGTGGTTCTCACGTAAAAAAAAATAATGAGAATTCAAAGCACACCCCTTAGACAAAATAATCATTTGGGCTACAAGCACTGGTTATGGAACTAAACAAAAACGTTCCCTCTAACTAAGGCCCTCTCTCACTTCCTACTTTTCCCTTTCTCGTTTCTTCGGAATGGTAGTGAATCTTTGGTGGAGGAATTCTTGTTACTTTAAGAGGATGGATTGGCCAAATATGTTAATGTGAAGTCACTGGATGTGGATTGTTTGCGGCTAGATTTGGAATGAGATCTACTCAGTCACATTAACCATAAATACACAAGGGGCTTTACACCACCTTGTTCTTGGGACTCCATTCCATTCCCTTCTTCCCATCATTCTTTCTCCATTTTCCACCTCATTTTCAATTGTATCAGTAGTTTATATTTTGGTTGATGCATTATTTTCTCTTTGGTGAATTCTTGTGGTTAAGTCTTTAACTCTTGCTCCCAAAAGACATTTTTGGAGCCTACGGACTCTTTGAATGTGGGTTTGCTAGGGCATAAAGGGCATGAGCCTGCTTTGGGGAGGACCCATTAGCATTCCTATTTGGTGCATCAGTTAACTTCTTTCCCTTAAAACATTTCCGTAATCAGCATTTTTTTTTCATTCCCATCTCTAACATCCATTTTATCAACGTTGTCATTATTTCTTTTTCTTCATCTTTCTTATTCCTTATTTTTTTCCATTCTATCACTACCGAAGGATCGCTTTTAGTCATGGGGGCCCTAGTCTAATTTTTTCAATTTTTCCTAACCCCTACAACTTGGGTAGTCACTAGTGTTCTATCTCTAGAATCCATATTGGCAATATCACAACTCAGCCAATGGACTTACACCGAGGTAAGGTATCAATTGTATTGTGATTTACTTATCCTTGCTCATATGTGACTGTGTTGTGTGTGTAGATGGCAACCATACAGCAATGGACTAGACCTGGAGGAAACACTCAGGATGGACTGGTGATGAAACAATTGTGCAAAGAACAAGATTGATGGTGTGGTTATGGATGGACAATGGGAGGTGCAATCCTGGCATCGGTAGTAACACGTCTTCTTCTTTTCTCTCTCTCTCTCTTCTCTCTCAACTGCCAATAAGGTTGGATGTCAATTGTGTATAGTGTTCATTCTTGTAGTCATGAACACTAATATTGTCATGTATTGTAATAATTGATCCATTCACACGTCATCCCATTCACCATTAGTTGTCATTCAAGTCAATAATCCCATACCTTTCCAATATTTTGTAAGGAACTTGAGGACAAGTTCTCATTTAGTCATCAAGGTATGATGAGCCACAATATCATGTATGCAATATCGCATCTGCCACGCGATATTGTGTCCTACCTCATCTTCTATAAATAAGAGGCGGTGCCCTTTGTTCCAAGGCAGTTAGACTTAGACCCTTAGTCAGATTCTTGTAGTTTTGTTATTCCAGAGTTAGAATTATTTCTGTGTGCCCGCAGTAGGAGTCATAGAGTGAACGGATCTTTATTCTAGTAATTTGTACCTGAGCATAATTTTGTGTACAGTAATAAAGACGAACTTTATGATAAACCTTGTAGCATATAGATTAAGCTAATTAGTAATTAATGATTTTTTAATGCTTTTCTAGTTAATTAATATCTTTCTCAACCTTCAACCCCCTTAGTTAAATACACTCAGTACGACCACTTCGAGCGTGCATGTAGCACTTGGTAGCCTAGTAATGATTAACGTTTGGTAATCCTAGCAACGCTGCACTGGTTCAAGATGTGTATGGTAAGTGGAAATGGATACTAGTGTTAGGAACATTTAGAACTTAGTTAATGAATAGTTCATGTAAGTTATTCACTTAGTTCTCTCTCCCTTTCCTTTATTAGCAGAAGACATAAAGAGACAAAAAGCTATAAAAATCATATACCTCAAGCTTACTTAACCATACAACCATGACAATACAAGTAAGTTTGGGAAGACAACGATTAATTAACCCTGAGTGTTTCATTAAGGCATGTAAGCACTTAGTCCTTGGAGTTTGACTAGGTCACACGTGAAATTCTTGTATTCGTATGGTTGAGTGTAGGGGTACCTTGCCACTCATCACTTGGACAAAATGCCAAGTGATGTTACTCCTTGCAACTTTGATAGTCTTGTGATTGTCTATCGATGGGATGAAATAATGAGGTGTCACTAAAAGGTGGTTTGGACTTGGTTTGAATCTTGAAAAAAAGGATACATGGTTACCTAACCATTAATAACACACAAGGTTTCATTATGATCATGGTATGACACCTCATGTCTCAATTTTTGCAATCCCTTCTTCGGTCCATCTCACGTCATTATCCAAATGTTCATAGCTTGTAGTCTTGTGTAACATAGAGTGATTATCTTAATTTGGTGGTTTTAACATGTGTGCTTTGTTTCACAAGTATGCATTGTGTTGAACCTCTCTAGTATCTATGGACATTAGAGGTGTGGTTCCACAAGGGCATCATAGGCTAGAGCCTGCTTTTAGGAGGATCCAATTGTGTAGCTTTTGTGATTTTTACTTGTTTAATAGGACCACATCATTTTTTACCTTCCATGCATTCAAATTATTATATTTTATTGTTTCCCTTATCATGAACATACTTTGTCCCATAATCAAGCTTTCAATGCCCTTTTTCTTGCTCATTCTTGTACTTTTACCATTGACGACTTAACTTTATCCTACTTTTGGTGCCTCTACTTAATTTTTTCACTTACTTAAACTGCAAAATTTAACTTTGAACCTTTCAATCAAACCAAAAGATTTAGTTTGCATATCCTTTGGCCCCATAAAAATCTAAACCTTGACATCATGTACCTGACATCGGGTTTGACTTGATGTCATGTACTCAATGTTAGGTTTGAAAAAAAGTATATATAGTTGACGGCCATGCAACATGAACTTCATTTCTCTCATTTGTTATTATGGGAGTTGTTGCAATTTTTTCTTACGACTTAGAGCTCTATGCCTCCATCTTCCACTTTTGATATCTAACTCTCTAACGCTATGATTTTTGTACCGTTTGAATCTATCTGAACTTGGAGTGTTCAACTTAGTCATGGGGGGTGCATGCATGCAAACTTTGCACCAATTTGTTAAAATTTGCTATCACCCAAAAGGTATTCTAAGGGTAAGGATGTTAAGAACCATAGGACTTATAATAGAAAATCATTAACGATCGTGCTAGACATCCAATTTCTCTAACCCTCAAGCCTATAATCATTATTTTAAGCCACATATAATGAAAAAGGAACCAATTTCAATGGGTCATAGAAAAGATAGATAACTTTTTGGGGGATTTTTTCTTGAAAATTTTCCTGACCCTGTAATCAAATGCATAATGAGCTTAATGAACTAAGGTTATGAGTAAGGTACGAATTGAGTAAGGATAATAAACATAACCTTGGTAACACTTGGTTTTTACTTCATTTTAGATGCCCCCAAAAAGAGGTGCTTAGGGTGAACCCTTGTAGAGAGCCACTAAGCATCCATGTGGTGGCCATGGTTAGCAAGGAGAACAAGCAGAACATGCTAAATAGGAGGTCTAATCTTTTAGTATCCATTAAGAGGCCTTGGCTACCAAGAAATCAACCCAAGGGGAGGTGATTGAAGTACTAGCTCCTAAACAAGGGCAACGTCTCACATTGCCTGCTGATTGCCTTGTAGTCATTTTGAAAAAGTCCACATTGGCCTCAATCATTGTGAAAATGAACTTTGGTATATTCATGGAATTCACTTTTGAAGTGGTGTGGACGCAATTCAAAGTGTCCCCATTGTGGCCAATCCTATTTGATAGTGGTAAATGGTACCTAGGGAAAGTCTATCAATTCTGGCATAATAAGGATGAAGGTACCACTATAAATATCTTCAGGGTGAATGTCTCTTACACAGTCAAAGATATAGCTATAGCTCTTAACTTGTCCACAAGATCCAACCTAGAAATAAAGAGATTGTGGCTGAAGTAAGCATATGAAAAAGAAGATAAGTCATACCATGAGATAACCTTGGAAGAAAGAACTTACTTCAAGATCGGGACATGACACCTATTTCCCACCAAAGGGATCAATCGTATTTCCACTTATGCAGCTAGGGAAAGCACCATTTTAATGGAAAATTTTTCAGTGAACCTTCCCCAATACTATTTCATAGAGATCAAATGGCAGTTTGAAGAAACAAAATCATGGAGACCAACACTTTCTTTTTCTTATCTAATCAAAAAATTGTGCAAATGCATGGAAATATTAGGATATACCAATGGTATCCTTCGGAAGGCTCAACATGCCTCCTTTGTAGAGCTCCTTGAAACCACAACACCAAATAAAGATTCTGGTGAGGAGCAAGAAACTAAAAAGGAGGTAGAACTAAGAATTGAAATGTAATAAGAGCCTGAATAACCCTCGCAAGCACAAGCTCCATTGCCACCATCATAAGATTATATATTGTCAATGAGCCACCTACAAAGAATCACTGGGATTGTTAGCTGGGGGAGCAGAGATGAGGCCAATCTCTTCTGGGTTATGGATGATGTTGTACAGCCCACCATTAGCTGATCTAATAAGGAAAGAGATCTTAATTCAGTCAGGAGGAGATGGATCCCAATGGTCACACCTAATTTTTGGGAATGCTACATCCTTTCAAGTCACATTAAAAATAGGAGAAGATGCTATAGTCATGGCACTACAACATGAAGATGTAGCAGGTGCAATAGATCATATTAAGGAATTGTTCAATGTTCCTGTTATGCCTCCAACTGATCTAGTAGAGACAAAAGATGCACAAATGTTGGCTAGGATCTCAATGACTCCTACAGTACATGAGGATGTACTTGATCATTTGCTGCAAATAGGTCAAGTGATGACCACTCTATTTGACATCCTCAGCAATGTCACTACAGCACAATTGGACCTCATCACTACCAAAAGGAAAGTTGGCCATGGCTAAGGTTAGGGTAGAGCATGCAAAAGCTAAGGTACAAAGACTGCAAGAAGAGATGGATGCCCTATGCACTAAACAACGGGATCTTGCTCATTTCATCACACTAGACCAACTAGAGTAGTTTTGGACAGAGGAGCTTACCAAACTAGAAATGGAGAGAGCAACTACAAAGCAAGTAAAGGAGATGATGATCTGAAACACCTCTACTACATATGCACAAACTCATATTTATAAAAAGGCATTAACCACTATTCAAGAAGAAAAAAAATAGCTCGCTAAAGAGAATGACCAGTTGACCACAGTAGTGTCCACTAGTTGAGGGAACAACTAGTAAGGGTCAACTAGGATATGAGTTGATTGTCCTAAGAAAATAGAATCCTCTCTATATGGAGGAGGTACATGCTATTCATTGAAAGATAGTAATCGAGATCAACACATGGCAAAATGAGGCCAAGAAACATGAAAAGTTAAAAGAACGCTTTTGGTACTAGGTTGGCATGTACAAGGAAATTAATAAGAAAGAAATCAAGATGGCCAACACCCACATTAGCTCCTTGGCAACACAAAATTTTGAATGGTAGGCCATTTTTGATAGGTATGCCATGGTCCAACATGCAGAAGTTAAAAATAAAGACCTGCAGATAGCAGAATTGAAGGAATACATGGCGTTGGCTAACCTCAGATATGCCAACCTTGTCATGTTAACAATAGGTCATCCTCGAAGTGAGTTAGAGAAGCAAGTGGTGACCACTTACACACTATATGAGAAGGAGTTTGCAGATCGAAAGGATGCTTTGCAAAAGTTACAAGTGACAAACTTAGAATTAGAGGTGGTCAAAACTAGCTACTAGGGACAAAAAGATGTAGCCTTAAACCTAGCTTGAAGAATGATAGACTATCATGAGCTAAGGGATAAAGCTAGGGCCTTTGAGGAGGAACAACAGTAGTTTGTGACATGATACATCAAGGCAAATCAAATGTTTCTACAACTACCATGTCCTTGGGATGTACCAATGCTAGCACAGATTGGCACAATAGCTTGGATGGTGCATGACTCAAGGACGAAGGAGGAAAAATTGTAGGCCTTGCTCAATTGGTATAAATTTCAGTGGCCTAATGACAAAGGGAAGTGACCAATGGAAGAGCCACCACCTCCGGGTACTACATGAGCCTCCTAGTCTTATTTTGTAATAATGTGTTCCATTTTTGTATTGCACCATTGCGACATGCGAAGAATTAGTTATTTTTTCCATTATTCAAGTGAGTCAATAATTCCATACCTTCCAATATTTTGTAAAGGACTTGTTCCTCATTTTTTTAACTCAAGGACAAGTTTTCATTCAATTGTGGGCGTATGATGAGTGGTGATTTGATGGGCCCCAATGTCGGATACACAATGTTGGAGTCCTAACATCGTGTACAAAACATCGGGGCTAATAAGTGACATCAGATACCTAACATCACCTCATCTGGACCTTGCCTATCAATACTACACCTGGGCTTCTGGATGAGACAACTTAGCTTAGATTTTAGAAATAGTTAGTTTTTTAGTTCTTTTCTACTATTCTCAATGCATGCTCACAATGTGATGCTTGTAATCATAAAGCACCTTTGTCCAAGTGTGACGTACTTCAACACATTACATGATTGGCAATAAAGATCAAGATTACTTCCATCATTGTAGCATCCACTTAGATTAACATTTTTGTTTTAATTATTTAATGCTTTCTTTAGTTAAACATTTCCATTTATTGTTATTTACTCTTCCTGTTGTTAAGTAGAATGTGTACACCTTAATCACAAGCGTTTAAGTGTAAATACTTGGTTGCCCAAAGGTGTATCATTTGGCACAACCAATGATGTATACATGGTAATCCCAGAAGTAGCTCCACGAAGTCCAAGACATGTACAGATGATTAAGAGTAGATACCATCGTCATAGGCTAACTTATACTTTATTTTTCATTATTCATTAGTTAATCAATTTGTCTTTTTTTTATCACTAGGAGTAGCATAGAATTACGAATAGACCATACACAATAAAGCTACCACTAGTTCAAGTGGGAAGATAGTGAATTGCAGTCAAAGCATAACGATCTAGATGCCACAACTAGTCCCATCCACAAAATTTGACCGAATTGTGTGTAAATGCTTATGATTCATAGAGTTGAGCATAGGGGTACCTTGCCACTCATCACTATGGTTAGCCTATCATCACATTGTTTTCTCATCTTTGTACTAAGAGATACATTTTCCCTATAAGGAAAAGAAAGCAATTATACATGCTAATCCTAAAGTCCAACTATATCACATTTAGATGTTATAAAAGAAACTAGCTTAGGATCTCAACTTACTCTCATCATTCAAACATCTTTAATGATAGAAACTAATGAGTTGGATTCAAATATTCCTTGGTTTACTAGTAGCTATGAATTCATAGATTTAGGATTTGTTGAGTTAGACATCATTAAGTCCATTAACAACATAAAGGTTTCTACTAGATTTGAAGCTAAGAAATCTATCACTAAGGCATCATCATCTTAAAATGTTTCTTCTTTACTTTATTATTTTATTTGTATTTATTCTTACATGTATTTCCTAGTGTTAATTGGGTTTAGTTTCATTGCATTGTTTGGTTATTTGGCTTCATTATTTTCCTACACTTATTAACTACCTAACATAGTCTTATTTGTTGCTTTATGTTAATGCTTAATTTTCTTTACATAATGTTTTCATCATAAATGTTTTAGCGCTTGTTTTGTTTTTGTTTTAGAAAAAAATTGTCAAATCATAAACATCCTAAAACTATAAAAAAAAAATTAAAAAAACTATAGAAACTACAACCATATAAAACTCAAAAACCATAAATAATAATAAATCTATACCCTAGATAAAAGTCCATACAATATTCATCAAAGTATATTCCATCAATAAAAATCCATAACATTATCAAAAATACAAAAGTTTATAAAATAAAATTCATTTTTGATACTTAATCATAGCATCTATCCATAAATCTTGGATGCATGAAGCTCCATCATGGAAAGGAAGAATCTTTCCCACCACTACTACATCCTCTTCATTCTTCTCTCCACTAACAATACCTTCTAGGGCATCTACACTTGCAAAAAACAAAATTAAAAATACTAAAACATAAATCTATAAAAATACTAACTCTAATTAAAAATAAAAAACTAAAAAATATTAATACTAATAAAAATAAACAAAAATAACATAGAGTTAAAAATAAATAAAATGTATCCCTATCTTGTAGTTGTGCCGCTAGGTCCTACTTCACATCCATCATTTCCTACTATAGGTTCAACCTTAAAAGCCTTAACAACCTTGAAACGAAAAACATCAATCAACTCCTCCATAATCTCCTTAAGTAAAAGGAATGAAAACCCTCTATAAGTACATCTAGAATCTTAGGTAAAGTAGGGTCATCCATGCTAGACTTTCTCTTCATCCTACTGTTCTCTCCTGTGTTGAATCCCATAGCTTTTACCTTCTTTTCCCTCTTCTTCAACTATACACATCCTTTAAAGGCTTATAAAGCATCACCAACATTCATCTTATCAATGAACATTTCCCTTACTTTTCTTACAATTCTCTCCTCCTTGCATTATTTATCAAGGACCAAACTTCTCTTTTTATAAATCAACTTATTCCCTCTATGTTGGTCACTCCACTTGTCTAATGCAGCACAACTATCTCATAACATCTTGTTCATTGTCTGTATGCTTACAATTGTATGTTGTTGTTTGTTTTCAACCTTCATCATAACATCCTAAAAATCTTTCAAATGCCAATAAGAGAAAGCCTTGGGATTGTGCCTTACCATATTACTCTCATAAAGATCTAATTCTAGATTTTCTACCTCATCTTTCAAAGAAATTTAATTTCTAAAACTAACTTTCCTTCCATTCTATTCATGAGCAACAATTCCAGAGTAAGGTTTATCACTACATTAGGCTACTTTCTTGTAAGAAAGGCCATTTCTATCCCATATTTGAAAAATAGCATCCATCCTTTCTTTTACCTCAAGCTCATCATGTAAATAGGTTGCAAAGTAGAATCAACAATGGAAACCTTACCTTTCTCAGCTATGATTTCTACTTCTATAAAAACATACATCTATTATTTCTCTAACTAACAAAGGAAATTAAGTATTTTTATTTACTAACTTAACTAAAACAAACCCCCCCAAAAAAGAAACAAATAGTAAAAATACAAACACTTTACAAAGAATAAGTCTAACTTATCATTGCCTATGATAGTCTTAAGCTTCTCCATCGCATTGTCTTTCATGCCTTTAACCAATTCCTTCTTGTCAGTATTTTTCCACATCAATCTCATGATATCTAAACATTAAAATATATATATACCAAAATATAAAAAATAAGAAAAAATAAAAATTCAAAATTATAAACAAGCCTAACCAAGCAAAAATAACAAAAGTCATGAGCAAACCCACTAACTTATCATAAGATAAGACTCATACTTTATTCAATTTCCTTCATAACCATTTTATACCAACTATATTAGACAGCTCCTCCTCTCATGGCTATAGCCTAATAGTCCTGGAAAGGGATGACATCTTGTCCATATAAATTTCATCCAAATCATAATCTACCAAACTTAAAATGTTAACCTTTTACTACAAGCACAAACATGTTTCTTAGAATACTAAAACACTAAAAGAACTTTGTCTCCATCTCCAAAAACAAAATTTAGTTCCTCCTCAAAGTGCTCCTATGCAACTTTCTCTTAGCTTCCTGTATTACTTCTTTCTCATTTTCCTTTTCTTATTCCTAGGTCATTTGTCCTTTCTCTTCTCTTTTCTTTCTACTTTCTCATGCAGTCTCCTTTTCTATTCCTTGTAGGTACTTCTCTTCTCTTCTATCCTTTTTCTTCTCTCTTTCTTTTTACCTTGGCTAGTGTTTTTCTCTCTACTTTCATCTTCACCTTTACTACAGTGGTAAAACATCAACAAACAACAAAAATTGGTAATTATTTAATATAAACAATAAAAAATATACAAACCAAACTAACATAAAATATTAAAAATACCTAAAATATTTTTCTAGCTTGCCCAATTTCTCCATAACTTTGGTTGCTTCCTCATTTAATTCCTTCTCTTCTGAATCAACCATCTCAATAGAAGCTACTCTTAGTTTCATCCTATGTGCCCAAGGCATACTCTCTTACCCCCTCCATCCCATGAATTGATCACTTTCTAAGCAGTTTCATGTTATTCACAATAAATGATTTAGCTACATTATTATGCAAGGTTATTGGTACCTCTACTAGACCACCTAATGTTGAAGCAAGGGTTGTCATGATATGCATCACATGTCAACACATAGAATAAGAGAAGTCCTTATCACCTAACATCTTTTCCTCATAATCAAGATAAGCCAATAACTCTGTGAAGTAGTATAACATCCCATAATAGAAGCTGAAGTTAATAAAGTTATTGGAACTTCCATTATCTACAACATCAATGTTGATGAACTTGCTAGACATCCTCTCATCTATGTAACGGGTCCAATTGTAGTGAGTCCTAAACATTCATAACATTGTAAAGCATTGTAAGCCTCATTGGAGAAGCAACCCTACACTACGTAATCTTGCCATAGAATATCCTCTTAATGAAGAGGTGATACATGTAAACTAGATTGGGATTCTCACACTTAGTAGTAGTGTGAGTAGCATCATCATACTTGGCCCATCAATAGATAGTCTTTTAATTAAGCTTTGAAAGTTTATTATTCCCCTTAACTATCGGTCCATCATCAAGCAAATCAAGCTAGTACCTCAATGAGTTCTGGTTCCATTACAAAATGACATCTCTGCCCTAAATTCAAAACATAAATAGGTGCTACTAACTCAAATAACATCTTACCGAGACAATCACATCCATGAGTGAGATATTAAAAGATATTAATATGAACAAAGAAAACAATCCCATCAACTCAAGTTTAGGCAAGTATCTTCTCCCAATTCCACTTATCAACCATGCATGACTTGTAGGAGTGTTGTGTAAATTAGCCTACAATTTACATAGCCTCTAAAATATACTTAACTACAAGTTCAATTTTAGTAACCTTAACTTGAAATTAGGAACTTTGGTCTTATGAATGTGAGCTCAAAACACAAATTTAAGGTCAATTTCTTGATATTTGAGAGTACTTAATAGATTTCAAAAGATCAAAAGTATGAGCGCCTACCACCATCATAGCACCGGTGTGTTCCATGATCTCCTTCTACACCTGTAGTGTCACTCCCAGAGATAGAATTTTCATGCTTTTACAATACATTTCAAAGTTGGAATTTTTTAGTTCCAACGTTAATAATGGGACCCTTAGGCAAAACAACCCTGTTTTGGCCTGAAATTATTTCTAGATCATGCCTACAACTTCCCCATCCATATCCTAACTCTCTAGAAGATCAATTCCACTCTCCAGATTTTTATTTTGCTCAAGATTTGAGCTCTTAGTATCAATTTCAATTCACTTAAATTTTTCATCTATTAGTTGTAGTTTTGGCCTTCCATAGGAGGTGAACATTTTTGTTGCTCATTAATAAAGCATTTTATTATTTGGAAAGGGATTAGAAATCCTTTCCTCAATAGCCTTAATATTTTAATATTTTATGCTCTTTTACTTATATTTTATACTTAGTTTATATTTTATTGCTCATAGTCTATTCCATAGTTTATTTTTTGGTAGTTTATACTTTAGTGAATTTTTCAATGATTTACACTTATCATTTTTAGCATTAAAACCTTACTTTTTCATTCTTCCCTTATCCTTACTAGTTCATATGCTATAGGCTAGGTCTATATTTGATTAAAAGTTTCATGTCCCTTTATTTCATAATTGTTGATATATTGAGGGTTACATTGATTTGAAGATCATTTATGGTTGCATGTTAAGTATTTCAACACTTAGTTCATGAAGGTGTCCTTGAAGGAGTGTAAGGAACATTTCTACAGGAATATGATCATTGATAATCACCAAAATAGTTGATTGATTAAACTAGACTTTGTTAAGGTTTATGATAGGATTAGTTGGAAGTATTTTGATGTCATTCTTTCTCAACTCTAGCTTAGATCTCATTAAATTAATCATGTTATAATGTTGTTGGATGATGTCTTTGCCAAAGTCTTCATTGTAGGTAGATGTTCCAATAGATTTCCTTATGTCACTTTGGTCGTTGAAGTTGTCCTTTAGCTTTCTATTCCTTTATTATTGCAACTTCAAGTTTTTCTCTTTAATGATGCTCTTTCTAAAGAAGAAATTGAAGAAGTATACTTGCCTAACTTAATCAAGCAACTCATTCTTATCTAATATATAGATGAAAATTTTCTTTTACTTAAACATGATGAGACTTTTATATTAAAAGTTATTTCTCTTCTTAACATCTATAGTGTTGCTTTAGGAAGTTAGATGAACCATGATAAATGTACAAGTATTTTTTCTTATAATCTTATTAAATATAGGTTTTTGTAGGCCTTTTGGAAATGAATTTTTCCATCTGATCACTTCAAAATTCTTGGTATTCCCTTATATATTTCAAGATCAACTACTAAACGTTGGTCACATTTGCTCACCAAAGTTCATCAAAAAATTATTAACTGGACATATTACATTGTTTCTTTATCATGAAAATTAGTAGTTTTTGAGAAATTCTCTCTTCCATTCATGTGTACTCTTCATCTATTTAGCCGCTTCTCCCATAACCATAAAAAATTTGCAATCTATGTTTGCTAAGTTTCTTTGAGGTAATGGCAATGGTTATAGAGATTTCTACAAGGTGGCCTATGATTATTATGTAACTCCAAAAGATTTTGAATGACTTGGTTTGCCCAACCTTCTTTACCAAAGTGTTTTTCTTGCTACCAAATGATATGCAAAAGCTTACATAGGTAATCATCTATGATACTTTCTTATTCAACATAGGATTTATCATAGTAAATCTACTTGACATCAAAGGAGGCAAGTTGACCATTGGTCCACTTAGTTTTTTTCTCCTATATATGTCAAATATTCAAGTTCATTTGTCTTACAAGGAGATATTAGAATCTAAAATAATTGAAACAACACTTTTCTAGCATGTTTCATCTATGTTTTTTTATGATATCTTAAAATCCCATATACTTTATGCTCCAATGCAATCATGTGCAATTATTTTTATTGATGTTAAGTTGTTTATCATTTAGGTCATCTAGTGGTTAGAGTTATTAGATTCATCTAGAGCTATTAGTTCTACTTTGCTTTTGTAGCTACTCTTACTTCAACTAATTAGTTGTAAAGCATTGAAGATACTCAAAGAGAGTCCCAACTTTGAAGATTTTCATTTGGTTAATATAGTCTAGTTCTCCTTTTTCCATCCTACAAGAATACTACTATCACACTCATAACTAAGATAAATATCAATTCCAAAATCTCCCAATTGAAATTGACTGTGAGACATCACCTTGAGACTTGTGCCTAGAAATTGTATACAAATATTGCTCAAAACACAATGCCTATTAACATAATTACATTGCAAGCTATGTCCAAACCATGCCTCTGCTTACTACTTCTAACCCAATAGTCCTTCCATCCCCAACCTCCTCTCAAACTCAATAGTCTCATCATCCTCTTAACACTTCAAATAACTTTGCTTCTACATGTTCACCTCCCTTTGCTTAAGCACCCTATGCACATGTTGAATAGGTTAATAAGGTTGCAACCATGGATGTTAACACCTATGACCTTGAGAAAAAACATTCCTAGGGCTATACTTTTGGCATGGGTGATGATGCTAGTGCTTTCAACATTCCTTTTATGAGTTCAATTGTTTTAGCAATTTCTTGAGTTGCCTCTATAACTCATTTGCTAGATGGTTTGTCACCATTGGAGCAACAAAAATGTATTTAAGGACCACAGGCTCCATAGTGGGCTCTTGCAAGTCATGCTAGAGTAGGCTCCATTCTTTGCAAGGAATATTGCATCATGGAATGTTGGTGGCCTTAATGACTTGGGACATTTGTGTATAACTTTTGACTTCACTATGACAATTCATGTTGACGTGCTTTACATTTAAAAGGCTAAATGATGTCTCTCCTAGAAGATAGCCCCATGAATGACATGTGCTCTTGCCTCATCCTTTGCTAGAAATCACATATCACATTATCACTAAGCATCTAATGACCACAATTTCTTGTTTGCCACATTTTTAAAGGTAGTTGTAGGCATCATTTTGTAATACCATTTTGACAATTTTGGTTTGTTTTATCAAAGTTTATGTTGTGTTTTCTCAAGCTTCACTATTACTGTTACTATGGTTGCTTAGTCCTCCAATCTCTTTTTTGACCTTTTGCTAATATAGTAGTCTTTTATCTTTAGAGAGAGTTTTCTTCTTCTCTTTACAAGAAACCTTGAAAACCCATGAGGGCATTTCTGGATAAGGACAAGGCTTGATCATTTCCCTACTATAGAGTGAAGGTTTTTTAGGATTGGTTGTAAGGTTGAAAACCTAAAAAGGTATCCCCAAAACTATTGGGTGTTTTCTTTAGAACCTTATGTGCTCTAACTTTTTTTAATAATATTATTCTTTAAACCTTTTGCTAATATATCCGTGTGTGTGTGTGTATATATATATATATATATGTGTGTGTGTATATATATATATATGTGCTTGTGGGCTTTTGAGTATTTTCTTGGGGAAAAACGGTTAAAGGAGTTTTATGCATGCTCACAATTTTTGCCATGAAAAAAGTAGAGGCCTTAAGCTTGCTTGTTTTTGCACCAAGCCGGTAGGTCACAACTTAACATATGGAAGAGCATAAAAACTTCCTTAGTTTGTCTTTGATATCGTGCTACTAGTACATCCATATCTAATAGCCATCATCCATAATGCATATTTACATATATATTCGAGTCTAAAGGAAATCCTTCACCATAAATTTAAGAGATCGGAAATCTCCAGAATGTGTGCCTCTGCATCTGCCTGCAACAATACATTACGACGGACGGAGTGACACACACCGTTAATGTATGGAAGATTGTTGGAATTATAATCCTCAACGCATTCCAAGCTGTTTGGGAACGGTGCCGTGAGATCAGATTGGATCGAAACGAATTGAATTTTATTGTGTGGAGGATTGCCTGCTCCATTAGTGCAATCAATCTAGAGACAGTGCAGTGCAGTGGTGTGGTTCATTATCTAATCAGTTATGGCTGCCTCTGCCTCTGCCTCTGCCTGCGCCCGCGCCCGCATGCACATGCGTATCTATACAAGACCTGCACATGGAATTGGGCATAGGCATCGTGTAAGTTTGAGTTGCAGAGTGGTGAGTGTGAATGTGTCATGGAGAGGTGTGCGGTTTGCTCCTCTTCCTATACTTGATCCCATTCCTACACTTGATCCCATTCCTACACTTGATCCCAAGGAGAAGCCCTCCTTCCTTGAAGAGGCGCCGTATACGCTTCTGCCAGACCCAAAGCGCTTCATGAAGTTCAGAATAGTTAAGAAGGGCCCTGAACCGCAACCTGAATCAGGTAGGCCTGCCTCCTCCTTGGCTTTCTTTGATTTTACATTTTCAGCGCCACAATCCAGAAATTTTGTCAACACGTTTTTATCCCATGTCTTTTGAACACGAGGAGGCCGAGACCTAATGTTTGGTTTTCGTTTTCCATCTTCGGCGGGTACAAGAATTCATAAAAACTGCCCGCTCTGGGTTGCAATCGGTATTAGGTTTCTAGGATTTTCGTAATTTAGCCTATGAATAGTTGAGCTTATGTAGAAAGATGCGTGCTCCGTTGCATCAGAAAGCTGTGTAAGTTCGTGAAATGTGAATTGATGGCAAATTTTGATAGAAAAGCATTAAAAAGGATAATGGTATCGCAGATGTAGAAAACATAAATATTTGCAAAGATTCTTGTTATTTTCTAGCTTTTAGAACGGGGATGTATATTAATAACGACTTGGAGGAACTTGTTCTTGAACGAGTTAAGCTCTATATCTCCAGTTTAATTTTTTATGTTTAGTGATTGAGTTTTGGGAGCAGTTGCAGAAGCTTGTTTGCTTGCAGCCATCATCAGCTGGCTTCTGAATATGGTTTATTTTCAGGAGGGGAAAGAGGTCAAACAAGAGAAGGCTTAGATATCAGTTCTGACGATAGATACAGGCTTCTTCTTCTTAATGATCAACGTCATACACAGGAACTAGGTAAAATATGCTCAAGCAAATAACGGTTCTTTCTTGCACTCAGATAATAAAATTTGCAAGTTCGAGAATTGAAATATTATAGCTCAGCGTACTAGCATTTTCCATTTTATGTAACAATGATCCCTTTCTAATACGGCATAAATATGTGGATTGAAAACTCAGTTTGAATTTATATTGCATTCAGTTACAACAGTGTTGCCAAAAGTCGTGCCTGCAGTTACAGCAGAGGATGCCAAAAGGTTTTTCGATGAATCAAGGGAGAAAGGGTTTAGCATTGTACTAGTTTCTGTGAAGGTAATCATCTTCAAAAGATAAATGTGTATGTAAAAAAGTTTTTTTCTTAAATATATTTGAATATCATACAGTTGTCACTAAAACTTCAATGAATTTTCTGTGCATGCTATCTCATCAATAATTTGTGTTGTCAGTTATTTTCAGTCCAAATTTTCTGTTAAACCAGCCTCCTGTTCTTTGTTCTTTTGGTTTGCGGCTTCTGAATACAGTTGACCCTTTCATAGCCAATGTTTTTATCACCTTGATTAGATGAGCAAAAGCCTAACCTCTTTTGAGTGGCTGCATCCAGGTTTGAACCCAAGTCTCACCAATATCTCATAAAATCCAATAAAATTCTAATTCTCTGTATTCATTCTACATGTTTAAACTGATCATTGTGATTGATAATGACAGATCAATATGATAAAAACAAATATAAATGAGTTATCTGAAAACAAAAATTAATATAGCAGATTAAGAGGAGTTTTCTATTAACTATATGATATATAAGCAAGAGATAACTATTACATCTTTAGAAAATGATAAGTGGGATTTTTTACAGGAAAATTTTCACATTAACAAGCGTAAGTGGGAGTTTGTAGCAATGGTTATTTGTTAGGAAAGTATCGGAGGGAAACTTTTTCATTCCCAAAACCATTTACTTGTCTGGAGGGAAAGACGGAAATAAATGGGAAGCTCAAGTCAAGCATAAAATGTAGAATTTGATTGTTACTTATTAGTGAACAAGCATTCTTAAAATGCCCTACCATGGTTTCACTTTGTAAATGGTGCATTTATTAATGTTTCTATATTTTCAAAAGTTGCACTACAAACCTAACCAGTTTTGCCTCATTCCATGCATCCTTTGCCTTCTTAGGTTTAGGTTTTTTCCGCATAACTAAGATCAATCTGTGGCATGGGATTAGCTGTTTTCTCACACTGGGATTCTTGCCAAGTACTGAGTTCTTATTTTATTTAGGCATGGTTATTATCATTGAGGTTGAACCGTTAAAAGTTTTTAACAGTTGTGGACGAGGATACAGGCAATTAAACCTATGTAATGATGTAATATGGGAATATTAAGCACTTTACGTTCCAGTATATTTAATATTGGCTTTATGTTTTCATAGAAACAAAAGGGTAGTTTGTACATTGCTTAGAGCTTTAAATTTTATCTAAAAAAAAAAACTGGTTGCAGGAGCATGTTGAATTTTATGTTCAGATGTTGGCTGAGTCAGGGATCCGAGCTGCTATAGAACCAGATACCGATGTAGTTTAAAGAAACCACCGTCAACGGAGTTCTTGAATTTTTGCATCAGGAGTCAAGAAGAGTAATTTGTGTATGTAGTGTGGAGCGGTAACCCAAGGATATAACTTTATCTTCATTTTTCTCTGATACAATTGATATGGAACAAATATGTTGGTCAGATTGACATGCTTTTGTAATGATCTCCTACAAAACCAACCTTGGATATCTCAAAAGTGAATGACATCGAGTACTGATGTATGGCAATATATTATATTGTGATTTCTGAAGACGTTTTGCTGTTTACCTTGATCTTTGAAACCGATTACAATATAGATCAAAGGCTTAGGGTTTGCATGTAATGATGATGAACACTTAAATGTATTAAGTAGTTTCTTAAAGGACAAGCCACTCGTTTTTTAGTGTCAGCAATTATTTGCATCAAATGATTCATTTGTTTAATGGTTTCAAAGTCTCTTGTTTTTGTTTTAATTAAATTTTTATTAACTTACAAATGTTTAAAAGAAAATAACTTTCCATTTAGGATTGTCATCTTCAATTAAATGACTTTTCATTTAACATGGTCATGTTTATATAATTATATAATTAAATGGCTCTCGAAATAAGTTGTTTATATGATATCATACTACTAAGGTTTAAGTTCAATGTGAAATTACATTAATAATAAATGTTTGTTTGGGTTTATGGTCGTACAACTTGCCTGCCAAATCAAATGTCACCGTAACTTCCTACAGTGTTTTTTTTTCTTTTAAATTTATAGGCATTCAAAATCAATGACAAGGATGATTAATAGCAGTGTATTCATATGGTTTTCATTTCATTTATGTAATGAAATTTTCGACAAATGTTTCATTTATTGAGCTTGTTTCCTCATTGAGAAAGCTTAATCAGAGTTTATTTATCATTTATGTAAGGCATATCATTTATGTAAGGTAGATGATGAGCATTTGGGTATTCAAACACTCAACCATACAAGTCATGGATGGACAATGCAAGTATATTAGTAGTGATGAGTGACAAGGTATGCCTATGTTCAACCATATGAATCATAAAGCATTCATGTGTTTCTGATGCACTAGTCTTCTAATGCACTAGTCTTCTAGGTACTGAACCACGTGATGCACTAGTCTTCTAGGTACTGAACCTTGCCCTAAGATCATTCATTATCTTCCCAATTACACTTGTAAAGCACATGGTATGGTTAAGTGTAACTGAGGCATATGATTTTTATAGTTTTATGTATTTTATGGGTTTGATGTTTAAAAAGAGATAAAGTAATTAGATTAACTAATTTAATTTAACTAATCTACTAGTATCTAAGCAGTCCTAACATAAGCATTCGGTTCCACTTTCCGCACACATCCTAAACCCATGTATCCACTACTGATTACCAAGCGTTATGCTATTGGGCATACCAAGCAATAACACTGCTAAGATTACCAAGCGAATACGTGTTATCCTCGAAGTGGTCATACTTATGTGTTTAATCTATCTAGCTTATCTTGCTTAATTACTTCATTAATTTAATTATGGGAAAACATTGAATAAATAATTGAAAACATTAAATGCATAAATGAAACATTTAAGCTATTTAGAATGCTGCAAGGTTTATCGAGAAGTTCATTTTTATTGCCGCACGTTGTGCTTAGGTACAATAATGCTCGAATAAAGATCTATACATTCAATGACTCTTGTTGTGGGCACTCAAGAGAAATATTCTAACTCTTAAATGAACAAACTACAAGAGCTTTGCTACTATTGAAATCTCCTTGCTATAAATGCGGCTAGTAGGTACGTATTTATAGGTAAAGAGCAGACACTACGTCGATAGGGCCTCATTGACCCATGATACAATGCATCGACAGGGCCTTGTCGATGAGGCCCAATTGATGAGGTTGCGTTGAAGAGGCCTTGTTGACGCAGCCAAGAAATGCGACTCATCATACCCCCACAACTAAATGAAAACTCATCCTTGAGTTTTTTTACAAAATTAGGAAGGTATGGGATTATTAACTAACCTTTCATAAACAAAACAGACTGACTTCACAAAAATGGAGTGCCTGAGTGTACGGATTAACGCATTATAAAAATGATGGTATTTATTACACAAAATTGAACAGCATGACATAATTTTTCAAAATTGGATAGCACGTTCCTTAATGACATGAAGTTTGGCAAAGAAATTCATACAGTCCTAGGCAATGGTGGCTCTGGAGGTTCTGAGGGACCTTCACTAGCTTCATGCATGTGCTGTGGTCGAGGCAGCTATGGTTGTCCTACTGTTGCTACAACTTCTAGTAGGAGGTGGAACGCATCCAACACTACTTTCATTTTCTCCTTGCTTCTAAGATCATGCACCATCCACGCAACTTCGCCAATGTGGGTTGGAATAGGCACATCCCAAGGACATGGGATTGCTAGAAAGAGCTCCTTTGTGTTGATAAACTAGGTAGTGAATTGTTTGTGTTCAATGTCGAACACTCTGACTACACCCTTTAGCTCCTAGTAATCATTCATCCTTTTGGCTAAGTTTTTAACAATTGATCATTGATCCGTGAATCATGCTCTGAGAACTTTGAGTTCAGCACTTGCAGTCTCAAGTTTCTGCTTGCTATCTTTATGGTGTTTGAACTCTACCTCGTATAGCAAATACTAGCCACTTGTTTTTCTAGCTCTGACTATGACCGTCAGTAAGCATTGCCAAGTTCACATAGTGGAGATTGGCCAAATTCATGTATTTTCTCATCTTTTCTATCTGCAACTCCTTTAGACAAATCTCCACTTTGTTGTAGGCATTAATTCCATCATTGATGGGCTACCAAGCTTCTTTTCCTTGTTGAAGTTGCTCAAGAGGTTCATTTATTTTTGCCTTTGTCATTTGGATGTGCTTCTCATTTACTTCCTTCTGCAAGCCAACCTAGTCTCTATAATGATTTGTAACTCTTTCAAACTTCAAAGCTTCATTTTTCTAGATGACAATCTCAATAGCAGATTTTTGGCGTAAGGCATGAACTTTTTTCATCAACAAATTCTAATTTTTTGTGGCCAATTTCCTTAATTTAATATTCACCTTGGCTAGCTACTCCTGTTGTTGATGAATGAATTCTTGCATTTGTTCTTTTTGGGCATCAACATTATGTAGTTGATGATTTTCTGCAATTAGTGCTTCATTCTCTTCGTGCATCTGAGCCAAGTTCTTCTGAACTGAATATGTCTTTGCCTCTGCTACGAATTGGTTGAAGATGGTCGTCACTACTTCCTTCTCAGCCTTCTTGAATCATTCTTGAAGCTATTGGAAATCTTCATCTCTGGTTATTGTCGGGCTGAGGAATGCAAGATCAGCAAGATGGGCATGTAATTTGGCAACCTCCATGGCCAAGAATTGATTTTGTATTTGAGCCATTTCAAGTTGCCCCTCCAAGATGATGCATTTTCCCCTTGCTTCTAGCAGCTCCAACTAGGTTGTGGTGATGTTATCTAGAAAATCAAAGATATCCACAATCAGTTGCCCGGTCCCCACTAGTTGATCTAGCAATTCTTCATGCTGGGCTACATTCAATTTTCCACTAATCGTGCCTATGGATGTTTGCACTTCTCAAAGTGTAGATATTTCTGGTATAGATGTCGTAGGTGCATTAAGTGCTTCAATGACGTGATCAACAACTACTTCAGCCGTAGTCTCTTACCCTTAGTGTTACATCACCAATATAGTGACCCCTTCACCTTCCTCCAAACGCATCAAGAAGGAGGCAGTATTCCCAAAGATTTCTGGGAATAAATGGTGTTATGATAATGACACCGTCACCTCTTGGGCATTGGGATCAGACCTGATGGGTAACTGCATTCGTTGGGCAGAAAATATTGGTCCACTCCTTTCCATCTGGCTGATTATTTGAGCCATCTTATTAAGGTGACTCATTGTTAGTCGATACATAGATGGGTTTGCACTATTTATCCCTGCATGCTGCTCTTGCTCATGCAAGAGCTACTCTTAGATTTTGCACAAGCACTCAATGGTTGTGGGAGCCTTCAACGTTGTTTCTTGAGTAGGTGGTGGTGGTGGTAGTTGCTCCTCTTCTCTAGTTGTGGTAGTGATGAGTGGTGAGATACCCCTACACTCAACCATACGAATACAAGTGTTACACACACGATCCGGTCAAACTCCAAGGACTAAGTGCTTATGCGCCTTATGGAACACTTAAGGTTAATCAATCATTGTCTTCCCAGACTTACTTGTATTGTCACGGTTGTATGGTTAAGTAAGTCTGAGGTATATGATTTGTATGTCTTTTATCTTTTTATCGCCTATCCTAAGAGAGGAAAGGGTGAAGAGACTAACTAACTTTCACTAACTAAACTTTAATCGTCCTAGCATCAATATCCGTTCCCACTTGCCTTACACACCCTGAACTAGTGCAACACTACTGGGATTACCAAATGCTATTCGTTACTGGGTTACCAAGGATAGCACACATGCTCGAAGCTGTCGTACTGAATGCACTTAACTAGGAGTTGAGGGTTGAGAGAGATTAATTATCTAAGAAAGCATTTAAGCATTTAACATTAATTAAATCTTAATTATCTTAGTCCATGCACTGCAAGGTTTATCAGAAAGTTCGTCTTTATTTCTGTACACAAATGTGTGCTCAGGTACAATTTGCTCGAATAAAGATCCATTCACTTTGAGACTCCTACTGCGGGCACATGGAAATTATTCTATCTCTGGAATGGTAAAACTGCCAAAGTTTCACTAAGGGTCTAGATCTAGATGGAGAAACAAGAGAAAGCCACCTCTTATTTATAGACAAGGCGACGGGCTGCGATATCGTGTATTCGATATCGCATCCCATCAGGTAGGTATCTTTTCTTTCATGATTTCAGACCATGAAGCCAAGGGAGCATGCCTAGTTGTGGCATTGGCATAGTGGATGATTCTTGCCCTTCTGCAGAGTTTTTGGATGAGGCAAGGAAAGGGCAAGGTTTTCTTTCCACCTTCATTTTCATTGAAATTCTTTTCGATCTCCAAATAGATTAGTTGTGGAAGTTTATAGGAAATCTCCTACTTAAAGCAACACATGCTTGGGCAGAAAAGGTAGTCACCTTGCTAGGCCTCATCGTTGGATTCACGTGATAAGCCGCAATTTTGAAGTACATGCATTCCTCTAGTGTGAGCATGTCGTACTCCTTAGGATCGACCCCATAACATCGTTGAGTCCACTCCTTTTTGGCCTTAGGATCACTTTTTGTTGATAGCTTCACCAATTGTGTCCCAATATCAAGTAATCCTAGTGCCTGCATAATAGCCTCAGCCAAGTATGACACCTAAATATCCTTGATTTTTACTATGGACCCCAACCTTGTATTATTCTAGAAGAGATATGTCTCTTTCATGTACCATTCCCCATTGGATGTGATGATTGGCCACATAGGAGTGGTTTGCAATTGTGTTTTGACTTCTATTGGAGCTTTCTCTAGAAATGACCCAAAGTTTATTTCTTGGAGAACTGAGCGTTGAATCTCTTGGGACCTGATGATGTCAAGGCAAGTTTGAGTTAAAGTGACTTCAAGCCTTGGCATGGGTCTTAGTGCTTCCCCTCGTTATGATTGCCTTGTTGGCACTTCTTTTTTTTTGGAATCTGTCGAACAAATTCTACTTCAAGCTTCTCATGAAGAGGTCTTGTTGCATGGGTTGCCTCTAGCGATTCTTAGGCTTGTTCTTGTTGGCCCCTTCTAGCTTTGGGCCGTTTCTTCCTTGGTTGAGAGGGTTCTCCTTCTTACAAGCATTTTAGTCTTGGTGCCATTTGTAATCACAATAAGACCATGGGTTAGCAATCGTTGTGTAACATGAAGCAATTGGGATACCTTTATCTCTTTAGGATAGTTACATGTGGCTAAGTTATGATTATGGCTAATTTAATTACTCCAATCATTATTTTATTTATGTGTTATTATTAATAAATCATCCTGGAGATTGTTGAAAGGGTTAACTCTCGAAAAATTGATGTTTGTATATTATTAAGGTTATTAACCCTTTGGGGGACTTAGAAAAATTTTCAAAAATTTCATTAGAAACCTTAAGGTTTGAGGCCCCCACAATAAAGAGCTTACCTTTGATAACTGCAGGATTGAAGAACGAAGTGATTTGGATAGACGATTGGGAAGTTAAGGGCTCTAGAAGATTTTGGGCTCTAAAAAATGGCAAAAACTCCCTGTGTGTTATGAGGCAAATGATAAAAATTTCAAAGTTATGGCAATATATATAGGGTTTTTGGGTTGCATCAACAAGGCCTTGTCAATGGGGCCTCATCAACGCTATCAGCTATGTCAATGAGGCCTCGTCAATGTAGCTATTAACCATTGTAGATGATTGTTGACTTTGGTCAAACTTGCAAAATACAAGGAGTTTTTGAATGAAATTGGATCAAATGAAAGCTCAAAAGGCCAAGAATAGTATGAAAATATGATAAGAGGGTGTTGGAGTTCATAAAATTGGAAAATGAAGAAAAATGATTTGGGTGATGAATAAAATAAAAGGTTAAGGAGCATTGAGTGGAATACATAATGGAATCTACAAAAGATAGGATTGTAGCAATGTCTAAGGTAAGGAACCAAATTAACCAAACCAAAAGCTATGCAAGTGGATCCTCCCCATAGTAGGCTCATGCCCTTGTTGCCTTTGCATAACCTCAACTAAGGAGCCTATGGGCCCCATAGTTGATTTAATGATCATGAAAGCTTAGGACCAACTAAAAAGAATCTATTTAAGAATTCAAACACATTAGACCAAGACATAGAGCATAACATAGAACCCAGTGGTGAGGTGAGTTATGGCAACATGGATGAATGACAGAGAAGGTGGAATGGAAGTCTGAATTAAGGTCATAAGAAGTCCCTTGTGGAACTTGTGTTTAAAATGACCTAAGAAGATTCATCCATAGTCTAGATCAAAACCAGCCACTTTTAGTGACTTTACATCACCACTCTAAGACCACTCCATCTACACAAGACATGAGAGTGCTTCCAAAAAACAACCATCATTCCATATAAAGAGAAGAAAAGAGAGAAGTAGGAAGTGAGAGAGGGCCTTAGTTAGAGGGGACCTTCACACATGGGTGTGTGTCTTTCTAGTCCCATAACCAGTGCTTGTAGTCTACTTATTTGTCTAAGGGGTGTGCTTTGAATTCCCATCATGTTTTTTTTCTTTTTTTCTTTTTGAAATGGGAACCACACCATATAAAGACTTATTCTTTTATTGTGTCTAAGGGATGTGCTTTGAATTTCCATCATTTTCTTTTCTTTTCTTTTTTGGATGGAAACCACATCATGCAAAGACTTTTTTCAACTTCCTATCAGTGGTTGAAATGGAATGGTAAGAAGTCCATGAAAAGCACTCAAGTAGTCAAGCAAGTAGAAGAGTACAAAGAGTATTGAGTCCCCTTGAAGTCACACCCTTTACAAGCCTTTGAATCCTTCTTAATCCTAGAACTACCAAGGTCAATAATTGATTAAAAGTTTCTTTAATGGAAGGAACCTTAAATTCCCAGAATAAGAAAAATCATAGAGTTTATTGGATGGGCAGATGACATGGACTCACTGCCTATTCTATGAAAAATAAACCATGTCATAGTTATTAGACATTAAAATTCAAAAATAGAAACTAGACATCGACAATCACAACATTAAGCACAAACCATCATTAGTAAACAACAACAGCGGCATTGTGTCTTATGATAATAAAGCACTTTTATTAGTAAAAATGATGAAAATTCATACTCAAACAAAATAAAAATAAATAAATTAAATATACAAGAAGGTGTAAAATAATCAAGAAAGGCTCAAAGGTACTAACAATGGTGTAAAATTAGAAAAATCTGAAAATCAAAAATTTGTAAAATAAATAATTTGTAAAAATTAAAAACATGAAAAACAAAAAGTAGAAAAATTGAGAAGCCATATGGATTCTTAGCATGGATGGCCATCTTCCCCACAACTGAGTTAGAAGAAGGAGATCTGAAAAATGAACTGTGGTTGTCCATTCGTTGAGGTGGTAGTTGCATTGGCCTATCTTGGTTCGAGTAAAGGTTTTACTTGTTCGATGTTGATCAACTGCTTTTTATTTGGGCTTTTAGGCTTGTAGATCATCATGGCTCCTAAGGGAAAGGTTTTATCAATTATATAAGGTCCCTTCCACAATGTTTGAAATTTTTCCTTCTAGGGTACATGTGTGAAGTTCTAATAGAGTACCTTCTCTCCTAGTTGAAGCTTTACCTTTCGTATTCTTAGGTCATGACATTGCTTGTTGAATGCCTTGTGTACCTCATTCAAGATAGGGCTACTAATCAATTTTCATCTAGCACATTCTGGTTGATCAATCTTTCTTTCTAAGTTAGACTTAGGTCAAGACTCAGATCATAGGCTATCGAGAGTGTACGATGCTTGGATTGAATCAGGAGTATTGGAAGTTTTCCATACACCAACTCGTAGGAAGAATAGCCAATAGGAAGTTTTCATGTTGAATGATAAGCCCAAAGGGCATCATTAAGTTTTGTACTCCAATCTTTCCTATATTTGCTAATGGTCTATGTTAGTATTTTTGTGATCTCTTGGTTGGTTACCTTTGCTTGATTGTTGGCTTGGGGGTGGTATGGTGTTGTTAATTTATCTTCAACCCCCAAGCATTGCATTAACTTTCCAAAAGTGGCACCTATGAAATGAATTCCATTGTCAAAAATTAGTGAACGTGGTACCCCAAACCTATTTACAATATTTTGTTGTATAAATCTAGCAGTAGTGGATTATGTACAATCAGTAACAACTACTACTTCTAACCATTTTTTGTAGTAGTCAACTACTATGATAATATATGCTTTTCTATTGGACATGGGTGTGATGGGATCCATGAAGTCAATGCTCCATATGTCAAACGGTTCCAGTGGTTGAATCCACTATTGAGGACATTCCATGCAAGTGGTCATCCCCCCATCTCCTTGACAATGTTCACAAGATTGGACAAACTGGTGGACATCCCTAAAGATTGTAGACCAATAGTATCCTACCATTAGGATTTTTATGGCTATGCATCTCCCTGCATAGTGGCCTCTATAAGGCCCTTCATGAGCATCTTGAAGAATGTGTAGTTAATCTTCGTTAAGGACACACCAACGAATCAGGCCATCGATGTATACCTTGTAAGGGTGTCCATTGATTTCCATGAAATATTTAGCCTGATGAAGAAATTTTTTCCTCTTTCTAAAGTCAAGATCTTGTGGCATCTTTTGAGTGAAAAGATAGGTGAGGATGCCATTATACTAGGTTATTTTTATGGGCATTTGGTCATTTAGTGCTCTTATAAAGAGGAGTGTGTCTAGAAACTGATCAAAGAGCAGGCTTTCCTCCTTTTTATTATCCCATCTTAAGTGAGAGAGGTTATCAGTGAGCACATTTTTGATCCCTTTTGATCTACAATCATGAGATTGAATTCCTGTAGGATCACAAGCCATTGTATGATATGAGGACTCACCACTGGCTTGTTCATGAGGAAGTGGATTACACTGTAATCTATGTGCACAAATACTTTGTAACCAAGTACATAGTGCCTGAACTTTTCAAGAGCATACACCATGGCCATTAGTTCTTTTTCTATGGTGGTGTAATTTAATTGTGCTCCCACAATGCTTCCACTCAGGCAGTGGATATAGTATGGGCATTTCTTATCGTCCATCTGTGTAAGCATTGCTCCCAAGACATAGTTAGATGCATCTATCATGATGTGGAAGGCTTTGGACCAGTCTAGTGCTCATAGGATTGGTGTTTCTATGAGTTTCTCCTTTAATTATTGGAATGCATGTTCACATTCCTTGGTCCAAATGAAAGGTGCATCCTTCTTTGTTAGCTCTACCAGCAATTTTACGATCTTAGAGAAATTCCCTATGAATTGCTGGTAGTAGCTAGTGTGTCTAAGGAATGATGGAACATCTTTAACTATCTTTGGCTAGCGTGTTATTCCTAGGATGACCCTTATCTTTTCAAGGTCTACCTCAATCCTTGCTCAAGTGATTCTATGTCCCAGTACAATGCCTTCTTGAACCATGAGATGGCTCTTTTACTAGTTGAGCTATAGATTTATTTCAAACATATCTTTAGTACTTGCTCAAGGTGGTTCAATGCTTACTCAAATGTAGCTCCATAGGTGAAAAATTCATCCATAAAGACTTCCATACCATTACCAATCTATTGTTGGAAAATACTAAGGACCAAGCATTAAAATGTTGTAGAGACATTGCAAAGACTGAATGGCATCTTACAATATGCAAAAGTCCCCTAGAGACTCGTGAATGTTGTCTTAGCTTGATATTTTGGCACAATTTGGATTTGGGTATAGCCACTATAACCATCCAAGAAGCTATAATAACAATGCCTGGATATGGTGTCCAATACTTGATCCACAAATGGCAATGGAAAATGATCTTTAAATGTTTTCATATTCACTACCCTTAAGTCAATGTAGACCCATCATTTGCCACCTTTCTTTGACACAATTTTGAGTGGGCTAACCCACTCACTATCTGCAATGGGATAGATGAACCTTGCCTTGAGGAGTTGTTCAATTTCTTCCTTGACAATTTGCTTCAATTTAGGGTTCAGCTCCCTCTATGACTACCTTCTAGACTTCATGGCTAGGTTGATGTAAATGTGATGTTGACATATCCTTGGATCAATTTTTGTTGGCTTAGGATATGACCAAGCAGGGGCTGTTGGCCATTTATTAACCACTTTTAACAACTTTTCTTTTTGTTTAGGAGCAAGTTTGGCATTAATTATGACTAGTTTACCATTGTTTAAAAATGCATATTCCATGCTGATTGGTAAATTTTTTAGCTCTAGGGGCTCTTGCTTGAAGTTATTAGGGATTTCCAACTCTCCCCAACATGTATCATCTTCATGAAAGAGTTGGGGATGAACTTGTTCAAGTTTATCCATGCCTTTAACATAAGCACATGTTAGGCTCTCAGTTGGTTCCATGCATAATGTGCTGCTATCTAAGTCATCTATTAGCCACTAGGTGCCTTCTTGTTTTGTGGCTACTACGTACAGACACCTTTAAATATTGATTTCTTGTGCACACCAATTGCATGCTTTAATGTATGTACTTTTGATGGACCAAATCTTTTGCATGCAATTGCACCCATTATCGTTGTACATGATGCATGGAATATGCTTCTTCTCTATCTTGTCAAATTCATTTTCTTTGGATATTTTCAGAGAGAGGTCCCTTATGCTCATATGTGCATCAACCATGCTTAACCAAGCTCTTCCCATAATGATGGGGAAGTCACTTTTGTAGTTTTTAACCTTGATCACTAGAAAATCAGTAGGATAGGACCACCCACAAACTATGGTCACAATGTCCTCTACTAATCCCAGAGGGACAATAATTGACTGATCTACCAATTCTTAGTAGATGTTACTCTTCTTGAGAGGTGGTAGGTTCTAGACCTTGTACATGTCATGGGAGATGTGATTAACTCTGGAACCAAAGTCAAGAAGAGCTTTACATGGCTCATGTCCAGTGATCTGCGGGTAAATGGGTGGACTTCTTAGGTCAAATCTTTTCATGGAAAGATTACTAGCCTTGATCCAATTAGAAATAGCATGAGTTAGCATCATAGTGTGAATCTGAGGTAGCATTTAGTTTGAAGGATACTCGAAGGTATTTGATGCAGAGAATGAGGGTATTAAAGATGCAAGACGATTAGTTGTACTAGGTTGTGAGGGTTGGAGAGGACTACTTTGTTGGAAGAAGGATCCTTTTCTAGATCGATTGTCTGAACCACTTGGCTGGAAAATTAGTTGTGAATGTACAACCCTAGTAGCATTTCGTTGTTGTGGTTGTGGAGGAATCTAACCCTGCATGGATGGAGTAGAAGGTAATTGGGTTGAAGGTGGAGGTGTGTGTGAAGATGGATGTAGAGGGTGGTATGGATATGGGTTTTCTCCTTAAGTAGATGGTGAATGTATTTGGTGGTACTCTGGAGGGTAATAGTGATGATAAAATGAGGTATGACTTGCAAAACTTCTTGGAGAGATGGGTTGCTAAACATAGTACCCATATGGATCTGGTTGCCTATAAGGGTACTGCTACCTTGGTGGTGGCATTCCCCATAATTATGATTAGTACCATTGTTGGTATTGTTCATAAGGTTAAGGAGGAGCTCCACTTGAGTAATAAACTTGTTGTTGTTGGTGGAACTATCTTAGATTACCTTGAGGATAAGGTAATCGTCTAGGTGCTTACCTACGTGCTAGTTGAGGATTCAATGCATACACTCCAAACTCTTTTAAGTGTGACACCATAGGGTAACAACCCTTTGGATGTTTGTATTGAAAAATGTCACAATTAGTTTCATCATCAGAGTTAGTTTCCACAACTTCCTCTATGGCCACAGCTTTGCCCTTACCTCTTTGGGAGGCACGTTCAGCTTCTTTTCACCTCCTACAGTTATGATCACTATTTTGTTCTTTGGATTCTTCAGCAATCTTCATAGCACCTTGGAATTTTTCATCCAAAGAGTCCCATAATTTGTCAACCTTTGTCAAAATATTAGAAACAAATTTTTGGATGGGTAGTGTTTTCCTTTTCACCACTTCATTGAGTGGTGACTCCTCTTTGTCACAAAATCAAACCTCATGTTTCTTGATGAAAGGATCCCTATTATACTCTTCTACACTTTCTCTTTTATACAACTCACCTTCTTCTTTTTCTACTTACTCAGTCAACCTTTGGATCTGATGAGCTCTTAGTTTAGACTATCTTCCTTGGCCATACATCCCAAAAGTTCTTCTAGTTTTTGCTCTAAGTCCATCTATGATGTGGCGAAGCTGTTCCCTCTAAGAATAACCATGGCCAGGGCATCGATGTAAGAGTGAATAGTATCTACCCATGGCAACATCCAAGGGTTCATGTGTTCCCTATTTTCAACCTTGGATTTGCCTTCTCAAATTAGACACTTTGGAGTATATTTGGTATTTGTCATTAAATAGCTCTAACATTGTACTCCATCAACAAATGAATTCTAGTTCCAATCATTGGTACCAACTTTCAACTTCCTTGATGAGTGTCCTAAGGAAGAGCTTGAGTTTCTGCCATTCATTTTCTATGTTCTGTAAGGCACAAGCATCATGGAAAGCTTGTAGATGTGTCTATGGATCAGAGTTGTATCCCCCTCAAATCTTGGAATATTATTCATTTTGAAGCACTTGATCTAGCTATCTCTCGCATGCCTAGTTGTAATCTTTACTGCCTTTGCAATGTTGAACATGCTTTGAGTCACCAACAGAGGTTCATCATCATCACTACGTCAATGACACTGATGATGGTTTTGGCCACCCCTTCTATCTTAGTAGCCTTCATGGTTATTGTTTTCTCATTGATTACCTTCACCATGATTATCTCGATGGCGGCTTCTACGAGAACTAGAAGATGAAGAGAAATGTTCAGAATTAGATGATGAGGATGAAGAGGAAGGCAGATTACCACTACCACTATGGTGTTTGTCACCACCTCTTCATTCATTACAACCACCATCCTTAGATCCCTTACCATTGTGATGCTTGCCGAAGTCCCTGCCTTGGCTATCACTTTGTCTTAAACCTAGTTTATGAATAGTGGATCGCAGGTTCAAGGACACAACTTCATCACCAATAATAGAGGGTGGAGAATTTGCATATTAAGAACCCTTAGGAGGAGGATCCACATTGTCATCTTGGCTTAGTAGGAATAAGGGATTACTAAAGTGTTTTCCCTTTGTAACCTCATGGTACTACTCCTAGTGTCGATCTCGCCTATGTTATGTTTTAGTGGGATGGTAGTCCCGAGTGTTATAACCATCCACAATGTATTCTTTGTGAAGATCTGAGATGTCCAACTTCTTAAGAGTTTGAAGCAACATCCTAGGTATAAATCAATCTAGGGACAAGACAATGTTACCCTCCATATCACACCATTACAATTGTTCATCCTGATGTAGGATGAAAGTGAAGTCTGGTACATACTCATCTAGATGAGTATATACCACTTTGCACTCCTGTGGTACCAGCAGTTTGACATTCACATTTGTGGAAAGTAGAAGAAATTTTACAAAATGAATAAAATTATCAATGTGCTTAGTAGTTTATATGTCGTTAAGAGTGATGTTGACCTTGAGTTCATCCAACGATATAAATAGTATTCACTACTCCTAAATAGCACATGTTCCAACAAAGTCAATCCCTAGCAATGATGCTAATGATAAGCGACAAGGTACCCCTTTGTGCAACCATACAAATCACAGAGTTTTCACATGTGATTTGGTTGAATTTTGTGGATTTTATAGTTTCTAGTGCATTAGTCTTCTAGGCAGTGAACCTTGCCCTAAGATCATTTGTTGTCTTCATAATTACACTTGTGAAGCACATGGTATGATTAAGTGTAACTGAGGCATATGATTTTTATAGTTTTATGTATTTTATTGGTTTGATATTTAAAGAGAGATAAAGTAATTGGATTAACTAATTTAATTTAACTAATCTACTAGTATCTAAGTAGTCCTAACATAAGCATCTGGTCCCACTTTTCACACACGTCCTAAACCCACGAATCCATTGCTAGGTTACCAAGCGCTACACTACTAGGTGTACCAAGTAATAATGTTGCTGGGATTACTAAGTGAATACATGTTCTGCTCGAAGTGATTGTACTTATCTGTTTAATCTATCTAGCTTATCTTGCTTAATTACTTCATTAGCTTAATTATAGGAAAAGATTGAATAAATAATTAAAAACATTAAATGCATAAAAAAAACATTTAAACTATCCAAAATGTTGCAAGGTTTATCAAGAAGTTCATCTTTATTGCAACACACATTGTTATGCTTAGGTACAACAATGCTCGAATAAAGATCTGTACACTCAATGACTCCTATTGTGGGCACTCGGGAGAAATATTCTAACTCTCAAATGAACAAATTACAAGAGCTTCATTACTAGTAAAATTTCCTTGCTATAAATGCGATTGGTAGGTGTGTATTTATAGGCAAAAAGTGCACACTGCATCGACAGGGCCTCATCGATGCATGATATGATGCATTGACAAGGCCTTGTCAATGAGGCCTCATCGACATAGCCAAGAAATGCAACTCATCAAATATTTAATATTTAGTTCGTGATCATTGTCTTCTCTTTTAAAGTTAACAAGGTCCAAGTCATATGGTTTAACTCTTAGTGATGCACATGATATGTTGATGTTGTTCAGCTTGAATTACGCTAAGTGCCAACATGTAAAAATGGTTATAAATTTTACATTTAAATGCAATGAAAACATAAAGCTATTCTATCCTATTGGTGATAAGCAATTGTTCCTCATTTGCTATAAACATCTTGGGCTGATGTAATTGTTATTAAGATTACCAAGTGATTTCACTATTGAGCGAATCAAGTGAGGTCATTACTGCATTACCAAACAATTACACTTTTTGCTCAAAACTACTTGTACTTATACCACCTTACTAAGAGACATTGAAATGTAAAAAAAAAAAAGACTTATAAAAAGTAAATGACTTAATGAAAGTAAACATGATGAAAAGTAAAATTAAACTAGGTAAGATGTTGTAATGATGAAAAATAATCTCAATCTTTATTTCCATTAATGAATTGCATCTAGGAACAATCCACTTGAATAAAGATTCCGTACAAGTATTGTTCACCACACTACAAGCATTCCCTCTAATTCTAACTCAAATTTAAGAAAAAAAACTACAAAAATTTTGTTTAGTGTTCACTAAAATTTGTTATTTCAACATAATGGTGGGTTCGTATTTATAGGCATGATCATGATTCACTACATTGCATCTACGATAACGTATGCAGAGCTACATTATCATAGATATGATATCATAGCTACATGATAAAAGGATTTCATCATACCCATACAAGTGACTAAAAACTCGTCTTCAAGTTAAAACAAAAGGAGCATAGAGTTTCTTACAAAATTTGTGGGGTTATATATAGATTTTAATATTATGAATTATATACATATTATTATGAATGTTGCATTGTGATTTGAGTGATGTTTATAAAATTATCGTGCAATGCATGATTGGTGCATATGACAAAACAAATTAGAACAAAATAAAACAAAGTTTGATGCAATCCTTATGTTCCAAGTTATGGTGGCTTCTTCATCAGCTTCTTTCTTTTGTTGTAGAGATTCTGAAATTTGTGTCTATTAAGGAGTGCTTAAAGCTTCTCTTCTTTGGATCTTGGGTCATGTACTATCCAGGCGAATTCAGCAATGTTTGCTAAAGTTGGTACTTCCTATGGACATGATTACTGTGGAAACATCTTATTAGCTTTCATATACTAGGTTGCAAACTATCTTCTCTCATTTTTAAAAGCTCTAGTTATATTTCTTAATTCTTGGTAGTCAATCATTCTTCTAGCCTAGTTTGCTACTACATCTTTTGGGTCTTGGTAGCTAACTTTTGTTGCGCATTCTTTCTATTTGCAAACTTTTTCTCGTATAACACATACACTGCTACCACTTGTTGCTCTAGTTTTATTTTGGAACTACCTGCTATTAATATGGCTAGATTAGCATATTGAAGATTTGCTAATCCCATGTACTCTATCAAATCTTCTATATGCAGGTCTTTGTTTTTTGTTTCAACTTGATGCATGTGGGCAAGATTGTTCAAGATTGGCTACCAATTAGGTGTTTGCATTGTGATGGAATTGATCTTAGCTTTAGCCATCTGGATCTCCTTCTCAATAATATGCTCATATATGCCCATTTCACGCTTGAAGGTTCTCCTTCAACTATTTATGCTTTTTGGCCTTATTTTGCCACGCGCTGATTCCTATAGCTGACTGTTGGTGTATTGTGTGGACTTCCTTCATGGATAAGATTCTATTTTTCCTAGTCAATTTTCCTATGTCAAGGTTGACTCACCCAAGCTATCTCTCAACTGATGAATGCTCTCTTTGAGTACATTTTCTTGCTTTTCAATATCATTCAACCTTATATTTTATGTAGCAACTTTCTTTCTTCTTCATCTAGGGTAGTTAAGACTTTGGCATGGGTGTATGTTTGAGCTTATACTATTGAAGTGTTCCATATTGCTTTCTCTTTCTCCATCTCTATTTGAGCATACTTGGCCATCAATTGATCCATTTGTTCAATTCTGAATTGTTCAAGTTGGTTAGACACAATATAATTTGCAAGGTCCTACCTTTCTATTTTTAATGTGACTAATACCACTTGTAGCCTTTGCCCCTCATTGAAATTAACTTTGATTGCATTATAGTGATATCACTTGGGATATCAAAGGGATTTTGCATTACTTACCCAGTCTACAATAATTGGTCTAAGATATCTTCATGCTTTTCTAAAACCATGGACATCCCAAGTATGGTCTCTACGTTATTTACTCCAATAAGATCTACTGGTGGCACAATGGGAACATTGAAGAATTCTTTGATATGATCTATTATAACTTTAGCTGCTCCTACTACATTCTAGTGTAGCATTATCACCACGATGGCTCCTTCTCCTATTTCTAACATCATTTGAAAGGATGTAGCATTTCCAAATATTTGTTGTGTCCAATCATTGTCATCTCCTAACTGCAATGAGATTTGTCCACTTGCAGTTCTATTGATATGACAAGCTTGCTTGGATTGTCCATTACTCTATACATACTTGAGACTTCTTTACTTTCTCAACTTATGATTTCAGCATTTTGTTGCAGATGGCTCAGTAAGGGTCTATAATCTAGCTATGCTAGAGGAGCACTTGGTCCTGGTCTATTGGCTATTGGGTCTTACTTGCTTTGTTCCTATGGCTAGAACGTTTCCTACTAGTGTAGGCTCAGTTGCTTCTTCAATGCTTACTAGTTTTTAAATTGATCTTTCTTTGGAGGCACTAGTTTTAAAATTTTGGAATATAAGGCATTCTAGGCTTTGCGGAGAACATCATTGGTGTAATCCAAAATTCTTGCTTGTTAGCACAACTTTCTAATAAGGCAAGAGAATGATAGAGGATGTTTCCTTGCCTTCTTTTACTTAAATCTTCTTTGAATTCCGAAAAAATAGTAGATGAGCCATGTTGGCTTGGAATTTTTCCATGAAAATGATGCTTCCTTTGGCAACATAGAAGGAAATTCTATTTAGTCTTTTTATTGGAAAGAAATGGTAAGTCCCAATCTTGAAGTAGATCTTTTTAGTTATGGTTAATCCACTATATTCCTTTTCACTAGTTCCATAGGACCTTTGTAGTCATAGTTTTCTTTCCTTTGTGTTGAACCTTATAAAGATTTCAGCAATGTTAGCTTTGATGTTTGGGAGATTTAGTGCCTTAACTATTACTTCAACAGAGTATGGCACTGTGATTCCTTATATTTTCACCATAGCATCATCCTACTTATTCTCCAAAATTGATAAAATTCTCCCAAGTACCATTCATGATTGTTTAAAATCATGGATCATAGAGGGAAGGCTTGGAGTTATTCACAAACATCATCAGGGTCAAACTCCATGAATGGTCCAAAGTTCAATTTCACTATAACAATGGACATGAGAGACTTTTCTTAGATTACTTAGAGACATTCATTTGATATTGTGAGTGTTGTCCTTACTCTTGAGTAGGTGGTGCATTACCTTTTACCTACATAGATCATCTTGTCATAGGTGTTGGCTAATGGATACTATAGGATTCGGCCTCTTACTTTGCATGTGGAGTATATTCTCCATCTTGTTCTCTTCCTCTAGGTCTTTGTCCCCTTTGTTGTGATAGTCGTTATGCTATGGGTCTTTTGGGAGGCATCTACAATCATAAAAAATTCCTTTAAGATTACCTAAGGATTTCATAAAAATTTCTAACTATTCATAACCATTCCTTGAGTTCTTGGGTTTAATCAAAATTAACTCTTACTATTACGCTCTTACTATTATGTTTTAGTTCTTATTAAGACTACATAGTTAGAAAAATATTGTAAAAACCATTAACTGTAGAATTTTCTAATGTTTATAAATAATTTTAGGCTTCATGACCTATCACAATTACTAATTTCTAGTTAAGATATGCTTGAATGGCTATTTGGGAAGAATTATTAGGTTTATTAGCCTTTGTTAGTTTAAAATCTAATTATTTCTTATTGTTTATACCCTTTCATTGTTCTTCCAAATGTTAGAAAAATTTAATGTGATTCACACAACTATGTATAGTACTCTCCCCCATGACTAAGTTGGTCACTCTGGGAGCAAGGGGAAATGAAAATGGCTTAAATCAAAGTTACGGTAAGGAAGATATGGCTCTTGAAAGTTTAGAGGTTAGATAAATAGCATGAACTTCCTAGGCATTGAATGATGGAATGGAAAAATTTTCTAATTCCTCATGCATAGATATAGTTTTTATGAACATGAAATCATAGATACAACATCCTAGATGCAACATGGCAAGGGATCATACATCGTATTTGCAATGTCACTATGAAAAATTTCAATATTTTGTGTGATTTCTGATGGAAAAATTAAATAAATTAAATAGTCTAGAAGGTATAGAGATGGTTCAAAGGATTCTTAATCATAGGTGATGCTTAGAATATAAGAGTTTTTCATTGAAAGTATGTGAAAGAAGGAATTTTGGCAAGGTAAGTTAATTAAGTTTGTAGGAGATGGTTCATTAGATTTGCCAAATATATGATTGAAGATGAGTATATAGGAAAATGACAATGATCATGTGAGTGTTTCAGAGGAACAAGATGATGTGGAATTGATCATTAGGTATGAAATACAAGAGTTATACAAGTGGATCCTCCCTAAAGCAGGCTCCAGCGTTTGGTGCCCTTGCATAACTACACCCAAAAGTATTCGTACGCACTCAAGTAGTTGAATGTAAAACATACTTGTCTTTCAAAACATACATGTTAGTATTGCCTCAATGAGAAAATAATATTATATTATACAAAACTATTAAATTATGATTATATATATAATAGTGAGGTGGAATGGTAAGAGTAGGCATTGCAAAAAATGAGATGTGAGGTGCTTACCATAGGCATAATAAATTCAATGTGTGATGCATGGTTAAAGTGATCATACGCCCTTCCACCCAAGATCCAAACCAAGTCCATAGCACTTACCAATGACATTACACTATATCATGCCAAAACTAATAACTATAAGAATATCACAACTACAAGGAATCTTAACACTTGGTAATGAAGTTCAAGGAAGGAATTTATATAAACACATTTTATTTTAAAGGAGACTTGATGATTGTACAAAGGAGTACCTTTAGACATGGGTAACATGTCTTTCTAGCTTTGTAACAAATGCAAGTTCAAGAAACCTTGAAATTTTTGAGAAGTTTCCTACTTTAAGCATGGGTAATATGTCTTTTCAATGAAACTCCCAGAAATTTTTATTATTTGTATATATTAGTTTATTATTGTATCAACCTTACGACAAGACTATCTTTAAGCATGGGTAACATGTCTTTATAGTGACATGATAAGGTAGCACTTATTTCAGACATACTTCCATTTTTTAGAACTGAAGTAAATAATACAACTTAACATCAAGATAAAACTTATAGTAGCAACCTTAAAGAATCCACAAATCCCCTTAATGTCATACCCTTTTTATTCTCACTTGAATCTTTACTTTTCCATCCAAGCATAGTGATCACAGGTTTATTTTAGTTTTATTGCGAAAAGAATGTCATTATATTTATGATAAGAGCCTCTTATTATTAGAAATGAGTGGATAAATGATGTGGTCACACTGTATATATAATTAATCTTTTAATGATTTGATAACATAGGATGAAACTCTCATTGTTTTGACTACATCTTGTTTATTCCTTTATACTTTATTAGAAAAGTCAACAAAATATGCACATGAAAAATAGTAAAAATTACTGAACAATGAGAAATGGGTAAGAAAGGAAAAACATATAAAGAATATGAAAGATATTAAGGAATGATAAATAATTTAAGGAATATGAAAAGTATAAAAGAATAAAAAAGATATCAAAGAAGGTAAAATTTGTAACAAATGTGAAAAGTATAACAAAAACTTGTAAACCAAAAAATTAAAACAAAAAAGTCAAAATGCACTTATGATTCTTGATTCAAGATAAGATACCTTCCCCATGATTGAAATAATGGATGAGTGTTTGGAAAATGGACCCTAGGTCCCCAAGATCATACACTCTAGGTTTCTTGTTTATCATCTAATGAACTACATTTATGTTGGCTTTGACATCAGGTATGTGATGTCAGAGCCACGACGTTGCATACGTGACATCAAGGTCTTGATGCAATGAATCATCCACTCCTTATGTCTTCGAAACCATATTGGCATAGCAATTCTATGCACTAGTAAGAGAAGGTTATGGCATTCCTTAGTAGCCCACTTGGTAGGACTTTGCTTAGGAGGGTTACATAGTTCAACTCTACATTGGGATTTAAGCTAAGTGTGTCATAGGATGTACTATAGGATGTTGTGTACATATGTAAGGATGTGACACCAACTACCAACATTCAGTGATGAATCTAAAGGATTTAGCTGGTAGTTCCCATGGTATCCACATGAGTGAAACAACATAGTGCTATCTAACTTAAATTGTTAGTGATGAGCATTCAAGTTTTATAAACACCACTCAAATCACATGTTAACATTAACGTGTTTCAAGTTTGTTGATCACTAAGGTATATTCCTTTTGAGTTTTGTTCCAAATCTAAACGTATTTGAGGGACTCACAAGGTGCCAAACAATGTGACAAGGACAATGTTGTTACAATTAATATGCATTATTTGCATGAATGCTAGCTCTCATATGCTAAAAGTAAAATTGTTTTTTATCTTGTAAATCATTTGGAAACTTTCTTAACACATTATTAACCATTCTTTTAAGGTGTTCTAATCACCTATCAAGTCCTTTTTTGAGATGTTCCTCTAATAGCAATTCTTTTTCTCTTCAAGGGAGATATGCTTTTATTAGTAACTTTATTGTATAGGAAAAATTATGTTCTTTCTTGATATCAAATTATTAACAATTAACCTATATTAATTATTAGATTTTATGAATTCATTTGTACTCTTGAAGTAGTCTACCTTTGTCTTGACATTTTCATGTAATCAATATAATCTCCATTGATTTTAAGATCTTTACCTCTAATTATTAATATATAAACTTTTCCTTTTCATTTTCAATTCTTCAAAATTTTCATAGAATGCATTTTCATAAACTTTAAAAAGTGCTATGGGCATCTAACTTTTTGGGAAATTGTTTGAAGTAAATAAAAAACTTACAAATTTCCTTAATATGTTAAGAAAGTTATTAATTTTGTGGTAAGAGTCTTGGCTTGGTAACCCTAGATCTTAGGTTTTTAAAAAAATTTATAAAATGAATCTAAAACTTATCTAATAAATACAAGGGACCTCAATGAGTGTAAGTAAAAATTTTCAATTTCAACTTCACTATCAAAAATAGAATCTCATAGTGACTTTGGAATCTTATCTTCATTCATGCATCAAAAATTAATTACTTTTATACAATTTTTAATGCATATTTAAGTATGGAACTCATAAGAGCCTTGGCATAGAATCTCCAAGTTATAAGTTTAATTCAAAGTTATAAGTTCTAAAACTAGTTTGTTTAATAAATTCAAGAGGATCTCAATCTTGGTGAATATAAGTCAAAACTAATAATATTTTAAATTTGTTTTCTCAAAATCCATCCATAAATTTCTCATTTACATTGCACTTGAGAGCATATAAAGGTTTTTTAGCTCTTAGAGGTTTTCCTCCTATACATTTATTTTCAGTTTATCTTATTAACAAAAATGAAGTTCATTGAAATTGAAACTAACATTATACGTTAATTGCATCTGTATAAACCCAAAGGATCGATTAGACCAATTAGTTTATACAAAATACATCTGTAGCAATAAATCACAAGTAAAACAAATGTGTCTAATATTCATTTCATTTGAACACTTCTATATAACAACCTGGAACCAAAACTGGTAGTTGAGTAACTCAAATAAAGTTTTACTTGAGATTTGTCATTTGAATATAAACCATCCAAACACATAACACACATTACTTTGGTAAAACTTGGGTAATAATACAATCAACATAGTAGTAGCTAATAACATAACTTGAACTTGCAACCTATTCCTAACTTGCAAAGGAACAAGCATATGACTTGAGCTTATTACTATAGACTTATGCATACTTCATATAAGCCAGAAGTTCAATTTCCAATTAGAAATATATGAACTATTAAAAGAAATTGCTAAAAGTAAATATTATATAACAAATCTTTGAGATCTTTGCATGGATGTAAAAAAACTTTAACTTCAACTTCAATTTCAACAATTTATTGCTTTATTAATAAACATGACTTTCCCATCCTTTAGATAAAGATGAATGCATGCTTTCAAAACTATCAATAGAAGAACAATGACATCAATATATCAAGATCTACATCTATTTCCAATAGGAAAAAAGGCAACGTTGAGAGAAGGTGTGGCATTGGAACCCTTCTTCTTCTTCTTTTGGTTTGTTTGTGTTTTTTTTTTTTTCTTTTCTTTTTTTCTTTTTTTTCTTTTCTCTTTTTGGATTATATGTATTCCCAAGATATATAGCTAACATGATACCTTCATAAAACTTATGTAAAACATAAAGGTTCCTCAAGTGTGGCTTGAACTAATGCATATATATAATAAATCAACTAGGCTAGCAAGCCACATTGCTATGAAAAAGGCATTATAAAATCAATTTTAACTCAAGAGATATGATAAGAATGGTTTGATTTCAAACAAGTTAAATAAACCATGTGAAAGCAAATGTGATTATTAAGGGCCCTTTAAAAAGCTCTTATATATCAAATCTCTATGGAGGATTTGCCAAAGATCTTAGAACCTATTAGTACACAAAAAAAATATTACATCAGATTCTTCCCAAACTCATAGAAGACTAGTAAAATACAAAACATTGTTCAACTCATAGAACTTGAACATAGAGGTTGAAAACGCAAAATATAAAAAGCACATATTTTTCCAAAGTAATTGTTTGTTTATGGTTTTTGCAAGTAATAATTAAATTTCAGTGATTGCTTTGGATTTTAGTGTTTGCAAAATATTTTTGATATTTTGGCAAGATTCATTGTTCTTAATTATAAATTATGGTAAAATAAAAATCTTCAACAAAGTGGTTAGAAATTCTAGCTCACAAGTTTAAAATTCTTTGAGTGACTAGCTGCATCTTTAATTCTTTATATTGTATTTATCTAATGAGTTTGTTGTTAATCCTCATCAGGTGGAGTACTAAGTTTGGTTGTTTTTGAGTTTTGCATACCATGTAATATCTCACATGTAACATAGAGGATCCTTTCCAAATGTCAAATAGAGGTCATAGGGTTATACCATCCTATCAATATCTCACAATATCTCACATGTAACATAGAGGATCCTTTCCAAATGTCAAATAGTGGTCATAGGGTTATACTATCCTATCATATTCCTGTGAATATTGCATTGCGGTATAGTATCACAATATGTTGCATTGTGAGTCATGTTGTCATGTTGTGTTGTAGCACTGTATTATGCACTTGTCATGCCCCACTCAATGTTGTACTAGATCTAATTTAATGCATCTCTTTTTACTTATCTCTATTGTATTCTACAAAATTAACTTCATCTGTTTTCTCTCCTGTTATTTTCATGTATTCACACCTTGAAGGCTAGCATGGCATTTTAGACACACCAACAATGCAATAGGCAATAATGTGCCAAGGCACACAATCATTTGCACCAATGATGTTAATTTAATGTGATGGCTGACAAGAATTGAATTTTGAAATTTTGGTGAGAAACTATTGAAAAATTATGAAAATTTAAATGTTTGTTTGGATGCATCTTAGACTTTTTGAGACAAATTCTGAAACTAGAATGAGTCTAAGTGAATATTAATGAAGTTGCTTCTTTGTAACAGTAAATAAATAATGAATATTGTGATTAGTAAAAATGCTAACTAATCAATGATATTGAGAGAGTAGATACTTGATGAGAGCAACCTTGAAGAAAACAATGTTTGTAAATAACTGAAAAAAAAAATGGGGGCTAAAAAGGTGGGAGAGAGGAATGAGACCTCCATAAAATTCATAACCACTTTTTATTGCATAAAAAATAAAGCATTAAAACATGATATGGCCTTGGAATTTATAGAAAATGAATGGCATAATGTGAGAGGGTAATGAAAAGTTAACCCCAATAAAAAATGAATAGCTTTTAGAAAAATAAGAATGAATTGGAGTTAAACTAGACTACATCCGGCCATCAATTCATAAAAAATAAAAGAATTTGATTTTTGTCTCTTTGTAATAAAAAAGACATTGGATTCATGATTCTAGACATTTGATTTTCAAAACGCACCCATTCCAATGCCCACATTCATCTTTCAAAATGTCATAAAGTTGTGGTAGGATGCAAACAGCAGCCAAGGGTTACACCAACATTTCAACCGAACTGCCAGCATTTCTGGAATAACCCGTAGCTTTGGACATTGGTGAGGCAGATCAGATGGGAAGAACTTTTGTTGCATCTTACTGGAGACCCTAACCTTGTTGATGCCTCCTTCTCAAGGTGGCATGGGAACTAAACCACCTTCCGAGGTGTGCATATCAAACTCACAGAAGTAGGGATTGCAGTGTATTTGGGCATTCAAGCCAAGGAAGAAATTACAGTGCCCTCAGGAAGGGGACTTCAAGATGCTAAAAGTTTTTCTCAAGGGCCTATCCCTAAAATAGGCAGCGGCCAAGTGCCAAAGTTGGCTTTATTGACCCTCTAGCAAGAGGCAGCTGAACTTGTGAAGCATTTCTTTGTCCAATCTAGAAACACTTGAAAGCCCTAGGGCACCCACTTCGCCTTCCTTTGGTGTATGCAACTAGGCTACCCTTCGAATCTGCCAAAATTTTTCTTGGTAGCACTTCGAAGAGGTAGACAGGAAGGTCATTCAGGCCTAATTCTAGCGTGTTGTGGAATGCTACAAGACCATAGGAGCCGATGCTTGCGAAAACCCTCCACATCAAGACATTTTACATGTGTCATCGTTCGTCCCTTGAAGGTGACTCCTCGTCTTCAGTTTTGCAAGGTCAAGGGGGAGCAGCTAGAGACAAATCTATCGTTGGCTAGTGGAGGAGACCCAACCATTGCAAGACCAAATTAGATTGGTTAAGGAGCAGGTTCATCGGGAGCTCCAGAGTCAGTATGAGGTTGACCTACTTTGCATTGTTCAGGAGGCAAGAGCACAAGAGCAAGCACGTTGGGTGACAAAGCTCAACAAACACGAGGAGGTTACCAAGGCTAGGCTTCAGGAAATTGAGCAACAAATGTAGGAGGCTGCTTTGCAGGAGCATCAGTAGAGGGAGATACATGAAGCATCCAAGAGGAGTGCCCTAGAAGAGGAGCTCAAGGTGCAAATTTGGGAGGATCTCCAACATGAGGAGCATGGGTGTGTCTAGTATGAGAAGGCAAAAGAGGCCCAATGGGCCAAGGCCATCCATGAAGAGGAGCAACTCCTACGAAGGCAATTGGCTGCTCATGAAACCAACACCAAGTGTTGGTTTTGAATGGCTCACTATCCTTACGAAGTCATGGATGTCAACCGCCACATCTCTTGGACCGACATCCAAAGGCATAGCAAGAAGGTTGCTACAAAGTTCCACCTAGATAAGGCAACCACTGTAGAGGCCCAACAAGTCAATGAGAAAAGGTGTAAGGAGTTTCAGGAAACAGTAAATTTTGTTGCTACAGGGTGCTTCTAGGTGGTCTTGGATGCCATTCACATTTGAGAGAGGGCAAACTACCCTTGTACCAACATCCCATGGTCTACTGCATGATGACTTTTGTTAGAATGGAGAAAGGATAACCTGTTAGGGCTACTAGTTTTTTGAGTAATGATTTTAAGTGTAACCAACAGAAGGACCAAGGGAGGGGTCAGGTTCCATGGGGAGGTCCTTTGTCCCCCTTGATATTGTCTAGGCTAGGGTTTTCTTTATGGTTGTTTTTCTTTGTTTGTGTGTGTTTCACTTGTTGGGATCTCCCTCTTCCTCATCTTGGGGGAGGGGTGAAGTATCCCCCCTTTTGTACCTACTTTTGATAATAGAATACCCGACCATTTCGCGAAAAAAGATACTGCAAACAAACAATGAATTTCTGAAAAAAGAAGGCATCAAAAATAAAACAAAAATGCCAAGAACACAACAATAGAATGGTGTTGCAAAACAAATAAACCAATTGCTTCTTGGTATGGTTAGATTCATGCTACTATATAAGAAGCTATCTACCTACTTATGGGGAGAATCATTGCACACAACAATCCAAATTATGAACAATATCCTAGGAAAACACAAAAAAGCATCCAATGAAATATGAATAGAAAGGGCTCCTAGTGTGAAAAGGTTTAAAATTTTTAGTTCACAATGTTATGCATTAACACTACCTGAGCATCCACACAAACTATAACCACATGCATAACTAGGACTCCTTATTAGATATGACACACACACAAAGGGCTACAAGGTATTTTTCTAGCAACACCAAAAGATTGTGATCTCACAAGATGTCATCTTCGCCAAGACAAAGGAGCCCATCACATTAGAAGAAAAAGCAAAAGCCTAGCGCTTGAAGCATGACAACCAAACTTTAGGTGGCATGCATATAGAGATTCCACTCTTTGGAAGGGGAAGTAATCCTCTCAATGTAATGACTTGGTCACAAATCCTAGACACTACAAAAAGATGTATGCCAATTGCCAGAGCAAAAACAAGTAGAAATATGAAAAAAACTTAGTCAACAAGAACTAGCATGTACACAAGTTCAATAGCCAAAATAATAGGATGTGTAGGACCCTAACTTTTCAAGGCTCTAACGCCAAATGAAGTTAGCAAAATAGGCATTCATATTTAGAGTGCAACTCATAAAGTAAGGAAAGAGAATGAAATTGAACATCTAGAACTTTATCTTACTTCTTGTTCAATCTATTTCAACGAAGCAGTGAAATATCTTGAATGGCAAGAACTGATGTGCAAGGAATATGAAGTATTGATCAAAAATGGCACACAGTAATTGGATAATATGCCACTTGGTATGAAAGTGTACAAAACAACTAGGTCTTTCAAGACAAATACAACTCAGTTTTATGAAATCAAAGAGAACCATGGCTACAATGCAACATAAACAAATAAATAAAAAATCAACTACGCATCAAATGCCATCATGATAAAAAGATAACAAAAAAGAAACTGATGCCCAAGCCCTTGCTAAACCAGGGCAAATGATTAGGCAATGCAATTCCATTAATATTTGTCACAATAAATACATGTGATTACTTGCATGATAAGCAAACTATTTTCTAATCCATCTATAGATATCTCATGGCTTATTCATTTTTTTGGAATAATTTTCAAATCTAACTTAGACCTTCCAAGACTTCCTTTTAAAGTTTTCCAAATTCATCTTCAGGGTGTTTACTAACTGCCAATATTAACAATCCATCTTCTAGATGGTCTCAATTTTTGTCCTAGTTACCAATATCGACACTACAAGGAATAATATTTTAGTATTTAATAAAGGTAGTCATGTTGGCATTGCTATTTCTAACAATCACCCCCTCAATGCCAACATGAAAAGTAAACTTAATAACACACCACCTTGATCTAAATTCATTCCATCTCAACTTATGCATTATTCAGTTTCATGCCACATATGAGTAAGATTACAATATATATATTGTAGTACATAAACTATATCTGGTAGCTAACAAATTGCAAAAAGAAAACTCATAGTTGCATTCTCGCAATGAATTTGCGAAAACACTCCATCCTATGAGATTAACAAACCCACAAAAAACTCTCTTACAAGCACTAGCAATGAATCCACACAAATAGCTTATGTTGTGTAAAATGACAAAATTAGACGAATAAAAGAAGTATATAAAACCAATGACCATCCCACAAGAACAATCCATCTTGTGAAAACAATGAACATGCAAAAGCAACCTGTTCTAAAACATATGTGAAAAATCCATTTACCTTGTCATACATCTATTTGCTAATACTACACCAAATGTTCACTATTGTTGTACATCCATAGCAAAATTTGCATTGGATGTTAAAACTTAAGCTACTACACTTCTAGCTCCAATTTTTTTCCTAAAAGCTAACTCTATCATTGCAAACCCAAGATAATGTGGACATTTACAAAAACAAAATAATTCCCACCAACAAATGGAACCTCTATAGTAAAACAAGCATAACCCAAGGAAACCTTATAGCTTCACAACCTTGTGCATAAACCATCTTGTTCAACATTCTACATATCAACTGCTAACTTTGCTAACTTTGCATTAATCGGCAAATTTTTTGAGCAACACCACAATACATAAAATATCTATCAAGGGTCTCATTTTGCCATAGAAATTTACTATGTTGCCTTCAACTTTGATACCACTTGTTATAAAATTAGAGAGAACCATGGTTGCAATGAAGCATAAATAAATAAGAGAAAAATCAATCACATCAAAAGTCATTATGATAAAAAGAAATAGAAAAGAAAGCGACTCCTATATACCTTAATCTTCTCATGATATGATTCATATATTTTAGTTAACCCCATTTTGTTAGGACAAGGCTAAGAGGAGCAAGAGGATCAAGATGATATAATTCACATATTTAATTTTTTTCGTAATGTGACGTATAGCATCACATTTGGTTTATTGGAAACCTAAATTTAGTTTCAATCTAATGCCTATTTTTCATGGTCATATCATTATTTATAAAGCTTGCAATTTTATGATATTTTTGAAAGTCTTCGAATGTGCATTTTGGGACAATATGAATTGGAAATGGAAGGGATAATTCATTCTTCATTAGAAATGAGATATGTGATGCATTAGACGTCTAACGTGTCTCAAGTAAGAATTAAACTTATGCTAAAGAGTTGCTTGCTTACATACTTATGAAGATAAGATCAGGATCGCAACCCAAGCAATTTTGGATCACGATTTGAAAATTTGCAATCCAAATCTATTCCGGGTCACAATCCAATTTGGAATCATGATTCTAGACAATTTCAGATGATTACAACTAATTTCAGAATCTTTAAAAATACTAATTAGAAATTTATACTTTTTTAATATTAAACATTTCATTAAACATTGAAACATCATGCCAATAACAAAATTCATGACTCAATTCAGCAATAAATTAGAAAGAATGAGCATAGAACATTTTGAATATGTGTTATTAGCATTTTCAAGGTTTTTCGCACTTTGAGTGCACATTTTCCTAGAAGGTGATGAGAAGCTCCCTTGGATTCCACAATCCAAGCTCACTCAACTTGCAAAGATCTCAAACAATACCAAATTGAACACGAAAAGAAAATGCAAACTTTATTCTTACTCAAATCCAATGGAATACAATGCACAAAGGAAGCAAACACATTCCCAATGACAAACAATCAACCAATGAAACTCTCACACCTTCTCACAATACAAGCTTGACTATCAAAGGTTGATCAATCACTCACAATGCTCAAGAAGACTCTCTCCAACAAGCTTGTTACTAATAGGCTAGCATTATACAGTTTCTTCTCTTAAGTCGCCTTGGTCTTTTATACCCTTTTGAATTGTCTCTTAGTCTTCCCCAACTATTGGACTTCCTCAAAAATCACACCTTTTTTTGAAAAATCACTTTAAGTGAGACCACCAGTGATCGTAGCTTGCAACTCCCTCACAGCAACCATCTTGCAATTGGATTGCAATTTGCACCATGCTACACTAGTAACCTCTGAATATTCTAGCAACTGTTTCTTTGTTAACTACGACCCCACAACAACTCCCTACAACCAACAACTTTGAGACTTTGACTTGCAAGTCCTTGCAATTTGCTCCAACACTTGAAATTTACAAGACACTATTAACTATGGTAGACTACAATTGCAGTTGGTCGTACTTAATAGACTACGACTTAATTACAACTCACAGCAAGCTCATAGTTGCTTGTCCAAGCTACAAAAATAATGCAAATGACTCCAAACAAAGAACCAAGTACAAACACATCACTCCTACTACCCCAAAGGCAATTTGAGGATAAAATTACCTCTAATAGTGGGTTGATGTCCTCCTCACAAGGAGCAACGCATTCTTGGAGAGCTCAATAATGCATTATTCAACTCAATTTGAATCACTTCAACAGCTGATTTCAGACATTCTTCAACTCATTTGTTTTAGTTGACAATGAATGAATAATGCATTGTAGTTTACATTTGAAATTTTTTGTAATGTATATGGCAATATAAATAATGAATTTGTGTTGATGTTCATGCTTATTGCAATGGTATATTAATATGTTTAGAAATTTCTATTTTAAAGTTGAATAAATTGTTTTTAAAATGGATTTTCAATTTTTATCTTCTTAATTTCATCTAATTTTGAAAAGGATTGAAAATTCGATATTTTTTAATATCACAATCCATGATCCAAAATCTTAGGAATGAAAAAACAATCTATGATCCAATCTGATCATCATAAGTATGCTTGCTTACAAGCTTATAACCAACCATCGTCCATTAAGATAAACAAGATATAAGTTGCTCAAGGAATATTCTTTCACTTAGCAAACATGCCAACCTTTTAATGATTCAATAGGATCACACCTAACTTGATTTTAAATCATCAAATGTTTTAATTATAAAATTTGAACAATGATATGTTCTTTATTGTGAAGAAAACAACCCAGCAAGTCCATGCAAAAAAAGAGGCAGGAAAAATATAAAACCAAACGTAATCCACAATCTGCTTTTATAAATAGTCCCACTAAACACGTGATGGCATTATAGTTAGAAATTTTAAATGCTACTTCATATACTAATTTAAAGTTGAAAAATTACAATCAGAATATTATTATTTAACGATTCTGGTAATAAAGCTAACAATAGCATACCTCATAAAGGTACCAGGAAGCATAGGCATCTGTGGCAGCATACTTTAACTGTTCAACAGTGAGATTTCTCACTTCCCAATTCCCACATCTAATATGCCTTGGCTTAGCCACCTATATAACAATAAACCAAATCATGAACATCCCAAGTGAAGAATAATATTAATGAGTCTTAGCTCTATTGGTTAGAGAATGTGCCTTATGGTTTCCAAGTCACATTTTCAATTCGATGGGCTATTCTAAGATATCTGTCACCTGGTGACATAGTAAAAATATACACGCAAAGGTATTAGGTAGACAACCAGCCCTAAAAATCATTGTAAACTTCTCTGGCTACCTTAACAATATACACTCTAAAGGTATTAGGTAGACAACCAGCCCTAAAAATCATTGTAAACTTCTCTGGCTACCTTAACAAGTTAGCCCAAGTTGAGGGGATAAAGGAACCATGATGGCGATAACTGGCAAACAATGTTAAATCATATAACCAAATTGTGGCAAATTAATGTCAACGAGTAAAAGTAAGTGATTCATTACCTGATATCTGTTGACTAATTAATATATTCATGATACCTGCTAAAATGACTTAAAATTATGCACTGATAATTGTGTGTATCCAAAATTGCTAATATATCAGAAAAATCAAAAACAAATTCATCAACAAAACCACTGAAATGCATCAGAAAATAAAGTATCTCAATCATATTTCACCTGAAAACATATATGAATTGTTTGTATGTAGAAAAAATCTATGATAAATTGGAAAAATAATGTTGGAAGAAATTATATAAAAAGGAATAATTCTTTATCAACTTTCACATAGATCGAGACAGAGTAGTTGAACATCCACTAGCTCTTCCCTAAACACTACAGCCCCAGAATGACCACTTATCTTATTCAAGATGCCGCATCAAACAGTCAGATGCAAGTTTAGAAATGGTTGCCCGTTTTCATTCATGTAAATCATAGAATGGATAACTGTAACTTAAGCTAGGACATATAAAATAAGGGAAATCTAATGGCTGAGATCAGGTTACCTTTTCAAACCTTGTTGGCAGTATTAGTTTTGAGGCTGCAAATTTCGGCATGGATTATGACGAATCTCTTGATCCCACCCAGCATTCTAACTCCAAACGTAAATAACGTCTCAAGGCCTCCTGCTTGGAACCCTAATTGGTCATTTTTTAGACCAAAATTGAAAAGCCGTAAGATTGGTCAACCTCACTTTTTCAGATTGCCTTGAGCTCGCATCGCCCCACTATTTTGGGGCCGACATGAGAAATGAGAAATAACATTGGTAGAACCCTATTTTTTTAGGTCTATCTGACAACCCAAAAACGGTAAAAATAAAAGGTTATTGGAACCATAACAAATTTTTTAATTCAAATCTTACCACTTGGCAAGGCGGCATCTTCAGTTACAAGTTTGTGGACTCAACCATGGCCTGGAAGGAGGGAATAATCGTAAAACATTCAAATTTCAGTCCATTTATTGGTATTTAACTAAGGCTTATTGACAAGAAGAGAACTCTTGGAGAATGATCAAACTTGGACCCAACCCCTACAAATTTTGGTGCGCTTTGCATTTTAGATTCTTGCTCCCTTTTATTGCTTACATTTGGCTCCTACATTGAGTTTTATTCATTGATTCTTGAATTCTCTTGAAACGTTGGTTTATGGTTAATGTGAGAAGTGTTTTCCTTTCAAAGTTCAAAATATGTCACTTCCACGGTATTCGCTGGATGTAATCTGATCCACAAACCTGAATTAAAGACAAAAATTGCTAACAAGTAGTTAGGAACTTGAATTGAGTTTCCATTCTAGTTAAGGCAATTCATTTATTGATCCTAAATAATCAATACCAAGTTTGAGATTATTTGCCCATTGGATACCGACCTCTTGCTAAATGGTTTAGAAAGAAAAATCAACCACTTTCTTTAACATTAGCAGATTCTGTATCAACAATTTGTTATCTATATTCAAACTTAATCTATATCATTTCCTTGATTTTCTCTTAAAGTTTGAAAATGCTTCCCCTAATTACAATGAATTAATTCATAATAACTGATTATATTTATCTATCTGATTGATATCCTTGACTTTCAAACATAATTGTTGTAATTCACTTGATTAATTTGCCCATGATTTTTTTTTTATATTGAAAACCATTTAAAGGAGGGGAAGGGACCTATAGGATGTATACACTCATATAATTCTAATTAAAAATCAGATCACCCTACTTTGCCATGAATGGTTTTCTTCACATTGAAGAATTTTACCACACAAATTCTTGTCTGCTACTTGTTTTTCCTTCGTAGGGTGTTTACAAAACAAGTCTGCTGTCACATTTATCTTAGTTCTCAGTTTGCACTATTTTTTTTTTGGTATCAAATAGAGCATTAAAATAGAGGACAAGATCTTAATGTAGAAACTTACAAGTTGCAACTACCAAATATGGGGTATTAGAACCCAAAATAAGTAAAACATAAGTACATCCCAAGATTTATAAAAGTTTATAACTCAGGCTACCTAGTAGAATCAAATCTATAACCTAGGGTTACTAGGCCAAGGCCCATACCACTAGGCTAATACCTTATTGCTAACTACCAAATATGAAGACTTCTAATGACAACCATTCTATGTCATAAGAAGTATGAAGCTCCCATCATAAAGGATGTGGCAAACAAGCTTCAAAACATGATCAAAAAAGATTGGAATGAGTTGAAAAGAAAACCTTTATCTCTAAGTTGCTAGCCTTTGAGATGTGAATACCTAAAGCTAATGAAAGAAAAACAAGAAATATATGTGTATATAGAATGGCATAGAAACAACTCAAAGGAAATGCATTCAGCAAATTCATCCAGTACACCATACATGGAGAGAGGAAGCACCTCTTATAGGTTGTTTCAAGGTTAGGCTTTTTCAGGTAACTATAAAATAGGATTCAACAACTAAAACAACCAAACTTGTTGATGCACTATATATAGATCAACATTTCCCATATGTCTAAATGGTTTTAGGACTATAACTACACAATATGCTAGGAAAAAGACACATGCAGAACGCAAATGCATCCTAAAAGTTAACAATGGTAGCTCATGCAGCTTTAATTCTACTAGGTTGCCAATCATTCAAAAGAGGTGCTGCTTAGTCCCAATTAATTTTGGAACTATTCAAACTTCACTTTGCCAAGTGGCTTTGGAGAATGTTTGCAGGCTCTATTTCATCTTCCTCCCTCACTTCTTGAGTTATACTCTAACTGTGAGTGCCTATCTCGTCAACTTTATCTAGCTTGAGAGTCTTCAAAAGATTAGGAGCATGAGTTATACTCTAACTGTGAGCACCTATCTCGTCAACTTTATCTAGCTTGAGATTCTTCATAAGATTAGGAGTTTTAGTGTCCCTTGGTTGTGGCTGAAAAACATATACATTGCCCTCATTATTAAAATTGGAATAAGAGTCCTACACCTCTTGTCCAAATAGGTATTGCACTTGTATAGGTGGTGGCTCTTGTTGACCATATTGTCTTCCTAGTAATCTTCATTGCTACTATGGCAACGAGTATAACTGCCTTCTTGTAGATTCAAAATTTATTACCAAGTCATCACTTTTAAAAGGTTACTTCTCCTTCCAAAGATTAAAATCTATGCATGTATGTCAACCAAAGTCTCGCCAATGTGCTTCAAGTGATGGTCTTTGGCTTTATCAACCAATGTCATGAGCTCCTCCTATCTCTACAAATATGATGTCTTGCAAAACTATAATCTATTGCTATTGTGTAAAAATTAACTTACAACCCTTTATGTTTGTGCCATACTCAACAAAGAGCTGTGGTTGGGCATATGGTTGCAATTTGTTCCAATTCTTACGCATAATAAATGCATAGCACTGTGAACCAAAATATTGAACCTTTTTACACTAGGAGAATTCCTATCTGCATTTTATTAGGTGCTTTTTTGCATTTTCCTATGAGACCGTTCAAAGCTTAGACTATTGTGTCCAGTGGTTCTCCTCATCACAAATAGGCAAGCAGCTTCTGGGATATTAACATTGATATGACCATATCAACAAGCGTTTTGTGTATTTGTTCTACCACACCATTCTGCTGTGGTGTTACTAACCCTATAATCTTATGTCTGATCCCTTTCTTCTTCAAAAATTGTTTGAATTCTTTAAAGACATACTCCCCTCCATTGTTTGTTCCAGGATCTTCATGGTGCAGCCACATCCCTTTCCAACAAGAGCTTTCCACAATTAAAAGAAATTAAAGACATAAGATTTGTATTCAAAGCATTTAATCTATATCTTCCTGGTGTAGTCATCTAATACGGTGAAGTATCAATGTCTTTGAAGTGTTTCAATTGGGATTGATCCACACACGTCAAAGTGTACTACCTCCAACTTCCTCATAGACTTCTTGCTACTCCACTTGAATGGTTGCCATGTTGCTTTGCCTGTGATGAAAGTCTTGCATTGTAGAGACTTCATTTACAAATTCTTTGAAACATTCTTGAGTCTGCACATCCTCTTTAGAGGAACATGTATCAATCTAGCATGTAAAAGTGCATCCTAAGAGAGGTTTGTTGTATTTTGCATCTTGAGGATCCTGTAGTGGTATGTAGCATGAGGATCAACATAGTTCCTATTCTTTTAATTGGTTGTGATTTTATATCTGTCATCCTAACTAATTTGTGATCTATTTTGTTCAATTTATGAAACATGTTCCTTCTGGGTAGTTATAAACTAAGTTTCTCTTCTATCCATAATCCAACAATCAATCTCATATGTTGTAGCAGAATTTGCACAACCAATAACATTAGCTCAATCACCGATTTGGCTAGATCTTAGTTGTCATATCTAAAAATCTTGGCTGTCCTCTATCAACAACATGCACAACTGCTACAATCTCATTGAAGTCTAGTACCTACCTAGCCTGCTCTACCTAATGTTCCTGACCTTTCTTCTTAATCTGATTATATGAAGTTGTACACTCAATTGTATAGTAGCCCTCTTTGTCAGACATTTTATAGGTCCTATTCTTTTTCTTATTGCTAGCAATCCACCTTTCTTCAAACGTTTTATTAAAGCCCTCTTGAATGCATCTATGATATCCCATATAGTATTACAGTTGAGATGAATATATTAATTATGTCTAGGAATTTTGGTAGTGTTTTAACTTGGTAAATATCATAATGCTATTAATAGGGGCTACCCCTAGCTAAGACCACGAGAACTACATTAATGGTGCACTTAGTGAACTATATGTAAATACCAAAGATGATGAGAATGTGAATTGCAAAGTTTACTTATTTATGTCATTGACACATGGTACAATCCTGTTTCTCTAATAAAGGCAAAAATTTTGATATATTCTTACATTTTTAACATTTTTATGTATTTTAATGTAACAAGAATATGCTAAAATTAAACACATGCATCACAACCCCTTTAGCACAAGTGCAACACTACAAGCAAAAGAAAAATAAAAATATCTCCTCAACGACATCCTTAATGGCCCAACACCATGCTAAAAAACATGATCTTCTCAAGTCAATTCGATACATCCTTGTAGAGAATATTCTATATAGTTAAAATTTTAACCGTCATTACTTTAACCCACTAATATCTATATTCATGATTATCTATGTTAACATTCACAAAAGAACCACATTCAAATATGTAATGTTTTAAGTCTAAGTCCACCATATTCCCATAGATGACAAATTGTACCCCAATTCAATAGATGAATATTTTAGTCTTCTTTCAAATCCTACCAAAGAAAATCACATTCTAATATTCCCTTCTCTTTACTATCTCCTTTGACGTCTAAAGACATGACATTAAGTATAATGGTATAGATTGAAGACAACTACATGTTGATTGTAATCTTTATGGCATGGAAAGAGCCTTTCCTCAACAATTAGCTAACCTTTGAGCCATCCTCTCTAAAATCCTAATCCAAAACTCTCACTTATTTCTTCCTAAAAATAATGGTATACCCAAATATTTACTTGGAAGACTAGCCCACTCATATTTGAACACATCTACAGCAACTAGATATAAAGAAGAAGTGCATGCAGATTCTCTTGGGATTTGCTTGTCAAAAGACAACAGGTGAAGTATGTAAACAAAAAATAGCTCCATATAATCTAATGCAATCAGCAAAATCCTGCTTTGACAAAATTCAACAAGGCTATGATAGCTTTTGGATATCAACAACGTAACGTAAATTACACTAGGTTCACCAAACAATGCAAGGGTAAGATCACAAGTCTCATTCCTGTCACCACCATATTATCATTGTATACAATGATAATATGGTGGTGACAGGAAATAACTCTAAAGAAATGTCCAAATTGAGAAGGTGTTTGGCAAAGGAATTTAAAATAAGAGACTTGGGAAGGCTACATTACTTTCTTTGAATTAAAATTGCTCAATCAAATAAGGGCATCTTCATCTCTCAAAGAAAATATGTTCATGATCTTCTCAAAGGCCAGTATGTTAGGATGCAAACCTGCAAATTTTCCTGTTCAGGCAAATCACCCTCACAAGTGCAATGATGGAGAGGTGATCGGCAAAGAAAGGTATCAAAGGCTAACTCAAAGACTAATTTATCTATCTCATACTCATCTAGATATAGCCTATGTTATCAGTGTAGTTAGCCAATTCATACATGGTCCCTGCTCCTCTCACTTAGATGCAATTTAGCATAGCCTAAACTATGGAAATCTGATCATAGGAAGGGAATGTTCTTTTTAAATCATGGCCACCTAAGGATAGGAGGTTTACCTTAGAATATTGTACATTAATTGGTGGAAATTTAGTCCCTTGATGTAGTAAGTAAATACTAATTATGAGGTCTAGTGTAGAACAAAAATATAGAGCTGTAGCACATAGGGTTTATGAACTCTTATGGCTTAAGAACCCAATGCAAGACCTAGGGTGGCAAATGACAGACCTCTCTAGTTGTATTGTGATAATAAGATTGTCTTTAATATTGCTCACAATCCAATCCAACATGACAGAACAAAGCACACTGAGATTGCCAAACAATTTATCAAAGAGATACTAAATTATGGAGCCATTTGTATATCTTTTGTAAAGTATTCATTGCTAGTAATGATGTAGCTGAAATCAAAATATTGCCCTAAGACTGACACTAATAACAAAATTAAGAAGGAAATTCTATACCTCAACTGTAGACAGTTTACTGTATGCGATAATTTGCACAAGACTACATATTGCATATGAAATGGGAGTTGCAAGTAGATATACAAGTAACCCTCATATAAAGTATTGGAACATTGTTAAATGAATTCTTCAGCATTTAAAAGGTACTAACTTTCTTGTTTATGTTCTGATGGAACTAATTTAAAAGTTGTTGGATATGTAAATGCAGATATCAGGGGTAACCTTGATAAAAGAGTCTACAAAAAGGTACATTTATGCCCTTGGAAAAGGAGCTATCATCTGCATGTCTAGATTGCAAAATGGTGTTGACTTATTTCTACATAATCAAAGATGTAGCATAATCAAAGGCTTCCAATGAGATGATATGAATACATAATTTCTTAAACAAGTTAGACCTGTCAAAAATCATATTATTTGCTATGTGATACCAAAAGTATTGTATTCTTAGCAAAGAATGTTGCAATTCATGCAAGAAGTAAGCATATAGATGTAAAATATCATTTTATACCACAAGGAGTTGAAGAAAAGATTTTAGAACTAAATAATATCCATGCAATTAAGAATGCAGCTAATATGTTTACAAAATTAGATTCTACACAGCAGACTGTTTTGCAAAATGAAAATTGAAAGAGATAAAAAATGAAGTTGAAAAGCAATGGAGATTTGACTTCAAATGAGAGTTTGTTATATATAGTGAAGCTGAATCTTTATCATTTCCTTAATTTTCTCTCCTGATTTTCTGTTAAATTTTGCAACCGCCTCCCCTAATTATGATAAACTAATTGCATTGTAACTAATTGTATTTATCTACCCATATTAATTAGGGAACCAAGTCTAATTGATATCCTTAAATTTCAGACATATTTGATATAATGCACTTGATTAATTGCCCATGAACTTTTGGGTGCTGAAGGCTATTTAAAGGCAGGGGTGAGACGTGCTGAATGTACATACTCACACAAATCTGTTGTCTTGTTTCTTTTACTTAGTTTTCACTGTGCTTTTTTTTTTATTATTGTTTCTGTTTGCTTGTGAAAGCTCCCCTCTTCACAAGATCATAAGCAGTAATTAGATCCCAATTGTTTTGAATTGGCTTAAGAAGAGACCTGTCAAATGTACATACTCACACAAATCTTAAGTAGAAATCAGATCAGCCGGATTTTCCATAGATGTTTCCCTTCAGATTGGTGAAGAGTTTTACCACGTAAATTCTTATTTTCTGTCTCGTTTTTTATTCAAGTTTTCAGTTTGCTTTTTTTTTTTTTTTTTGNTGGGGGTGGGTCGGTTAAATTGTGCTGTTACAATCAGTACCAACATGATTTATATCCAGGAAGTAGAAACAAAAATGAAATATTGTAATTTTATTTATAAAAGATCTTTTTTCTTAAAAGGCTTTGTACTAACACATCAAAAACATAAATAATGTGCGTTTTATTGCTTTCAAAATACAGAGATCAGAATAGCAAATTAATATATGAACAGGAAAAGAAAATTTTGCCAGAGTACCTCTTTACCAGTAACTTTTTCACAAAGTGCAGACAGGCTCCACCTTCTTGTACGTTCTCCTAGTTTTCTGTTTGCAAGAGAAGAGAGATCCTCAATATCTTCGACGTTTATGCTGTAATCAGTTAGCATTTTTAATTTGTCACCTGATATTCCAATACCAACCTAAACATGGTAAAAATAAGCATATTTAGAAAATATTTGCAATATAGAGTTAGATACATTTCTGCAATTTTATAGATGGAAGGTAAACGGCCTTTGTAAAGCAGCTGAATGCATGAGACCTTCACAAAGCATTTATTCTCCAGAAGTGATTTCAATATGAAGGGTATGCCAGAGTGGAAAATGTGCATTACATCACAGCGATTTGCATCTCCACATAGCTGCAACACTGCCACTTTATTGTAATTCTCTCTACCTGTAAAAACAAGTATATAAATATTTTGGAATCACGAGAGGACATAATGATGTGTGTAACTGATAGGCATGCAGATAAAAGCTGCATAATAATTAAACATCAAAATTTACATTTCAAGTTTCTCTCCTGTTGGGCCATGTTTTCGTTCAATGTTTGTTGTGCAGTCAGAAAGTTTAAGATCCTGCTGCAAATGGTCAAAGAGTGCTACAACAGCATTTCTCCGAGTAAACTATGGGATTAAATGGAAAACAGGCCTTGAGCTGAGATTTTGCAATAGAACAGAAACTACTTAAGAGCTGTACCAAGAATATACTATATATGGATGTTTTGTGAACTCGGAGGCAATATACTCTATTATCGTTGCCAATGGTATTGCATAATTATCATCATCATCATGACTATTATGAATTTTGCAGGCAATATTTTCTTCTAAGGTAATGTTTACCTTAAGTTGTTGATTATTTATGGATATCGCCATGGCATTGGCAGGTCAGCTGTACATTGTCATGAAATGCCAGTAAAAGAATTGCTCTAGACGTAAACACTTTGCCAACTAGCAGAAGATAAGCTGGTAGGTATTCCTTTACACCAATAGCTGACTAAGCCCTTTGGACATTAATGCTAGCTGTAAATATGACACCCACAATAAGCAGAACTGACAAGTGTTTAACACCCACAACCAAGAGCTTGTAACTCGGTGAAAGTATAATCGCATCATAGTAACAATGAGAGCCATTAAAAAAGGCTAACAAAGGCTAATCCAAGAATTACAATTTAGAAAGCATCCACCACAAAAATTACACAGATGTAAAGTCGTAAGGCAACTCTAGCTACTCCATCAACTAAGGTAACAACTTCACTACTCTGATTCGCGTAAGGGTTTTGAAGTAGCAATAGAACAGATGCACCATGTTCTACTGTCTAAATGATACAAAGTAAAAAGGCGTTGAACTCTAAACAAGCGTTTTGAGAAACATATGTAAATCCTAGATCTGAATTAAGCGTTAAAATAAAAAATCATTGCCATCTAGGTTTAAGAATTTGCAACCAATGTCTTAGATACTTTCCTTTGTTCTACTGTGCATAACATGATCATGTAACTTATGGATGAACATCACAGTTTTCCTATTTGCCTGTAATGCTCCAATTTTATGCCTCCATCTTAAACATCTGGAAAACTCTAATTACTCTTCAGATGCAATTTTTGTAACGTACAAACTTGCTACTTGGTTTCAAAGTTCAAGTAGTACCGAAGATATTGTTGAATAATTATGATTTTTCCTTGAATGTTTCAGAATAACATCTGGAAAACTCTACTATAGGGAAAATATGTTAAAAACACACCCTGGCTCAGGAATCCTTTTCAAACTTTGCAATGAATGAGAGCACAACCAGCAAACTTCCAGTTCTCAAAAGAACATCATAGAATCCAACTCATATTTAGGCTGAGAATGCTTAGAATAATAGTGGCAAACCTTGAAATAAAGTCAAAATTTCTGAACCAAACATAATATAACTGGAACTGTGACACATTTTTAGTCAATAATCAACCAAAAACAACTGTCATTGGGGTGTATACAGCCTTGAGTTATTAGAGCAATATTAAAACACAGATGCCATCCATTATGTAACAGCTAGAACCCATCCGAATCATTTTAGAATCACATACCAACTAGAGCTCTAAAGTATATTAATGTAACAGCTTACATTCAGCTTTAACATCTTGAACCAGAAAATGTAATTCAAAAAAAAAATTTAAAAAAAGACATAATAGATTAATGAATTCTCTCATAAAATTAGTTCTATACAATGAAGAATTATAAACCTTGGGTATCTAGTGTTATCAAGGAATCACAAAATGAACCTAACTTAAATTCAAATAGTAGTGGAGGTTATCTTACTTTGAAAACAATAGGGCTTCCATTCAAGATCAAATCCCAAAGAAACCCTTTCCATTGCAGTTGACTTTTTTGATTCCAAGATTTGCAAAATTTCATTTGTAGCATTCTCAATTTCAGAAATTGTTCTGCTATACACAATACGACCACCAAACAAGAACTTTGGAAGAACAGCCTTTGTCACTGCAGCCAAGTAATCAAGCTTCAGTTTAGCTTGGATTAAACAAAACTTAAATGCTAGTAAAAGTACCCTAGGTATATAATCCTCCTTTTTTTATGTGCTTCTAGAATGATATTTAAACAAAGTAATGTAGAATGCTCAAGTAATGGTATGTGAAATAGAATGGAGGTTCTAAACAAAGTCAGGCCCAATTTATGTTCATTTTTATAAATAAGTGCTCTTATCCAATGTCTTGAGGCTGTCTTAGCCTCATGTTCAGGGAGATACATTTTGAGAACATGGAGAGAATCATAGATAGAAAGAAGGTGGATTTCTACCCAAAGGAGTGATGAATAATCCTGGATGTATGCCTACGTGTTCTTAAATTTTAATATTAAATTTTCCTTCCCACTGACAATGAAAGATCTCCCTGTTTCTCAATGTGAAGGAAGATGAGTGATGAATGTCAAGCGCAGACGATTTTCATATTAAATTTTTGTATGATTTTTCAGATCTTTCACTTTGTTTAGATGTTCTTAAAATGTCATTTTTGAAAATATTCTGCTCTTGATATCTAACTCATCTTCCTTCACACTGACAATGAAAGATCCACCGGTTTCTCTAATGGATGTGACACTACTTGAGCATTCAAGTCTGTAGAGTCCACATTTGTTATCAAAGAGCCATTTTGGTACCGGAAAGAAGGCTTTGATCTGATTCACTCATTTGTAAGCGATACCAAAATCATATGATGTTATGATTTTTCCGACTTTTGATTATAGGGATACCAACTAAAGTTGTACGGTAGTTTTAAATGCTTTTTGCCTTCTAGGTATAAGCTGTGCTGTTCTTATTATAAAACAAGTCCCTACTTGCTGCCTTGTGAATGAACTTCGTTCATGTTCTAAGAATTTCATATTTCTTGATAGCATGTGGCACTTGGGTTCAAACTGACAACCTCCTAACAATAATCACTAATGCTGGTATGAACTCTCTAACTCAGCCACAACCAGAACTACACAACTAACATAGAAGACAACACAGCAATTGATGGTCTTCCGAACGGATGCTCGTAGACCTTAGTAAATTCGTCCCTAATGAAATATTCCAGATATTCAAAATTCCCTATAACTTGAAGCCTCTTTAAATGAAGAATTAAGGGCATGATAGTTCACGACTTCTAAACAAATGAAAAGAAAAACTTAAATCTATAAATAAAGAAGAATTATCATTTATGTCCCTGAATATCACAGGATGGTACCTAATATCTTTGAATATCACCAATCAAGCATAGTTGTACAGAAGCTGAACTCTTACAGTTCACATGTTTTTCATCAGCTATGAACATAATCGAGTTTCCTAATTGATTTATTTGTTTCCCATGAAGTTCCTTAGTTAAATTAATTAGTTTGTTATGTTGTTGAGTGATTTTGTTCATTTTGTTGTCTTCTGTAAAATTATTTTGTTGAGTTGTAAAAAAAAATTGTTTACGTTAGTGTAATCCCGGTTGACAAACCTAACCTAGTGCCAACAAGTGATTTCCTTGCGTGCCCACATAATCATTATGGCCCATATCTGATGTCCTGAGAGCTTAAACATTATTTTATGTTTCTCGTTTTAAAAAAAACAAGGGAAAAATATTGAAAACGCAAGCCGAACATTCGCATTGGCAAATACTTATCGGCATAGTACTCTGATTTCAGACTATAGATGAAGTAAGCATAATGGACTTGCCCTTCCATTACAGAGGAAACAGAAACTGTTGAAGCCAACCCAGCCATATCCCATCTACCACATGTCTAAATTTTTATTAAGGAACCCGCCAGATACCACTTTCAACCACCAATTTCAAGCATCCGAGATAACGCAAAAAAACAATGTACGTGAATAACTAAGTTAATAAGATTCTGCAGCTGTTTCCACGACAGACTATAAGCCAACTCTGGACCAAATTGTGCTACAATCTGTGTTCAGAATGACAAAAGGTCTTATGAATCGAGTTCCAACTGGGAACAATATCAGACGAAAATTCAAAGACAATAGAAATATAGCTTCTGTTTTACTATAACAATAGATTATCACTGCGCTCAGCGAGAGGAAAAGGACAGAACCTCTAGATATGGTGCTGCATTTGTTAAGAGAGAAACTGGGAAGGCGTCTCCTGGATTGGAGTTGAAGATTTGCCTTTGAAAGTCTGTGCTGTGATTCAGCCTCCTGCAGCGCCTTTTCCAGGGCTTGGAATTCAGCTTCATCCATGAGCTCAACTTCTACCTCTGCCTGTACCTGCACCGGCCTCTTCTCCATTCGCCTAGTACGTTCATCCTCCGTCGCTTGTGCGCTGCTGTGCAATTGCATTTTCGCAGAAATCTTCCAATCTGCGTTTGTTTCTCCTATGCGACTCCTCCTCGCATTTAATTCTCTTTTCTTCTCCTCTGTTTCAGAAAAATAAACTGATCCTGCATGCAAATTGTATATATAATCGGGCGCTTCAGGGAGACTAATCGTTAAAATAAAACGGTTCTACGCAGCGCTCGGCTCCCCGCCCTGTCTGGACTTTTAAAATTCGAAAATAGGGGTTTTGCTTGTAGTAAGCGTGGTAGGTTGTACCCAAAGAAACATTACCAAAAAAAAATGTCTTTATTTTTTTTTCTTTAAAAAAATTGAAATTGAACGTATAACCTAGAGCTTCCAAATCAAGTGTCTTGACACTAAGATGTCACCTCATTATTAGAATTCAAGTTGTGATTTACTAATTATAAGCTATCTATTTAACTAAGTGAGCAATAAATCATTAACAAAATAATAGTCATAATAATAAAAATAATTAAGTGTTAGCCTAATTGTAAGACTCTTGATTTGGTTATAGGTTTGCTTCTAGTTGAAAAGAAGAATTTTCCTTAAAGTTTGAATATTTATAAAAATTTAAACACTGCAGCTTGCTCATCCTAATCCTTGTTGTAAAAGATGACCCCAAACTTAATCTCCCTAGTTAAGGAAATAGCCATTCAGCAATCCAGTTGACATAACATTTTCAAGTAGTTGTCAAATATGCATGTGGGGATTGTTTTTTTGTTATAAGAGATTCTTCATCCACTCAATCAACATGGGCCTCACTACAACATAACTAAGATTATGCTTTTGGAAACAACCCATTGATGCTAGCACCCATCTAGGGATAGAAATTGTATGTGACAACAACAAATATATTTACCACAAAAACTACTTGTACATTTTACGATATAAGAGCATGACAAGTTACTTCAAGATTTTTTAAAAAAATGCATTTTATTGAAAGACATTTTTTATTTTAAATTTATTTTATACACAAAATGCCCTCTAACATCATATCCCAAAAAGATGAATAATAACATTTAAAAAATTCAAAGTACATCAAATCAATGAAGGTAGCGCCTAAAGAGAAGGCCCAACAAAGATGCCTTTTTGAGTTTTCATCTTTACAACCAATCCTAAAAAATCTCCATTCAAGAGTATAAAAAAGATTAAGCCTTTCCCTTGTCTAGAAATACCCTCACATGTTTTCACTTCTCACTAAAGGGTTCCTTGTAAAGAGAAAGGGAAAAATCTCTCTAAAGACAAAAGAACACATTAATTAGAAAAAATGAACAACTAGCAACAAAGGTTAAAAGCTTCCTATTCCTAAACCTTTAAAACAAAAAAAATAAAATAAACTAGAAAATAAAGTAATTATTTAGCTTTCACTAGTATTTGAAGATATAGTTGAAAAGTGACATCTTTAAGAATCTAATATTCAACTTCTAAAGAAAGCTCATAGTTATACTCTTATTGTTGGAAAATAACTACATACTAAATTTTCTAAATAGAGTAGAGAACAAGCAGTTGAAGACACTCCTAAATGCAAAGAAAAAAAGTAGATAAAATAGGTTGATCACCAAAAATCATATCATTGATGTTTAGTTGAAAGTTGTTACAAATTCTAGATGTCCATTTTCAAGCATATTATACAATAGGATACTCAAAAAAACACATGAGAGAATGAGTCTTCACTTCCACAAAAAGGACATTGACAAGAAACAATTCTCATATATTTTAAATAACTACCAATAGGAAGACCTTGATGAATAAGATACCATAAAAAATATGAATTTTTTGAAACATGGAAACTTTCTAAATATTTTCCATTTTCCTCATCCAATAGTGTCATGATAATTGAATTTTTCAGACCTTATTAAATTTATTATGAATAAAAACATTCTTTGTAATAATTTCATATGAAACTTTAGAGTTAAAATGAAAAACTTATTTATAATCCTTCCTACAAATATCTAGAAAAGCCTAATGCAAACTAGTATCAACTTTAAATAAATTCTCAAGATTAGAAATTAATTTTTCAAAATCTTTTTTCTCTTTAATTCAAACCATAGATGCTAGAAGCTTTCTTCCATGTGATTCATCAATTATGCATACATAGATTGAAAATTGCAATGATATCAAATTTACTCTAAAGTGGTACACAATCTAGATGAATTAGCAACCTAAGCTCCTTTATTAAAAAAAAGCCACAACGGGCTAATTTTCTTAAGCATGTCTTTTGAAACTATAATATGATTATAATTCCAATACTTACTAATCTTGCATCATGTATTCTAGATTTGTTTAAGATTTGAAGAACCAATGATGAAGCATCATATACAAGTTGCATCGATGAGCATGTGTCGATGAAGCCCCATCAATGTAGCTCTGTCATCGTATCCCCATTGATGCATGGTGATATGCATCGATGCAAATGCGTCAACGTTGATGCAAGTGAAGCCTATATAAATGCATGCATCAACTACATTTATGGCATCTTAAATCCATAGTATAGTGAAGCTTTTGCAATTTGATTTCTCTAGAGTTACAAAATTTTCCTCAAAGTGTCCACATTGTAAAACAAAGAGATTGTATAGATCTTTATTCAAGTGTCATGTACTTGAACACCTTGTCATGAACAACAATAAAGATGAGATTTCTGACATTAATTGCAACACTTAGATAGTTTAACCTTTCTTAGTTGTATTTTAGTTTTAATGCACTTTACATTCCTCATCTTAAGTAATTAATGTATTTAATCATGAACACATAAGTATGACCACTTTGAGCATCATGTACAACACTTAGTAATCCCAGTAGTGGCCATTTGGTATGCCCAGTAATCACCAGCCACTTGGTAGCCTAGTAGCATTAATACTAGTTTAGGATGTGTATCGTAAGTGGGAGCAACTACTTATGTTAGGTTAGTTAGTCACTAGAATAGATAAGTAGTTAAATTGTTAATCATTAAACCTTCATTTATTTACCTCACACTTAGAATAAAAATATATAAAAATACCAACAACAATAAACATCAAAAGCCTTAACTCACATTTAATCATACGCATAGATAGCACGAGTGTGAGTTAAGAAGACAATGATCACATGACCACTTGATTCACAGTTTATGACTATGGGAAAACTTAAGAACTAAGTTTGTGGAATTCTACCAGATCAATAGTACAAGCTTGTAATTTGTATAGTTGAGCATAGGGTATACTTGCTACTCATCATTGGCACCATTGTTGGTGACTTTGTTTAGCTAAGTGCGCTAAGTAGGAAGAGATTATGAAGTTATACAAAGATGTTGTAAAGATCGTACAACAACCTACTATCATTCATTAAGGAAACAATTAAATAAATAATAAAATACCAAAGGCACACTATTTTTATCAATCACTAATATGGTTTCTTCTCACAGGGATGAATCTCCATTGCACAACAAAGAATCCAATCAACAACAGGGAAAATCCAAGAAGCCCCAACAGCTCAAAGTTGTGTATGCCTATCCAAATCCTTATATTCCAGATTTCACTTTCATCCTCTATTAAGATGAATAAATGCATTGGAGGGATATGGAAGGAAACATTGTGCTTCTCCCTGATTGATCCATTTCCACCATGCTAATGTCCAATTTCATTAGGCTTGGCATTACTATGCTTAACTCCAAATATGAAGTCCAAGACCATACTTATATGGACTATCATCCTACCAATGCCCAGCATAGCCTAGATCAGCACATGGAGGCACGATATGAGGCTTCTAAGGGTAAGAGGACTCCAACCTAATTATTCTTACGATAGCACAAAGAGGGTGAGGACTTCTTTTTTGGCCAATCCTAATACATAGATTCGCCTCCTCTCTATAATGAGGAGACCCTTTAACCAAAGGTTGTAGTCAACTCTGGAGAACCTTGATGATGGAAAGACTAGGTCTCAAGACTAAAGGACCTTAAAAGACAAAAACCATAGCTATTCATTTAAGGGCAAGGATAATGAGTAGAGGAAAGACAAAGAAAGACATACAAATTAGGGTAGGGACCAAAGGAGAGAAACTAGCAGGCATCGTTCTCTTAGTTCTCCTTCTTCATCCTTATCATCCTCTTCGTATTCATCCTCAAACTCTAATAGGAGGAATAGGGGCCAAGATCAGAATGGAAATGAACTACAAGAAAGAAATGAACAAGAATCCCACCAAAGAAATCAAGATCAAGGGTAAAGACAATCACAAGGGAGAGAGGAGTGTTATAGAGATCAAAAGTATAGCAGGACTCATCATAAACATCATGATTGTCACCACTATGATGAGCCTCTTCTAGATACTCGAAACATGCTTAACATTTTAGAGATAATAAGAATTCCAACAAGGCATCAAAAATATAGTAGAATCAAGAGGTTGAATATTAATAACATTTTTAGGTCTAAAGGGGGATATAATTCAAATCCCCAAAATCATCTCCAAGTCTTTCATGATGGCTATGCCTTGCAGAACATAGAGAATAAATGGCAAAAGCTCAAATTATTTTCAAGAACACTCACTAAGAAAGTAGAAAGCTAGTACTAGTCCTTAGAACCAAAATCCATTTGTTGATGGAGTTCAAACATACTCCAAAGTGTCTAACTTGCGGAGATAGATCTAAGGATGGAAATACGAAAATCATGAGTTCTTGGATGCAACCTTGGGTAGGTACTACTCTCTGTTGCACCAATATGTAGGTCATGTATACTCCTAAAGGGAACAACTCCACCAAATTATAGATGGGCTCAGAAACGTAACAAGGAAAATCCTTGGGGTTTATGCCTAAGAAAGACTTTCTAAGATGTGGGCTTATTAGATTCAAATACTGATAGATCAGGTGGCTAGAGAATAAGTACAGTTGAAAAAGCATGGTAAGAGTTTAATAGGGATCCCTCCATTCACAAAAGAGAGATATGTTTTTGTGACTATGAGGAGGAGGCACCACTTGATGAAGTGATGCAAAGGAAAACCTTGTCGATATAAAAATCTATGACTAAAATATTAGCTAAGGTAGATAAGATGTGGGATTCCTTGGATGAGAAGTTTCAAATAGCTCTAAAAATTACAAAGGAACATAAAGACTAAGGGAGTAGTGATCCAGAAAAAAGGAAGAAGAAGGATATAGAGTAGGGTTATTATTAGAACAAGGGCAAAGTTGCAGTGGTGAAAGAGGTTGCCAATTCTGAAACAGATGATGATGGCTATGAAATTTGCCAATACAAGCATCCTAAGGGATGTTTCCTAGTGCTATCACATTTGCAAGAGTCTAGGGTGTACACGTTGAATGCCAAGTTTGCAAAAAGGTAAGCACCTAAACGGTTTCCTAATCCACAAGACAACTACAAACAATAGTTTCATCAATCAACATATTATCCAAGTGGAGCACCTCATCAACCTCAGGAGCAGTATTAGCAATGGTAACACCCATAGTCATGGGGAATGCCACCACTGTGACAGTGATATCCCTACCAATAGCTAGATCCTTATGGATATTACTTTCAACAGCTTGTATCCCCATGTGACTTCTCTAGCCATGCTTCCTTCCCTTACCACCACTACCCTCTAGAATATTACAGAATACCTTCTCCAAGGGGGGAGTCTCCTTTTCTCTTTCATCCTTTCACAACATTCCTTAACAACTCCTACACTAGCCACAACCACATCCTTGCCACCTACTCCATCCATGTAGGGTGAAATTCCACCACAACCATAGCAAAGAAATGCTATGAAGGTAGTAAAATTATAGTCAAATGTTCATCTGAGTGGTCTTGAATAAAAACCTCATAAGAGATTGTTCTTCAAAATGAATAGTCTCACAAAACCCTCACAAACACCTATAGTTGTTAACCTTATTACATCCACCTCTAAACGTACCATCGAATTTCCTTCAAACTAAAAGGTTTTCAACATCCATACTATTGTGTTGATTCACATGATCATAGATTGGATAAAGGATGGACATCCTCCTAAGAAATAATATGATATTGGGAGTTCCCTCATTTATTTACAAATTGCAAAGAATGAACCATGCAAGGATTTGTTGGATTTAGATTCTGGGGTGAACTTAATCTCCCAAGAAATATATAAGACTTGGAACCTACCTCCTATGAAGAAGAGTAATAGACTTGAGTTGAAAAATTAGTCCATCACTATTCTTGTGGGGCTAGTGGAGGAAATTTTGACCACCATCCCTGGGTGGTCTTATCCTACTGATTTCCTTATGATCCATCTGGAAAATTGCAAGGGGGACATTCCTATCATTATGAGAAGGGCATGGATTAGTACCATAGATGTCAAAATGGGGATTCAAGATCTTTCCTTGAAAATCTCCAAGGAAAATTAGTTTGGAAAGATAAAGAAGAAGAGGGTTATGTGCATTGCATATAATGATACAGGGTGCCATTGCATGTAAAAACTATGGACAATCAAAGAGACATCAATCCAAACATACAATCAGTGTGCTAAAATAACAATTATTCAAAAGTGCTTGTATGCAGTAGCCACAAAGTAAGAAGGTATCTAGTGGTTGATAATATATCACCAAGTTGAGTCCACAATGTGATGGTCATCAGAGAGCCTCACAAGAACCTATATAGAAAACATGAATGAAATGGAGCAACTCCATCATCAACTTTCTCACCCACAAAGTAAAATGAACTGGGGGGATTTGGAGATCCTTGATTAGTTTAAGCATGAACCCCTTGAAGTAAAGGCTTTACTAGCAATTATGGAATATGCTTTTCTTAATAATGAAAAGCTAATAATCATCAATGCCAAAATTGCTCTAGAATAGAAACAAAAATTGTTAAAGATGATGAATAAATGACCAATAACTTTTACTTGGTTATATCATGAACTTATAGGATTAGATCCATGGATATACTAACATGCATCTATACAAACTTCTCCATCAAGCGAAAGAGAAGATTGAACCCCAAACTGAAGTAAGTTATCAAGGAGGAGGTTGAACAAATCCTTAAAGCTGGGTTCATCTATTTGGTTGTGGATAGTAAGTGGGTTATCCCACTCATTATCATATCCAATAAAGGAGGAAAATGGAGAGTCTGCATAGACTTTTGGCTATTGAATATGGTAACCTTTAAGGAACATTATCTATTTCTATTCGTTGATCAAGTGTTGAATACCATAGCAGGGCATTGTTATTATAGTTTCCTGGATGATTATAGTGGATATAAGCAAATCTAGATTACACCTGAGGACCAAGCCAAAACCACATTCACAAGTCTCCAAGAAAATTTTACATATAGAAAGATGTCATTCAGTCTATGTAATGCTCATGCTACCTTTCAATGCTTAGTTCTTAGCATCTTCCAACAGCAAATCAGTAGAAGGATAGATGTCTTTATGGATGACTTCTCTACCTATGGTACCACCTTTGAGCAAGCCTTGGACCATCTAGAGCAAGTACTTCAATGATGCATAGAAACTAATTTGAAGCTCAACTAGCAGAAACACCATTTAATGATCCAAGAAGGCATTGTGTTAGGATACAAAATTTCAAGCAAAGGGATTAAAGTGGACCCAAAAGAAGTATGGGTCATCCAAGGAATCACCAAGCAATCTAAAATGGTAAAAGATGTGTGGTCATTCCTTGTCCATACTAGTTATTATCAACACTTCATTGAGAACTTCTCAAAAATTGCTAAGCCATTGGTTGAACTAACCAAGAAGGATGCATCTTTCACCTAGACTAAGAAATGTGAGATTGCATTCTAATAGTTAAAGTAGAATCTTGTAGAAACTTCCATTCTACATGCTCTAGGTTGGTCTAGGCCATTTCACATTATGACAAATGCATCCAATTATGCATTGGGGGTCATGCTTAGACAATTAGATAATTAGAAATTTCCTTACTATATTCATTGTACAAGTCAAAGTATTGTGGGAGCATAATTAAACTAGACCACCATGGAGAAGGAGCTCATGGTGATGGTGTACACCTTAGAAAAATTTAGGCAATATGTGCTTAGACATCAATTTTTTATGCACATAGACCACAGTGTCATTTGGTGACTAGTAATCCTATAGGAGTTCAACATGAACAAGCCAATGGTGAGCCCCCGTGCCATATGGTGACTAGTAATCCTATAGGAGTTCAACATCACCATGGTGGAGAGAAAGGAAATTAAGAATTTGGTTGCTAACCACTTGTCTCAATTATGATGGAACAACAAAGAGGATGAGGGACCTTTATTTGACCAAATTCTAGATGAACTCCTCTTTGTCAAAGTTATTGAAATGCAAAGTCCTAAAGATACTAACTAGTACAAGGACTTTGTCTCCTATCTACTCACTTAGGAGATGTTTCAAGAATGGGACAACTGGAAAAAAAATAGTTTCTTTACCAAGTCAAATGTTACATGGAAATTCAAGGTAACCTTTACAAGCTTTATATTGATGACTTGGTACGATGGTGTGTACTTGATGTTGATTAACTATGAATCATCTAGGACACTCATGAAGGTCCTTGTGGGGACCATTATGTAGGAAGGAAAATAGTTGTAAAAATATTCATGGCAAGATATTACTAGCCAACAATTTTTAGGGACATCCATTAATTCTCCACTTATGTGAATGTTGCCAATGAGATAAAGGGATGACTATATGGATGGAAGGGTTCCAACAATGGATTCAACTACTACAGCCTTTCGATCTTTAGGGCATTGACTTCATGGACCCTTCAACCCCATGTCCAACGGAAAGGTGTACATCATTGTAACAATTAACTACTGCATGAAATGGGCTGAAGCTACCGCTATCACCAACTATTCATCCTTTATGGTAGCACAGTTTATACAAGAACTTGTGGTAAATAGGTTTGGCATGCTAAGGGCACTTATTTTTGACAATGGGACTCATTTCCTAGGTGCTACCTTTTGGAAATTAATGCAACACTTAGGGGTAGAGCATAAATTAATAACTCTATAGTACCCCCCAAGCTAATGGCCAAGCCAAAGTTACCAATAGGAAAATAACCAAAATACTAACCCATACAGTTATTAGGTATAGGAAAGATTGGAGCAAAAAACTCAATGTTGCTTTATGGGCCTATTGATCCATTTGAAAACTTTCTATTGGCTATTCCCATTATGAGTTACTATATGGAAAATTACCAACTCTCCTAATTCAAATAGAGCTCCATACACTTTCACTAGCTTCTTAACAAAACCTTAATTTAAGCCTAGCATAAAAGGAACATTTAATGATATTGAATGAACAAGTAGCCCCATCCATGAATGAAATGCATATGGCACACGCCAAACAATGCCATGACTTACAGATAAGGAAAGTTAAATTCCAACCAAATGATAAGGTTCTTTACTAGAAGCCCATGCATGTACCATAACACACAAAATTTTAGATGTTATGGGAAGGACCTTATATTATTCATGTAACTTTTCCTTCTTAGGCCATGATGATTTACCATCTTTCTAGCCTAGACAAGCAATTGCTAGCCAACATTTAGCAAGTGAAACCTTTTCTTGAACCAAGGATGACCAATAACATAGACATGTCAAATTATGGACAAGCACGTTCTATCTTTCAGATCTTTTCCTTCCAACTTAGTCATGGAAGAGATGGGCACCCATGTTAAGATTCTATGTAGGCTGCCCAACTTTTCAACTTTTTTATTTTACATTGTCTTTATAGGTTTTTACTTTTTAAAAATATTTTACAACTTATTATATATATTTTACCTTATTTATATTCCATTATGTGTTGTTTTCTTATTAGTTTGTTCATCAAGAATCTTGTGTTTTTGCCATAGTTGCTACTACTAGAAGTTCATTTCATGTTGTATTTCATATTGAGATTGATTATTTAATGATTAAATTTCATCTTGAAATGATGTCATTAATTAATGGAGCATTAATGTTTTGATGATATTAGGTAGAAAGTTCATATTCTCCACCCATTCCAATTAATTCTATGAGGTTTTTCATCTTGGAAGCATGAAATCCTTTCATAATTACAACTTAAAAAGATCAATGATCTTGGTACTTAACAAACTCAAAATGGACTAAGTGGAATGGATAAGGATGTGGCTTCAAGGGGATTTATTACCTTCTGTACCCAACTTCCTGCTTGAGTTTTATGGTTATTCTCATTGGTCTCTCACCAGTCCTATTGTCGATCATAATAGAATGCATGTCTTTACATGGTATGCTTTTAATTCAAAAAACATGAGAATTTAAAGCACATCCCTTACACACAATAATGAGCTACAAGCACTAGTTATGGGATTGGAAACACATGTTATCCATGCCTAAAGATGTCCCTCTAACTATGGCTATTCCTATCTTCCTACTTCTCTTTTCTTCTCTACTTGGAGTGGTGGTTGTCCTTTGGGGGTGGTCATGAACTCTTGTTGGTTAGATGGTCAGATGGTGGTAATATGAAGTTACTAAATGTGGATGGACTTGGTTCCAACCAAGGATGGGATTGTCTTAGATCATCTTAACCACACATTCCATAAGGACTTTATGTGACATGGATGTGAAACTCTCTTACAAATCTCTCTTTCCCATTCCTCTATTCTTGTCATCAATTACCTCAATGCCTCCTATCATGATTAATTCATGTGTATGTTTTGGGTATGTTATAATCCTTTGATGATCTCTTCCATGTATTTGATTTTTAACTACCCATGATTATTAATCATCCTTAATTCCTACAAACTTCTTGGTATGAGGAAATGTAAAGGTGTTAATGGCATGAGCCTACTTTGGAGAGGATCCACTTACATATCCCTTGGTCTTGTTTCAGTTAAACTTCCTATTCTTTAGTCATTTTTGCAATCGATCCCATCATTTCACCTTTTGAGCATCTAGTTTTGCATCATTTTAGCATCCACATTTCATTCCAATCCACTTCAATCTCCTTTCCCAATGAATTTAATGCCCTCTTATATGTTTTATCATCCTTCTATGTTTTTTTGGCTTTCTTTGGACTCTCGTTTTGTCCTCAAACTCTTGCAAGACTCTTAGTTTTTTAAGGTGGAAAATTGGCTTAAATAACTTCATCAATGCATCCCTATCAATGCAATGAATGCATCGATGCATTCCCATCAACACAATAGAAAAATAATATAAATATGTATGACACTTAGCCATTTTCCACCATTTTTCTTCAAATGAGAGACCTACTAAGATCACAAACAAACTTAAGTGTAACCCAATTTAATAAGAAAGGTATCAAATTAATTAAAGGTTATAAACTAAAATAGTAATCTAGGGTTATGTTTGTGATCATAAATGGTATGAAAGAGGGAAGCACCAGTAGGAGGATCTTCCTAGCCTAGGAAGAAGTAGCCATGAGTAGGAAGGAGCTAGCAACAACAACCATAGCAACCCCAAGGATAAGAGGCCAAGGTAACACATATAATGGGACCTCTTTAGGAGGAGCTTGAAGTGGAATCTATTCAGTAGATTTCCATCATAGAGACCAGCTGATCTAGGTAGGATGAAGCTCCAAGGCCAAGGCCTAACCTTGAAGTCACACTAATGGAGGCTTACCTTGAAAGAATTAGAACCAAGGAGGTTTAGAATTCAGTTATCCAAGAATTGAACTTTGAATCCTTCTTGGAGTTGGCACTTGAGGAAGTCTTCATGCAACTAAAGGGGTCTCCCATGTGGTTAATTATCTCCTTCAGTGAAGAATGGTACATGAGGAAGACCTACTTATTCTAAAATAATTGGCAAAGAGACACATTTATCAAAATCAAAGATATCACAGCCTCCTATTTGATTGAGTCCATTGCAGAGGCCCTTGGTTTCCCTAACACTAGGGAAACATGAGTAGAAATCTTAATCCAAGTAGATCCAAAAGTCAAGAAAGAGTGAGTCTAGTATTATTATGGAGTGAACAGTAAGTAGTACAATGTACTCATGAAGGTGAAGCATATCCATTTCAAAATTGCAACCTATCTTCTAGATCAGATGATGAGGCCAAGTAAGATCACAGTCTTATTCCCTATCAATCTTTCATAGCTTATCTATTTGGAGAGACAGAAGTGATTTAAGGAGAATGAAAAAGGAAGAAAGACATTTTCCTTTCCATGTTTACTCAGAAAACTTTGCAAAAGGAAAGGCATAGCACACTATGCTAATGATATAGTTTGTCATGCTCCTGCAACATCTTAGTAGGAGATGATAAAGAATAAGGTAGTAGTGAAGCTATAGGAAGAGGAGAGGTCACCACCATCACCACTTATAGGAGAAACTATACTAGAGGTATTGGAAGCTATAGAAAGGCTCTCAAGACTCCATGAGTAGTAGCTATAGCAATAGGGGAACCATTAGCTTACCGTCCAACCTTAAGCATCTCAGTGAGGTCACAAGGACCATCAATTGGTTGAAAGAAACCACACCATTGTTCTCAGTACAAAGAAATCAGGCACCCACAAGAACAAATTCTAGTGCTCATGTCCAATCCTAAATTGGTATTCCCTAAAATTTTTGGGAATGCTACAACTTTCTTAGTCCACTTGGAGGAAGGTGAGGGGACAACTACTTTGGTGGTGCAACATTAAGGACATGAGATAGCAATAGAGTTGGTGGTCAATAGGATAACAAAGGTCCTAAAAGCTCCTATGACATCCATGCTAGACATTGCTATGATGATGGAAGTGGTTGATTGAGCACAACCCAACATAAAGAAGTGTTGGAACAACTGGTGGAATTTGAGTAATTCTTCCAGAGGTCTACAATATTTCAGATGAAATTATAGCAACCCAGTCAGAGTTTCTAGAGATCAAGAACAAACTTTTCATCACCAATGCCCAACTATAGGCAACCACCACCAAGAATCAATGGTTGGCTACTAAGGTTGTAGAGTTGTAGACCCATCTCTCTAACCTCACCATTCTCAACTTGGAACTCGCAAGGGATGAAGCTTTCTAAATGCTTCATCATAGAATAAGGGAGGTTGAAAATGGAAAGGAGGTGGTGGTATTTGACATGTCCTTGTCAAAATCATATCCTTTAACACCGACAAAGACTTTGTCATAAGTTCAAAAGAAAAACTTATTTCTCATCAAGGATATTCATCACCTACGAAATATCAAACAACAAAATAACTAGATTCTCAAATTTATTTGAGAATAGTAGGAGAATCTAGCCAAGGTGGATTTTGATTTAAGGAAGTTGGTAGAAAAAATATAGGATTCTCTTAATGGAGGAAGTTTGAGAACTTCATCAGAAACTAGCCATTAAGCTAGTCACCTGGAAAAATGAGGGCCTAAAATTTGAACAAGTTAAGAATCGTTATAGGGACTAGGTTGAGCTCCTTAAGGAGGTAAATTAAAAATAGATACAATGAACCAAGACAAAGATGAACGAGATCCTCTAACAACTCCAACAAAGAGGTGACATGTGGCAGCCAATCTTTGATGGCTTAAACACATATAATAAGGTAGAAATTTGCCTAAAGTGGTTGTAAACTGAGGAGGTGATGGAGTATAAACTTAGCTATGTTGATAGCATGGAGGCCAAGGACAGCATTGGAGAAGTAGGTGGCCAATTTCTACCTCTTGTACGAGGTGAAATTCGAGCATCACAAGGAGACTAAGTAGTAGTTGGACATAGCCAACATTGAGCTTGAAGTTTGTAGGAGTAGATTTACTGATTAATGATCTATTACTAAGAACTTAGCTAGAAGGATGAATGACTACCATAAGCTACAAAACCTCATAAAGACATTTGACATTAAATGTAAATAATTTGTAGCATGATTTATCAATGTCAAGGAGTTGTTCCCTATGATTTCATGCCCATGGGATATACGTGCACTAGCTCACATTGGTGAAGCCATGTGGATTTCCTACAATCCACATGACAAAGAGGATAAGATGGAGGTGCTATTGAATGCTTTCAAACTTCCTCCAGTAGTAGCAGTAGCAATAGGTTAGCCTTAGCCACCTCCATCGTGATAAGTGCTGAAACTTGGCGAAGGATCTTTAGCATCATAGGAGCCTCCACCTCTAGGAACTATTTGAGAATTCACCTTGTTTTTAGGTAACTCAAGGGTACCTACTGGAATTTTGTAAAAGTATTCAATTTTGTTATCCAGGATACCAATTTTGTAATTCTGTACAATTTAGCACTTAGAGTTAGTCAGTAAGTAAGTAAGTTTATTTTTAAGTTAATAAATTCCATACTTTCAAAATTTTGTGAGAAGCTTGATCCTACTTTTTTTTATTTGAGGATGAGTTTTCAATTAGTTGTGGTGGTATGATGAACCATCTTATACAAGCTACATCAACGAGCATGTGTCAACACAGCCCCATTGACATATAGTTATCAATGTGTGGTAACATGTGTTGATGTTGATGTAGTAGAATCTTATATAAATGCATGTACCAACTACATTTATGTCACCTTAAGTCCATATCATAGTGAAGCTCTTGTAGCTTGATTTCTCTAAAGCTAGAATATTTTCCTTTGATTTTTCATAGTGTGAATCAAAAAGATTCTATGGATCTTTATTCGAGCATCATGTACCTAAACACCTTGGCATGAATGACAATAAACACCTTGGCATGAATGACAATAAAGATGAGATTTCTAACATTCATTGCAACACTTGAATAGTTTAATCTTTCTTATTTGAATTTTGTTTTTAATGCATTTTACATCCCTCATCTTAAGTAATTAATGCATTTAATCATGAGCACATAAGGATGATCACTTCTAGCATAACATATAGCGCTTAGTAATCCTAGTAGTGGCCATTTGGTACATCCAGTAATTATCACTTGGTAACTTGATATCATTAATACTAGTTTGAGATGTGTATGCTAAGTGGGAATGACTAGTTATGTTAGGATAGTTAGTCAATAGAATAAATGAGTAGTTAAATAGTTAATCATTGAACGTTTGTTTATTCACCTCGCACTTAGGATAAAAATATATAAAAATACCAACAAAAATAAATATCAAAAGTCTTAACTCATATTTAACCACATGCATAAATATCACAAGTGTGAGTTAGGAAGATAATGATCACATGACCCCTTGATTCACAGTTTATGACTATGGGCAAACTTAGGAACTAAATCCATGGAATTCGATTGGATCGCTAGTACATGCTTGTGATTTATATGCTTGGGTGTAAGGTATACTCATTGCTCATCAACCAGGAATAAAATTGGCATGAGAAAAATGAAGATAGTGAAGAAACATCCAAACATCATCTTCATCAATGCACTTTGCAAGAGGAATAGCCTATTATAATAATTAATAAGGCCAAGTCTTTGATCTTTCTTACTACTAATGCAAATATCCCTGGCAACTCTAGAAAAGCCTTTTCTATGTTGTTTAGCAAACCAAAGAAACCAACAAATAATAGGATCAATTCTATCATAAGAAGTTTTAGAATAAGGCCAACAACTATAGTACTAAACATGAATCAATTAAAATATTCACTTCACAACTAAAAATTTGCCAAAAAAAATAAGTTTTTCTTCTTTCCATTTATCAAGCTTATAATCAATTTTATCAATCATGTAATTCTACAAAATAGTGAGATTAGCTTCAAAAGAAAAATGTATTCCTAAAATTTTAAAGATATATATTTTTAGGATTTTATAAGGCTTAAGAATAACCCACTTATCAAAATTAGTAGTAAAATAAACAACAAATTATTTTCAGTTGATATAAGAGCTAAACAACATATAGTAATCCTCCACTCTAGCAGAAAGAATATAGATATGTTGTAAAGAATTATCAATTATAAAAAAGAATCATATGTAAAGTCATAGAAGATATCATCAAATGAATATCATCAAAATCCACTTTCCATTCTTAAGTAATAAAAGTATTATGCTAATCCTTAAAAATTTTAAGATTCAATGATTTTTTAACCATTTCAAAATTTTCCAATTCGACAAGAAAAAAAGATTCAGAGATATAGTGGGCTTTCAAAATATTAATTCAATAGCATTCAAGAATAGCTTGAATTATTGGTATAAAACCCTCGTTCAATCAAAAAAATCTAATAATCTACCAAAATATGTATCATGAAGTGGTGTCTTTTCATATGGATTCCTCTAAATCATTAGGTAAAATAAAATCAAAATCTTTAGAAATTGTCATGATCTCTATCGCTTAGAGACTTTATTATTTTTCATCTTCAGATCATTCCTTGTCAAAAAAACAAATCCTTTTTCTAGTACAAAAACTCTTCTAGCAAATCATTGAGAGAATTTCTTTATTACTCATGTAATATACCATGTTGGTTGTACATCTTAGGATGTTTCTAGAGGTAAATTGTTTCCTCTAAGGGATAGATGTTAAAGAAAGATAGTTCCAAGAATTCCCTTAGATCATGACCTAGACACCTATTTAATTCTAATTTTCTTATTAATATAACTCTCCTTTTATTTCTCTTAATATTTTTCCTATCATGTTCACTACATATAATATAAAATATAATGTATATTTGACATTTTCCATGATAGCTAAGAATAAGATATCATAATTTGAGTCCAATAAGATTTTTTGGTAAATAAGCTAGGTATGCTAAATTGTTCCTAAACCTATCCTTTATAAGCGTAAGCAATTTAAGTTGGAGTTTATCATTATTAAGGGCAAATAGACATTAGGCATTCTAGCATAGCCTATTTGCATGCTTGTTCATCATGTTCACGGTTGGAACTTTTGCTTCATGATTTGATTGCAAAGGAAACCATGTTTGACATGAACATGTAGGAAGAAGAAATAACTTTGGGGTAGGGGATTTTTTCTAGGTAGGATAAACATCCTCTTTTTATTCATTCCAAGCAACTTTCTATTATCCTCTCCAATGGGAAGGACTACTTAATCTTTAGAAGCAATGAGCTCTTGAAGATTATTAGTAAGTTGAAGTGAAAGGAAATTTGTGAATTTGAGTAACATGGAATGGATAGAATAATTTAACTATAAGTACACCCTAAGACATATAGGTAATAGGATACATTAGAAGAATTATAAAGGAATATAATAATGCATCAAATATGACTCAAACTGGCAACCTCTTATTTCACAAGATAATGAGCTAATCACTTAAGCTACCTATCACTAGTGTAGGTAACAACATTTTTGGATACTATTAATTCCTATAATAGTATCTCAAAATTTGAAGCTAACATGTTAATATATATATAATGAAAAGGATTTACTGGTTCACATTATACCTAAGGCATTGCTTGTTTTTAGAGAGAGAGAGAGAGAGAGAGAGAGAGAGAGAGAGAGAGTATCATGTTGGCTATATATGTCTTGGAATGCACTTGTAGTCATTCTTTTAAATTCTAATTCCTCACTTTGAGGCATTATTATATTCATCTATAAAATTTTTAATGTATCATATTAAGTACATGTGATGAAATGTCTTTATGTATTATAGGTTTAAATTTTTTTTAAAATAATGAGATGCTAGCCTAGTGAATAGACTCTTAGTTTGAAGACTCCAACCTTCAAACTACGAGCCTTCAAAGGTTGGAGCCTAGTGGTACAAGCCTTGGCTTGGTAACCCTAGGTCATAGGTACGATTCTACTAGGTAGCATTAAGTTATAAACTTTTATGAATCTTGGGGTGTACCTATGTGGTGTAGGGATACCTCTTGTAATCTCCTTGTTCTTGCCTACATGTGTGTTTTGCAAGTTTTGGACATTGGAGAGACATCTTGGAAGGCTAGATGATGTCTTGGTTGAGATCTAGAGGTGATAGGAGATGTCTTAGCCATTTGTGAGACTTCTCAAAGGAGACATCTTAGGCAAAATGTCTCATGCAAGATGTCTTAGGTAAGACATCTTAGCTTAGAAGAAGACGTCTTGGGCTTGAAGGAGATGTCTTGGAAAAATAATAGATGTATTTCTTGAGAGCTAGATTTATAGAGACATCTTTTCAAGGCTAGAGATTAGCCATATAGATGGAGAAACTTCCAAAAACACCCATCTTAATTCAAAAAATAGGCAGAATGTGATGGGTAAGAATGGAAACAACCGAGGAGATGGTGAGAAGGCTTGGGAAACATTTGAAGAGCCTCAAGTTGAGTTGAGTAAAGGTTTATAGGTTTTTTTTATCTTCTATTTTAACATAAATATTGATATTTTTATAATTGTTGATGGAGGAATGAGTAAGAGAAAGCTATGATATGTAAAGAGCTAAGCAAGAGAGAGTGGGTGAGTACATTTAGTGCAATTGGTGATTGTAGCTCCAAGATGAAATTATAGTGTGCTGGTCTTGTATTTTATTCTCTTGTATCTTACTTATGAGTTGAGATTTTAGTCCCAGGTTGTGAAAGAGCTTCTCTAATTAGTTGTATCTTGCATTGAGAATAACCATTATGTGGTTGTAGAGCCTCATGCTCTACAATATTATTTGAGCATGATAGATTTTGGATGTCTATGGATTTTTGAAAACTGATTGTAATCATCTAATAATTAATTAAGGATAACTATTTTTTTTATTTTCTAGCAAAAAGTTTTATCTTTGCATAATATCTAGATTTAGTACTTGTAGGTGATTTAATTGTGAAGTGAACCTGCTACAATGTTATTGGTATTAAAGCTTTAGAGCTTAGTTTTGTGTCTATTGTTGCTTGGATTTTTATTGAGGATTTTGTCAATTTCAAATGGTGCTTAAGAAGAAATAGGTACAAGCCCTGAATTAAGATATGAAGAGCATGACATCTACCTTTTAGATAATGGTCACTCGATTGGATGAAATCAACACAAAGTTATATAGAAATACTAGTCCTAGTCATATTCCAACATGTAGAGATGAAGAGCATGTACATTTAGATGAAGAAGTTTTATAGCCAAGTGGAGATAGAGCAGATGAAGAGAAAGGATAATCTAGCTATGGGATTGTAGGAAACCATTAACAAAGAATTCCAATGGAAGGAAAACCTATTCCTTAGATAAGAACTCTAAGGGCTGCAATGGTGTTCAATGCTTCTTCTTATGGTAACCTTGATGAGGAAGATGAGATAAGGTTGCTAGAGAATTTAGAAGTGTTGCAAGATCTCCATACATGAAATTAAGGACTTTCAATGGTGTAGATGGTACCAATGCTTTTGCAAGTTGGTTGAAGGTACTTCAGAAGCATTTTTAGTTGGAAGAGATATTGAATAACTTGAGGGTACCTATTGCTAAATCTAGATTAGAAGATATGGATTTCACTTGATGGAAAAATCAGTCCTAGGGTTATGAAAGATAAAATAGTTAACCTATTAGAGATTGAGATTTGATGAAATACAAGTTGATAGGAAAGTTTGAACTATCTCCTTAGAGATAAGAAATGATTATGAATTTGAAATTTCTAAGGCAAGGTGACAAGGATATCAAATAATTCTACATCAAATTTGTGATCTATTCCATCAAGTTAAGGTAAATTATAAGGAGCATGGACAAGCTTCAATCCTTTTAGGAGGTCTCAAAATGACGTACCAATAAGAGTTATCTTTTTATAAGTCACAAAGTCTTTATGAGGCTTATAATTTAGCATTCAAGGTTTAGAAGAAATTAGGTGGATTCAAAAATAGGAGCAAACAAACTTTCAAGGGGAAGAAGGGATCTACATTTGTGTAGGGATTCAAGTCAAAATCTGAAGACAAGGAGGATAGCCAAGATAAGAAAATTGAAAGAGATGATGAGAAGGATAAAGCCAAGAAGGACCAAGGTAAGGGAAAAAAAGGTCCAGGCAAAAAATCATCAAAAATTTAGTGTTTCAAGTATGGAGAAAGGGGACACAAGTAATGGAAATGTCCACTTCACAAGATAACCAAGGGAAATGATGTACAAGCCATAGAGGTGGAAGAGACATCAAGCCAAGATTTTTAGAGAGGTAATTCTAATGCTCTAGAAACTAAAGGTGTTTCTAAATTCAATCTGTGTGCATTCATGGGGATTGTAAATAGTGGAGATCATCCTTATAGGAAATTGTTATTTTAGATTAGGGCTAGTTGTTTTCTTAGTAGGGAATGGATTCATGTTTTGATCGATGGGGAAGCCCAAGAAAATATTAATTCTTCTAGGGTAGTTGCTAGATTGGGTTTGGTAACCAATCCTCATCCAAGGTCCTATAAGATGCATTGATTATCTTTATATTTTTTCTAAAAGGTGAGGAAATAATGTATTTTGAAACTTAAAATTGGAAATTTTCATGATGTAGTGATGTGTGATGTGCTTACAATAGACTATGTTGATGTAATTATTGGTAAACCTTGGAATTTTGACAATGGTGCTTAGTTTGATGGAGCAAGAAATGTATGGAGTCTAGCTAGACCTAATGGAATCTCATTTGATTCCTATGACAGCTAAATAAGTGAGGTAGAAAAGCTCACTTAATGCTTCCTTAATCCTTCTTGAAGAGAGGGAATATATTAAGGAACATGATGAAATCAGTTTTGGTTTTGTTGTTATGATAAGAGTTGCTATTGACCTTGATGATGTCTAGGTTGCACTTCTTATAGGTGTGCTAGACTTGAAGGAGAAATTTCCCAAGGTGTTTAAGGAATAACTGGATGGACTACCACCAGTGAGGAATGTACAACATCATATTGACTTCATTTTTGGTACTACCATTCCAAACAAAAGAGCTAATCAGATGGCACCAAATCAAAGGGTTGAATTTTAAAGGCAGGTAGAGGGGTTACTTGCAAATGGCTTTCTGAGGGAATTCATTTCACCTTGTGTAGTTCTAGTAGTGCTAGTGCCAAAGAAGAACATTGATGAATGGAGGATGTGCATTGATTCTAGGGAAATGAACATGATAATAGTGAGGTATAAGTTTCCTATTTTAAGGATGGATGACATCCTTGATGTCCTTACCAATGTAGAGCTTTTTAGAAAAATTGATTTGAAGAGTGATTATCATCAAATCAGAATCAGACCTAGTGATGAGTGAAAGATTTTAGGGATAAAGTTGAATTTTTCTAGTGCATATCATTCATAATCTTGTGGCCAAATAGAGGTAGTGAATAAATCCTTGCTAAACATGTTAAGATGTTTGTATGATGGAAAGCCAAATAGGTGGGAGAACTTATTGTATCATGCTAAATTTTCATATAGTAATGCTTTGTATGTTGCTATTGGAAAAAGTCCATTCTAGGTAAACTATGGATTTTGTCCAAAGATGGTGGACACTTTGAAGAGCTTTGATGGTGAAGCTCAACTAGTATTAATTTTGTGCAAGAGATGAGGGATCTTCATGTACAAGTAAAATCAAATCTTAAGAAGAAGAATTAAGAAAGTGTTGTCAAGATGAATGAGGGCAAATGGAAGCCTAATTTTGCTATTAGGAAATTGCTTTGGCTACACTTCAAGAAGAAGTAGTTGAGAGGTGTTGACTTCCCCAAATTAAAAGCTAAGAAGATGGGACCTTTTAGAATGAAGTTTAAAATTAATGTCAATGATCTGAGATTGATTTGCTAAATGATGTTGATATGTATTTTATGTTTAATATTTTTGATCTTGTCTACTATCTTGGACTAGTTGATGAGGAGACCATACAAGCTAGCATTGATAAGTTGAAGGGGGCTATTGATCAGTCCAAGCCTTCAATGGAGAGGAAGGTAATTGTACTTACTTGGGAAGTCAAGAGGCATGAATATTTCATCTATTGGATGGATTAATCTACTAATGATGTTATATGGGTCCATGAGACCAAACTACATGAGTGGGGGCTCACTTCTACCCTTGCTCCCTTGTTCACATGAGTTCACTTTTTGAAGAATGGGAGAGCTAGTCTAGGAACACCTCTTCTAATTCTCTTGTTATTCCTTACATGTGTGTTTTGTAGGTTTTAGACACTAGAGAGATGTCTTGAAAGACTAGAAGATGTCTTGGATAAGACCTGGAGGTGATAGAAGATGTCTTGAATTCAAAGGAGACGTCTTGACCATATGTGAGACTTGTTAGAGTAGATGTTTCATGAAAAACATCTTGGCTTTGAAGAAGATGTCTTGGGTCCAAAGGAGAAATCTTGAAAAAATAGTAGATTCCTTTTTTGAGAGCTAGGTTGACACAAAGACATCGTCCCAATGTCAGAGATAACTTATATAGATGGAAAAACTTCCAAAAACACTTGTCCCAATTTTGGAAATAGCTGGAACATGATGGAAAAGGATGAAAATAGCCAGGGAGGAGGTGAGAAGACTTGTAAAATATTTGAAGAACCTCAATTTGAGTTAAGGAAAGGTTTCTAGGTTTCCTATCTTTTGGTTTGACATAAATATTAATGTATTCATCATTGTTGATGGAGAAATGAACAAGAGAGAGCTCTAGTGTATGAAGAGTTGAGCAAGAGAGAGTAGGTGAGCACATTCAGTGAGTACAATTGGTGATGGAAACTCCAAGATCAACTTGTAGTGTGTTGGTCTAATGTTCTATTCCATTGTATCTTACTTGTGAGATCTTAGTCCCAGGTTGTGGAAGAGTTTCTCTAATTGGTTGTGTCTTGCACTGAGAACAACCCTTGTGTGATTGTAGAGCCTCATGCTCTACAATATCGTTTGAGTGTGACAAGTTTTGGATGTGTGTGAGTTTTTGAGAACCAATTGTAATCTTCGAATAAATTAATTAAGGATAGCTAGCTTCTTGTTTTCCAGAAAAAAGTTTTATCTTTGCATAATATTTGAATTTATTACTTGAAAGTGCTTTAACTTTGGAGTGAACCTGCTCCACTATGTTTCACTTATTTTTGGTTTTAAAATCTCTTTAATTTGAAGATTCAAAGTTATTAGTTTAATTTTGGTGATTAATTATAATTTATAAGGTTCTAATTTTATTATCTATCTTGGGTTAAATACTGTTTAAAAAAAGTTGTAGATTCCAAAATTTCTTCCATTATTTGGGGTGGGGGGAGGAGGGTGTTGAAACTTAAAATAGTTTGGCTATACAAATATCCAAAACACATAGATAACAAGATACAATAGAATATGGATGTTTGATCCTAAACATGAGATTTTAGCATACTGGTAAGACTCTTAATTTAGAAACTCCAAGTTACGGGTTTGATCCTAGTGGATAGTACTAACATATATAGTTCTAATTAACTACATATCTTTTAAGTAAATATTATTAAGAAAATGTTTCAAGTTCTAGCATCTCTCCCTCCCCCAAAAATTCATTACTATAGTCCTTCTACATGTCTTGAAGTATCTTTATGTATAATATGTTATAAAATATGAATTAGCCTAATGGAAAAACTCTTAATTTGATACTTCAAGTTATGCATTCACTCTAATTCGACAATATGTCTTGGGGTAAATATTTCTAAAAAATTATTTTGAGTTTCAATATTCTCTTATAAAATGTTATAAATTCAAATTATGAAACTAAAATTTTATTATGTCCATAGACTTTCTTCATCTATTAGATAATATACATATATATGCTATTAGTTTTAAAAACATCATTAAGAAAATTATTAAGTATTCTTGATAACATTTGGAACAAATGAATCAAATTTTTAATTATGCTATCCATCTATGTCTAATATGCTAAAATGTAAGATATTGCAGGAAAATGTGATATTCATCTTTAATGCTATTTGTATTACACAATTGCAATATTGATTCTTTATGAGGAATTTTTAGTTATCTACGTATTTTAACTCTTAGATGATAAAATCCTATTCATGCTCTACTAATTGTGCATTGTAAATAATAAGGAATAGTAGTAGATAAATAGTTTTCCTTTGAAGTAACATTGTTGACTCTTCAGAAAGCCATCCTAGAACCTCTAAGATCCAAATTAGTAGAAGAATTCTTTTCTTTATAGCTTCTAGGATTAAGCGCAACCAAACTGCAAGTTCTTAACAGGGTTACAACAATCAAATTTGAAGAGAGGCCAATTTTATGCAATCATAACCATAGTTTTGTACAAATCAGTGGTTGTTTTTACTAAGCACGAGTTGGTCTTAATCCAAACACAATTCATGATGAGAAGAAAATAAGACTAAAATTCAATGCAATTAGTAAACATGACTAGGTTGTGTCAAATGGTAAGCATAATATTATTATGGGAACATTGCAGAATATGGGAATTGACTCCCATAAACTCTCAACCACCTCTCCTAACTAGTGCATGCTTATGTCATCTAATTTTTTTCTTATTTCCTATCACGTTGATCTAAAAATTTTAGTTTCTTTGCTCAACTTCCAAAAATTTCAGAATCTTCCATCCATATTTCTATCTTAAGTTATGTTAAAATATTCCTCATTGAAAAAGGGGAAAAAAGTTACATTTATAGTAAACATTACTTTCATGTTTAAACTTCACAAAATTAAGCTTCATAGACTCACTTCAAATAGGCCTTGAAAACAAACAAAGAATACCATTACTATGCACATTATTTTAAAAGAAAAAAATGTGAAAGTTTTAAACTATTGTTAAAAAAGATAAGTTGCAAATATTTTTGGTTTTAAGGGGACTAAATATTTTCCTTAATGCCACATGATCATTATTCTTAGAAAAGGAATTAGTCATGGTTAAAATATCAATAATACTATATTATGATTCTTCTTATATGTAAGAAATTAGTGATGGCTAAAATTGAGGAAAAAAACATAGGATATACCTATATGATTCCATGAACTTGTAAATATCAATGACAAACTTAATAATATAAGACCCTTAATTCTAAAACTCCAAGTTATGGGTTCAAGTCTAATGGGTAATGTTTAATTATAGATTTAAGGAACTTCTAATGCAATATTCTTGTCTTTAGTGTTTTCTAATTAGTATTAATCATGTGATATATTTTCAATGTTTTGTTTTTTTCTATTGTTTGTGTTTTTTGCTAAGTTATATAAAGTTCTAATTGGACTATATATTTTGCAGTATACCTATGTTTCACTTTATTTTTAAATATGTTTTGTGGTAAATATTATTTTAAGATAAAACATTTAGGTTCTAATAGCCCCTCCACCCATCTCTCAAGAGAAAAAAATAAGAAAAATATTGTTTCAAGTTGTGAAATTCCATTCCTAATCAATAGGAACAGAGTAATATATACCATTATAGAAATTTCTTAATTCTAAGAATAATTAAGCCAACTTCTAAAACTATAGAAAGTTATCAAACTTATGAAATAAAGTTCTTATTTAATTAACTAAAAGAACATACCATTTGAAAAATATATGATAAATTATTAATGTTCTATATCATTGGAAGGGTTCATACAAAATTAAAAATGCATATTCTTTTCCTAGTGCATATTTCCTTTTCCACATGTATTCAAGGAGATATGAATCATGTAACTTCCTTCTTGAGTCATTTCATGGAATGCTAGCTTTTATTACTTGCCATGTGCTTTCTATGGTATTTGTATGAATACATGTGATTGGGTCTTTAAAATGTAGTGAATGATTAGCCATCCTATGATCAAATTCAAGTTAATGAAGCAATTTTGAGTCATAAGCCTTCCAAATATTACTATAAATGATAGAACCTTGATTTATCCATTGATAAATGCAATTTATCAATGTTTTTTAACACATGTTTTGGACAACAATAAGAAACATATTGTTTGAGTTACAATCAATTCCTCCAAATATCAAGGATCTACTACATGCCTGATGAGTGCTGAGGTACCCCTACGCCCAACCATAGGAATCACTAAGGTGTTCACATGCGATTTGATCAAATTCCATGGACCTATAGTTCTCTAGTGCACTAGTTCCTCTAGGAAGTAAAATGGGCATTGAGAATGTTTGTTGTCTTCCCAACTACACTTGTGAAGCTCAATGATATGGTTTAAGTGTAATTGAGGTACATGATTTTTCTCGTTTTATGTTTTATAAGTTTAATCACCTACAACAAGAATGAAAGGTAGAGAAATTTAATATCTAATTCATTCACTACCTAGCTAGCCTAACACAAGTACCCGTCCCACTTTCTTGAACACATCCTGAACACATATAGCACTGCTGGGCTACCAAATGTTAAACGTTGCTTGTTTACCAAACACTATATGTATGCTCGAAGTGATCGTGCTTGTGTTCATTAACAACTATAAATTAATTGCTTAATTTAAATGCATTAAAGTAAAGTACATGAAAGTAAAGTGCATTAAAAGAAACATTAATCTATTCTCAGTGTTGCAAGGATTATCAAAAGGGTTTGTTTTTATTCCCATTACACTACTATGCTCATGTACATCAGTATTTGAACAAAGATTCATACATACTTAAACTTCTGCTGCGAGCACTCATAAAATACTTGAACTCTAGAGAAAAAAAACTGCAAGAGCTTCACTAGTCTATGCAAAACTATGAAAAATTCTCTCTGAAAATTGTGAGCCTGAGCACTATATTTATAGGCTAGCATATACCCCATGATATCGGATATCCAACATCACATCTTGGGCTCTAACATCGGGTATCCAATGTCACAACTTTGATATCGGGTATTTGATATCAAAGTATGTCAGAACATGACTTATCATACCCCCACAATTGAATGAAAACTTGTTCTCGAGTGAAGAAGAGGAGGAACAAGTTACAAAATATTGGAAAGATATGGGATTATTGATTGACATACAAACTAACTTAGATGGAACAAATAGACTTTAAGTTTCCAAGTGTACGGAGTTAGAATCTTTTACAAAATTGGATGTTCACAATAAGAGAAGTGAACACCCTAGGCAGAACTAACATCCACCCCTCTTAGTGGTTGAAGAGTGAGAGAGAAGAGCCAATGATCATGAATGGTCCTCATCATGTGGTTCTACTGCATCATCCTTGGTGAAGATTGTCCCACTTCCAATTCATTCTTCCCATTGCAATCACAATAGAATCATGAATTAGTATGCATTGTGTAACACATAGCTATTAAATGCCTTGTCTCATTAGTGGTTACACTTGGCTAGGTTTTGATTGTTTTAGATTGATTCCTTAGGAGTGTTAGCGTGAAGGTTGAAAAATAGGGTAAAATAGATAAGCGGTCCATCAAATTTGAAAAAGTTCTATAGAAGAAAATATTTGAAGAGGGTGTAAGAATTCACAATAATAAAAAGGAAGTTTACTAAAAAATGTTGTGAAGATGTGCACAATTGGATGTCATTGATGAGGTAAACAAAAGGATTTGATTGTAAGAGTGTCTAAGGGTAAAGAACTTAACTAACCCAACCAAAAGATATGCAAGTGGGTCCTCCCTAAAGCAGGAATAAGCCTTTTATGCCCTTGCATAACTTCAAACCAAAGAGTCTATGGGATTTGTGGATGATTAATGGTTATGGAAGGTTAAGTACAAAAACCCAGAAGAAACTACCTAAGAATTTTGACACATCAAACCAGGACATCGAACAAGAACATGAAATCGGCAATGAGGTAAGATATGGAAAGCATAGATGGATGAGAGAGAGTGGAATGGGGTTCCTAATTAAGGTCACATGAAGTTCCTTATGAATTTTATGGTTAAATGACTTGATCAGATCCATCATTAGTCTAGACCAAAACCAACCCCATTCGGTGACTTCGCATTACCATTCTAAGACCAGTCTATCCCCCTGAGACACAAGAGTGCATCCATAGAATAACCATCATTCCTAGAAAAGAGAAGTATGAAGTGAGGAAGGGCCTTAGTTAGAGGGGACCTTCAGACATGGGTAACATGTCTTTCTAGTTCCATAACTAGTGCTTGTATCTTGTTTATTTTGTCTAAGGGGTGTGCCTTGAATTCCCATCATTTTTTTTGAAATGGGAATCACACCATGCAAAAACTTATTCAACTTCCTTTTATTGGTTGACATGAAATGGTAAGAAATCCATGAAAACACACGTGCACCCAGGCAAATAGAAAGGCACAAAGAATATTGAATCCCCTTGAAGTCACACCCTATTCAAACCTTTGAATCCTTTCCAATTTCAGAAAGAATAGAAGTCACAAATTTGTTAACATTTTATTAATGAAAAAGGGATTGCACATTTCTAGAATAAGGAAAACCATAGAGTTTCTGGATGAGTGGATGTTGTGGACTCATTGCCTATTGCATGAAAAAGAAATCATGTCCTAATCTTTCATAAGCCAGAATCTAGACACCAACAATTAAATAACAAAATAGTACATACCACTATCAAGCAACGCATTACCACTGTGCCTGGCACTTATTAACAAAAAGTTAGAAAATCACACCAAAATAAAATAAAATATAAAAGAAAGTGTAAAATATTCAGTAAATAGCAAATGTACTAATGATGGTGTAAAAAAAATTAGAAAAGATTAATAACATGAAAAAAAGAAGACGTAAAATAAAAAATGTGAAAAACAAAAAGTTGTAAAACAAAAATATGTGTAAAACAAAAAGGGTGAAAAACTGAGGAGTTGCTTATATGGTTAACATGGGTGGCCATCTTTACCATGACTAAGTTGAAAGGAGGAGATTCGAAATATGGAGTGTGGTTATCCATTTGATGAGGCATTTGTTGTTTTTGTTGGCTTATGCTCATGGAAAGGTTTGACTTGTTGGATGTTGACCAGCTGTTTCTTGTCTAGGATCTTAGGTTTGTAGATCATCATGGCCCTAGAAGAAAAAGTTTCATAAATGATGTAAGGTCATTCCCACAACATTTGAAACTTAGTTTGTTGAGACATGTATGGGATTCTAGTAGGGAATCTTATCTCCCAGTTAAAATTTTACTTTTTTGATTTTAAGGTCATGGCGCGTTTTGTTGTAGGCCTTGTGCAACTCATTAGATGGTAGGATCACCAATCAGTTTTCATCCAGTAGGTTGAGATTCATTCGTTTTTCTTTTTATGCTAGACTCAGGTCAAGGTTAAAGTCATAGGTTGTTGAAAGTGTATGGAGCTTGGACTGAATAGAAAGTGTTGGTAAGTTTCCATACACAAGTTCATAGGGAGAATAGCCTATAGGAAGTTTCCATGTTGAGAGGTAGGCCCAAAGGGCATCGTTGAGTTTTGTGCTCCAATCTTTCCTATATTTGCTAATAGTTCTTGTTAGGATCCTTGTGATTTCCATATTGGTAACCTTAGCTTGACCATTGGCTTGGGGATGGTAGGACATTGTGACTTTATGTTCAACCCCCAAGCATTGCATGAGCTTCCAAAAAGTAGTACCTATAAAATGAGTTTCATTATTAGAAATTAATGCATATGTCACACCAAACCTATTTACAAGATTTTTTTGTACAAACTAAGCAGCAGTAGAAGATGTATAGTTGATGATGGCTGCTATTTATGCCCATTTTGTACAATAGTCAACGGTGACTATGATGTATGCCTTTCCATTTGACATAGGTGTGATGGGACCCATGAAATCAATGCCCCAGATGTTGAAGGATTTCAGTGGTTGAATCCATTATTAAGGTTCCTCCATTCGAGTAGTCATTCCAGCATCTCGTTGGCATCATTCAGAAGAGTGGACATAATGGTGAGCATCTCTTAAGATTATTGACCAATAGCAACCTACCATCAATATTTTAATGGTCATGCATCTTCTATCATAGTGTCCTCCATAAGGACCTTCATGAGCATCTTTGAAAACATGCAATTAATTAGCATCAAGGATACACCAATAAACTAGACCATCGGCACACACCTTGTAGAGGTGTCTATTGATCTCCATGAAGTGCTTTACCTGGTGAAGAAATTATTGTTTCTTCCAGTGGTCCAACCCTTGTGGCATCTCTTGAGTGAAAAGATAGGTGAGAATGACATCATACCATTTAGGCTTATTGGGCAATTATTCAGTTATAGCCCCAACAAAGAGGAGTTTATCAAGAAACATATTAGATAGTGGGTTTTCTTTCTATTTGTTGTCCCATCACAACCAAGACAAGTGATCAATGATCACATTCTTAGTGCCTTTTCAATCTACCATCATAAGATTGAAATCTTGCAAGATCACCAACCACCATAAGACACAGGGACTCATCGTTGGCTTGTTCATTACGAAGCAGATGGCACTATGATCCATGTGCACAAACACCTTGTATCCAAGCACTTCTCTAGAGTAAACACCAAAACCATCAATTCTTTTTCTGTAGTGGTGTAGTTTAGTTGTGCATCCATAATGCTTCGGCTAGCACAGTGGATGTAGCATGGATGTTTTTTTATCATCGATCTATGTAAGCATGGCTCCCAAGGCATAATTTGATGCATCCATCATGACATGAAATGGTTTGGACTAGTCAAGTGCTTGTAGGATTAGAGTTTTTACAAGTTTTTCTTTTAGCTATTGGAATGCTTTTCCACATTCTATGGTCTAGACAAATGGAGCATCTTTCTTTGTCAGCTCCACCAATGACCTTGCAATCTTAGAGAAATTCTCTATGAATTGTAGATAGTAGCTAGTATGTTCAAGGAATGGTCAAACATCTTTGATAGTTTCTAGTTGGTGGGTTATTCCTTGGATGATCCTTATTTTCTTAGGTTTATCTCAATTCTTGCTTGTAATATTTTGTGCCCCTATATAATGCCTTCCTGGACCATTAGATGACTCTTTTGCTAATTGAGTCGCAAGTTGGTTTCAACACATCATTTTAGCACTTGCTCAAGGCAATCTAAGGCTTGCTCAAATGTAGCTCCATAAGTGGAGAAGTTGTCCATGAAGAATTCCACACCACTTTTGATTTGCTATTAAAAAATTCTTAGAACCAAGTGTTGGAATGTAGCAGGAGCATTGCATAGACCAAATGGCATCTTGCTATATGCAAAAGTCCCCTCAAGGAATTGTGAATTTTATCTTTGCTTGGTCCTCTGGTGTAATTTGAATTTGGTTATAGCCACTATATCCATCTAGAAAACTATAGTAGCAATGCCTAGATATTGTGTCTAACACCTGATCAACAAATGGTAATGGAAAATGATCTTTGAATGTTGCCATATTCAATAGCTAAAAATCGATGCAAACTTGTCACTTGCCTCCTTTCTTTGGCACAATTACAAGTGGACTAACCTACTTACTATTCGCAATGGGATAAATGAACCCCACCTTGAGGAGTTGTTCAATTTTCTCTTCAATGATATACTTTAGTTTGGGGTTCAATCACCTCTGTGGCTATCTCTTTAACTTCATGGTCAGATTAGTGCAGATATGATGCTGGCATATCCTAGGATCAATCCATGTGAGTTCAAGATATGACCAAGCAATGGCTACTGACTATTTTTCAACGACATTCAATAACATCTTTTTCTACTCTAGAGCAAGATTTGCATTGATTATGATGAGCTTCCCATTTTTAAAAAATACATATTCCATTCTTACCAGTAACATTTTTAGTTCAAGGGGATCTTGCTTAAAATTTTTAGGAATATCCAACTCTCCCCAATAAGTATCATCATTTGCATCATCAGAGAGTTGGTGATGAACTTTCTCTAGTTCATCCATGCCTACAAAATATGTACATGTCAATTTGTCAGTCAGTTCCATGCGAAGTGTGCTACACTTAGAATTAGCAGTCAGCCACTGGGTGCCCTCTTGTTTTGTGGCTGTTGTGTATAGACACCTTTGAATTTTTGCTTTTGGTGGACACTACTTGCATGCAAAGATAGATGCTTGTTTCATGGCTTAGAGTTTCTGCACACAATTGCATCCTATATAACTATACGTGATGCATGGAACTTGCTTCTTCTTGATCTTTCCGAATACATTTTCTTTGGATATTTTCAAGAAAAGATCTCTAATGCCCATTCTTGCATCAACGATGTTAAGCCATGCCATTTCCATGATGATTGGGAAATCCCTTTTGTAGTTCTCCACCTTGATCACTAGGAAATCAATAGGATAAGACCATCCATAGATAGTGATCATAATGTCTTCCACTAGCCCCAATGGAACAGTGATGGACTAGTCTACTAATTCTAATTTGATGTTACTCTTCTTGAGAGGAGGTAGGTTCAATGTAGTGTATATCTCATGAGAAATTAAATTGACACTAGAACTTGAGTCGAGAAGAGCTTTTCATGGTTCATTCTTAGCAATCTGCAAATAAATGAGAGGACTTCCAGGATCAACTAATTTCCTGGGAAGGTTTCTAGCATAGATCCAATTGGATACAATGTGAGTAAGCATCATAGTATGAATCTTAGGTAGTGTTTGGTTTGAAGGGAACTCGAAGGAATTTGATACAAAGGAAGATGGAGGGATAGGGTTGTCAACCATATGTGTATTTGAGGGCTTAGGTGGACTACAAGATCAAAAGAAAGGTCTTTTCTTTGATCAAGTATTCGACCCACTCGATTGATAAATCGATTGTAGATTAATGGCCCTAGTAGTGTTGCATTGTTGTGGTTGAGCTAGTAGTTCATCCTACATAGGTGGAGTAGGTGGTAGCTATGTGGTTGGAGGAGGAACATGTGTAGGGATAGGAGGGGGATAAGGATAAAAAGTGACATCCATTCTTTCATGTGGAGAATGAGTTCAAAAATAATTAGAAGGATGGTAGTGAGATTGGAAAGTAGAAATGTGATTGGAGGAGTCACGTGGAGACAAGGGTTGCTAAACATAGTACTCGTATGGATTAAGTTATCTATAAGAATATTGCTGCCTTGGTGGTGCCAGGACCCATGATTGNGTATGGATTAAGTTATCTATAAGAATATTGCTGCCTTGGTGGTGCCAGGACCCATGATTGTGGTTATTGCCACTATTGATACTACTCATATGGTTGTGGTGGAGTTCTACTTGGATAATATTGCTATTGCTGGTGGAACTACCTAAAATTACATTGAGGATAAGGTAATCTTTTGGATGTTTGCCTTTGTGTTAGTCGTGGATTCAAAGCACACACCCCAGACTTCTATAAATGTGACACTATGGGGCAACATCCCTTAGAATGTTCATACTAGTAGATGTCACACTCACCATCATCATCTGATTTGCATTCCACAACTGCTTCTATTGTAGCAATCTTTCCCTTACCTTGTTAATAGGCACGTTCAACTTCCTTACACCTCTTACACTCATGATCACTACCTTGTTCTTTGGACTCTTCAGCAATTTTTAGTATAGCTTGAAATTTTCTATCCATGAAGTTCCATAACTGATCAACCTTGGCCATAATTTTAGATTGAAATTTTGGGAGTGGCAAGATTTTCCTATGCACCATCTCATCAAGTGTGAATTCTTCCTCATTGTCACAAAATTGAACCTCCCTCTTGCAAATAGAAGGATCATAGTTATATTCTTCTACACTTTCTCTTTTTCTTGATTCATCCTCCTCTTTAGCTACATGCTCGATTAGTCTTTGTATCTGTTAGGCACTTAATTTTGATAGTTGCCCTTGGGCATAGACAGCAAGGGTTCATCTCATTTCTAATCGAAGCTCATCTGTACTGTGGTGAAGTTAATCCTATTGAGAATAACCATGGCCAGGACATTTGTGCATTAAGAAATAGTATCAATTGATGGCGACATCCAAGGGTTCATGTATTTTTTATTTCCATCCTTGGATTTACCTTCTCAAGTTGGACACTTTGGACTATGTTTGATATTTATCATTAAACAATTTTGGCATGGTACTCCATTGTCTAATAAATTCCAGCTGTAAGGACTAGTACCAGTTCTATACTTCTTAGATGAGTGTCTTTGGGAACAACTTAAGTTTTTGCCACTCATTCTCTATGTTTTGTAAGGCACATGCATCTTGAAAAGTTTGGAGATGGTTTTGCATATCAAAGTTATATCTCCCTTCAAACCGAGGAATATTGTTCATGTCTAGCCTTTTGATTTGACTATCCTTCACGTGCCTTGTTGGAATTCATACTACCTCTACAATATTGAGCATACTTTGGGTAGTAAGCAAAGGCTCATCGAGACCATGATCATGGTGCCTATGATGCCCTCTACTACCCATTCGTTCATGGTGATGTGCCTCTCTTGAATGTCTATGCCCTTGATCTTGCCTTGCCTGATGGTCCCTTTGATCATTTCTATCTCATCAGTAATTTTGGCCACCTCCATCATAGTCTCACCTCTTGCAGTTGCCATCAGAGCTAGAAGAAGAAGAAGATGATAATGAAGGTGAAGAGGAAGGAGGACTAGCACCGTCACGGTGCTTGCTACCCCCTCTTTAGCAATTGTGACCATAATCACAATCTTGTTTCTTGTCCACATCCCTACCTTGACTTGCCTCTTTGGATTCTTCTTTGTCATTGGATCTATTCTTACCAGAACTAGGATTGTGAATCATGGACTACAGGTTCTAGTTTTGACCTAATTCATTGAAGTCAAAGAGAGGAATTTCACTAAATGGAAAACCCCCAGAGAAGGATTTTCCATGATCTTTTTGGTACAACAAGAATGGAAAATCATAAATCCTTTTCCCTTCACAAATTCATAACATTGTTCTAGATGTTGATCCCTTGGACATTGTGCCTTAGTGGGACGATAACCCCTGGCATCACTATCTTGCACAACATATTTAGCATCAAGTTCTTGGAGACCCCATTGTATAAGCATTTGTTAGAGCATTGTAAAAATGGATTGATTAAGCAAAAACACAATGTTTCCCTTAATGTCACACCACCATAGCTATTCATTTTGATGTATAATGAAGGTGAAATTGGGTACATACTGATCAAGATGAGCATATACCACTTAGTATTGTTGAGGCACTGGCGGATGTACTTTGTCAAACTTGGATGGAGAATTGCTCTTGTGAGAAGAAGACATTTTCAGTTAGATGATAAAAAAGTAGTGTGCTTTTAAATTTTGTTGTAGTAATTGTAAAATATGATATGACTCTAAGGTTCATTCCAATAATTTTGAATGATTTCTACTAAATCTTAGATAGTGCACGAAACAACCAAAAGGTCCCTAGCAATGGTGCCAATGATGAGTGACGAGGTACCCCTACGTCCAACCATATGAATCACTAAGGCATTTACATGTGATCTGATTGAATTCCATGGACCTATAGTTCTACAGTGCACTAGTTCTTCTAGGAAGTGAAATGTGTGTTGAGAATGTTTGTTGTCTTCCCAACTACACTTGTGAAGCTCAAGGGTATGATTTCAATGTAATTGAGGTACATGATTTTTCTCATTTTATGTTTTATAAGTTTAATCACCTACAACAAGAATGAAAGGTAGAGCAATTTAAGATCTAATTCATTCACTGCCTAGCTAGCCTAACACAAGTACCCGTCCCACTTTCTTGAACACAGCCTGAACACATATAGCACTGCTGGGCTACCAAATGTTAAACGTTGCTGGGTTACCAAAGACTATATGTATGCTTGAAGTGGTCATGCTTGTGTTCATTAACAATTGGAAATTAATTGCTTAATTTAAATGCATTAAAGTAAAGTGCATTAAAAGAAACATTAATCTATTCTTAGTGCTGCAAGGACTATCAAAAGGGTTCATTTTTATTCCTATCACGCTGCTGCGCTCAAGTACATCAATGTTTGAACAAAGATCTATACACACTTAGACTCCTGCTACGGGCACTTAAAAAATATTCTAACTTTGGAGAAAACAAACTACAAGAGCTTCACTACTCTATGCAAAACTATGAAAAACTCTCTTTGAAAATTGTTAGCCTAAGTGCAATATTTATAGGCCAATGTATACCTTGCGATATCAGATATTCAACATTGGGTCTTGGGCTCTGACATCGGGTATCCAATGTCACGACTCTAATATTGGGTATTCGATATCGGAGCATGTTAGAACATGACTCATCAATGGCTATCTCTATTATATTTTCTTTTTTGCAAACTTGAACTTATCAATTTCTACTACTTTTCCTGAACCTCCAATTTATTGTGGATTTTTTAATAAATCATAACACACACACTTTTAGAAAAATTAAATGAATTCACAACAATGTGTTTAGATACTTGGTTTTGAATTTCTACATACTTATTGTAGCATTTCCAACTCTAAGCATACATAATCATAAGGATTTTTTTTAAATTCTAACTTTGCTTTCATAAATAAAGTTTCAAAGCATATATTTTCTTTTTTGTTAGAGCAAATACATAAAAATATACATTCTCCTTTATTTGAAAAATATTTTTGTTTTTTCATGAGTATGTTACAAGGTGAACATACTTTTTCTTTATACAAAAGTTCTAAATCTTAACAAAAATCAATACATTCTTCTAATTTTTAAATTTTTAACATAACTATTCCTTGGTCATAGAAGAAAGATTCTAAAATAAAATTTGATTGTTACTAAGAGATACATATTGTTAGCTTTTGAATATTTGATGAAATAATTAATAAATGATACAATTAAATATGAAATACCATCTGTAATTGAAAATAGTGGCAAGACACTACAACAACCAAATTGATCTCATTGGAAAATAGAATTGCACAAAAATAGTATAGTTTTGTAAATAAACATGAAAGAGATTAATGCAAAAGAGTAATGAACAATGTCTAAATGATTAAGAATTATGATATAGAAAAATAAATTTTTACTGCTTTACATGAGGATTGTGAATGTGTAAACATATAAAATTATTAAATCACAAATTGTAAAATTAATGTTTCCCATGCAGATTGTGAATATATTCATGCATCCTACATTCAATGTGCCTACAACCCACAAATTAATCCAATCAAATATAAAATATTTATTGTGTACCATCTTATTAAGCTTAAAGTTATGAGATACTTGGAAGTAGAATATTATTAACCTAGACATGGTGGGTGTTTGTTACAGTGATTTAAATGATCTAACCCAGATAGAAAAAAGCAATACTATTTATTTAGTTGGAATAGATGTTAATATTGGATAATTGGCACCTTGAGAAGGTAATAACATTAATCATCTTTAAAGAAGCAAGAAATTATGATTTTAGAAATTAACTTGATAGCATGCATGCCTATGTTTTAGTCTTAGAATAATCTTTCCATTTTGAACACCAAGAATTAGAATACATTCTAGTATCAAGCACTCTCCATGTATTATCTACTGTTTCTTCTTTAGTTGAATAGAGTCCTGTGCTAGATTTGGCCACCTACCTTGCCCATCAAGAAGATTATCGCCTAGTGTGAGGACTAGTTTGAATTTGGAATATGCCTTCTACACCTAGTGATTACCTAGGGCATGGTTTGAGGAGCTTCGATGGATCCTTGATCCATGGACTCCAGGAGATGGTGATAGGGCTACTTGGAAGGCACATTATGCTAATTTATAGTAGCACACACAACAACAGGAGTAGTAGCCATAGTAGTAGCAAGGTATGATGGAAGCTAATAAAGCTTTGGTGGAAGCCAAATCTTGGCTCGTGGCCCATTTGGACATCCTTTAAGAAAATATCATTACATAGTATAATGAGATGAAGGTCCATCTCCATGTCCACTACAATTGATTAGAGAGGAGGCAGTATTGTTTGGCCTCCATTGTGCATATCTTAGGATACCATTTATTTTTCTAGGATGAGGGATCTCCATAATATGGTTAATCATTAAGAGGTGGATGAATTAGTGGACCTAGAATTTACACCTATGGGATCCTTGATCATTGATGCAGATTAGGCTTGACCATTTTGCCCTAGTGACTAGATGGATGAGAAAGTGATGAACCAGGACTCTATGAGTAAGAAGACAGGTGATGATGTGTCTCTACCTCCTTCTTCATTAGAGGCTCTTGCACCTCCATCAAGGGAAAGCTCAGCCCCTTCATCTTGATCATCTTATTCCCCATTTCTTCTTGCCCCTTCTCCTATTTTATGTTTTGAATGTTAAGATAGAGGGAACTATTTTTGTTATCTAATCTCTATTTATTGTATTTCCATTAATTCACGTGCATTTTTATACTCTCTTTTATTAGGATGATAAAGAGCTACTTGGAGCCTAGGTTAGGACATGAATTAAGATCCATTTATACTATGTTCCTCTATTTTTTAGGCTTGGGCAAGTAGCTGGGAGCTTATGCGACCCATAGCCACCCACATCCCAAAGTCACAACTCATAATGCAATTTCTAATTTGTTTCCAATTCATCAAGGGAACATTACCCATCCTATGGTCATTGGAAGTTAAATTCTAGCCTTAGAGGATTGAAGAGCAAGTGGAGTTAGCTTAAAATGGAGATGGCGATAGCACAAAATCTATATTTGCATTAGACAAGGTATCGCCAGCTCATGCAACCTGCATGAGCTTGTAACTTAAAGTTTTCTTTAGATGCTACTCATAGCCATTGGTAATTTAATTTAAAATAGAAAAGCCAATCCATTAGTGCAAGCCCTTTCAGCTTGCACCCAGGTCACAGTCATTGTAAATTTTCTTACTTAGTTCAACTATTTGACTATTTGATTGTTGGGAATAGTTGAGGAAGACTGCTGATCACAGAAGCCCATAGTAGTTAATTGACTTAGTGATTCTTCTTCAGATAGGGAGTTGCAACCCAATTACAACACACACCTAGCTACAACCATTAGCTAGAAGTTATTATAACCATCAACCAAAGTTGTTTTTGCATCGATTTAAAGCAAAAATATAAGAGGAGTTCCTAAACAAATAGAAAAGGAAGATAGAGAGATATACACATATACACAGAGAAGATAGAAAGATATATACATATACATAGAGCAAATAGATAAATATGCATAGATACAAAAAGAAAATAGGGAGATAGATTTCATAGAATTTGTAGATATAGGATTAAAGTTGTTAATGATTATTGTAATGAGAATTATTCTTGAAATTTTTGATTGAATGATAATGTTTGTTTCTTTGTTAGATTAAATTAATGTTAAGTGTTCTTCATCAAAATCATGGCACCTTACCCTCACATAACCTTTGCTCCTCTATTTGATTGACTTTCACATTCTACAACGCAAGCACTACTGAACAAAGAATAACATAATACTTGGCCTCAAAGGAGATGTCTTCCCTGAGAGCTTGGTTATCATAGAAGATGTCTTCCCAAGATTAGGGATGACATGTACGACTAACGAAAATTTTAAAATTACCCATTCCAATTTGGGAAATGGCTAGGTAAATGATGAGAAGACTTGGAAAACAACTAAAGAACCTCGAGTAAGTTCAGGAAAGGTTTCTAAATTTCTTGTCTTTATGTTTTCCATAAGTATTATTACAATCTCCAATTGTTGATGGGAGATGAATGAGTGTGAGAGAGTCATGATATGAGATTAATTAGTGAGAGATCTTGAGTTGGTGAGAGCTTGGTAAGGTGTGGGAGAGCACATTGAGTAAGTGCATAGAGGTTGTAGCTCCATAGTCAATTTTGACCTATGTATTCTAGTCTTGCTTGTAAGTTGAGATCTCATTCCTAGGTTATGAGAAAATCTCTCTATTGGTTGTATCTTACATTGAGAATAGCCATTGTGTGGTTGTAGAGCCTCATGCTTTGCAATATGTTTTAGTGTGGCAAGTTTTGGATGTTTGTGAGTTTTGACAACTATGTTGTGATCTTCTAATAAATTAATTTAAGATAGCTAGTTTTTTTGTTTTTTGGCAAAATTTTTTATCTTTGCATAATATCCATATTTCTTATTTGAAGGTGATTTATTTATGGAGTGAACCTACTCTAGGAAATTAGGAAAAACTACAAGTATAGCAAAGCAAAAAATCAACCACACATCTAATGATATAATGATAAAAAGAAAAAAAAAAGAAAGTAACTCCCAAGGCCTTGCTAAACTAGGGCAAGTGATCAATAAATGCAATTCTATTAATTTCCATTACAATAAATACATGTGGTTGCTTGCTTAACAAGCAAGCTATTTCCAAGTTTATCTTAAGATATCTCATGGTTCCCTAACTCTTCTCCAGCTTTACTGGAATAATCTTCAAATCCTCTCTAGCTTACATGGAGCTTTTAAAAAGTCATCTTAAGTTATCTTTAGATATAATTTAAATCCTTCCAAAATTATCAAGTAGATGAGATCTTAACACTATCACATAATTATATTTTAATATTTAATAAAACCATTATGTTGACATTGTTGATTTCTAGCAATAAACCTCTCAATCCTAACATGAAGAGAAAACTTAAGAATATTTCCCCTTGACCTGAATTCTTTACTTCCTAGCATTTGTATTATTCAATTTCATGCCACATGTGAGTAATATTACATTATATGTATTGCAATACAAAAGAATATCTGGGTATGGACAACTTGTAGAGATAAAACTCATTGTTACGAAACCATCATAAGAAACAAACTTCTCTTGTGATATATGCATAAACCTACATCTTGTAATAAAATTAATTCATATTGCAATAAAGATAATTCATCAATTCATCTTTGCAAAACACTTCATCTTTCAAAATTATATTACTAGAAGCACTAATGATGAATCCACATAAGTAGTAAGCAATGTATCTTTTGTATAGCAAAAAATCATAGGAGAAACTTATCCTATAAAATCAACAACTACCCATTGTTGGCATATTTTTATCATTTTTATGGAGTAGTGATGGTTGTTGATAGGGTTTGAGAACTTGATAAAGTTACGTTACACTAGTTTTCTCAAGCATTGGAAGATAGCTTGTCAAATACCTTAGACAAGGCAAAGATTTTGAAAGTGATATTTTAATTAAAATATCAAAACAACATAGAGGAGAATATTGATTATGACACTTTCACGTGAGGGATAATAGGTTGCTTATATTTCAATTAGAGAATTGTTTCACTTAGAAAGGATTGGACAATCAAGTTTGAAATTCCTTAAATGGTGCGGTTGTTAAAATATTTTATTTAGTTATCATGTGTTGCTAAATTTGAACATTCAAGCAAAAATCAACAACCATGGCACCTGGTGCTAGTTCAAACTCAAGTACCTTATTAAGACATCTTCCAATGATGTCATCATCATGGATCTTCTAGCCTCCAGAATTAAACCCGTACATCCTCAAGAAATTTTATCCTTGGAGGAGTGATATTGGTAGGTGATGAGTAGCAAGTATATCCTACACCTAACCTTATGAATCATTAGCATCCACTAGGTGATCTAGTCAAATTTCATATTCTTTAGGTTTTGAAGTACACTAGTTCTAGGAGGTGAATCTAACTATTGCAATCGTTGTCTTCCGAGTTCCACTTGTGAAGTATAAGTGTATGGTTAAGTGTAACTAAGGGATATGACTTTTATCATTTTATCTTTTATGTTTTAAGTCACCTAAGAAGAAGAATAAGGTAAATAAATGTTTAAATATTTTAATAACTAGCTAATATTTAACTAATCCTAACATAAGCATTCATTTTGACTTTCTGTACACATCCTGAACATGTTATAGCATCATTGGGTTACCAAGCATTAAGCGCTACTATGATTACCAAGCGTTAAACATATGCTTGAAGTGGTCATACTTATGTGTGTTATTTAATTGATATTAATTAATTAATTAAAAAAATTAAAGAAAATTGCATGAATATTAAATGCTTAAGGAAACAATTAATCTATTTCAAGTGCTACAAGGTTTTATCAGAAAAGTTTATCTTTATTGCCATTCATACTAAAGTGCTCAGGTACAATAGTGCTCAAATAAAGATTCATATACTGTTTGACTTCCATGTTGGCACTCAAAAAATATGCTAACTTTTGAAAGGAAAAACTACAAAAGCTTTGCTACAACTATGAAAAGGTTGTCATAAATTTAGTAGGTAGACACATTTATTGGAAAAAATAGGGGCCACGTCGATGAGTACATATCAATGTGGCAAAGCCAACAATCATGACTCATCAGTAAGGCATGACCGAGGTTGCGTAAGCATGACTCATGAGTGTGGAAAATTTAATACTAGGCTTGTAGTGGTTGTGTACATCGAAGCATTAGTGTATCCAAAAGTTCTAGAAGCTTCACAATTACTTCTCCTAGGAACAGACTAGAGGAAGTAACTTCCATGAGCACAACCTACAAAGCCAAGGGAGGCAAAGATCTATTGATTAAAGAATGGAAAATAAAAGTTTCATAAAAACTCATAAAATCCAAGAAATATGGGCTCATATTAGAATTAATTCTTCCAAATTCATGGCTTTCATGGCCATCAATAATCACATGTTTTCTCTAAAATCCATAGCTATAGAGTATCTTCATCCATAGATCCCTTAATAGCAAAGCCAATAAAACCCCTACAATGTTTGCTCCTTTTACCTTCAAAAATCTTCAACAAAAGATAACCTTGTTGTTGTATGTTAGTTTCTTGATGGAGGGAATCATGAAAAATCATGCTAGATTTGTGCAAAGGCACAGTGGTTGATCACCTATTAATGATGACACTCACACCGATGTTGTCACATTTGATCATTTAATGGAACAGGCATAACAAAAAAATTTGTTTATTGTATGGTCTATTTCTAATTTTAAAAAATTTTAAGAGATACAATTAGTTCTAAGTTCCATTCTTGAGGACACCAAACAAGAAACAGATGTGCAATATCCATCTTTAATTAAAATGAAAAATCCAAGTTAAAGAGCAAGAATCGGATGAAGCAAAAATAAAAAATTACTATTTATATTCTTCAAGTTTCCTATAGCAAATTTGTTGTGTGTGCAATCCATAACTAAAAACAGTGAATGAGGATTTGGAAATTTGAATCTGACAATAGTTTACAGTGGATTAAACAAGTTGAGTAAAAGCCCAAAAATCTAGAGAACAAGGGATTACCCAAATATCCATTACTAGGAAATGAGCATATAAGTGTGAAAATAATCTAAGAATGAAAATAAGTAGGCTACTATCAAGTCAAGATGTGTTGGATTTACCCTTGATGTTAGAACCGCAAGAAATGGCAGTGGCAGGATTTTGATTTGTGATAATAGCTGGATGCAGAGCACCATAGGGCAACATGACTAGACATAGCAGTGGGGTTTTGATCCATGGTGGCAACAAACATGTCATCAATAGGACCTCCACCCCCATCAATAATAACCACTACTCAGTTCAACCATTGCTATGCTCAATACCACTTACATCTGTGGTAGTAGCATGGCATTCATGATGCAATCATGGCAGTTGGATTTCAGCATGCTTTTGTCACAGCTGGTTTTGAAGTTGTTTCTTGGCATTTGACAATGATGGTAAGGGTTTCAAGGGCATCACGCACATTAGGGTTTCCAAGAGGATAATGCCCTAATGGCTTCTTTCAACTCTAATTGTAGGTGCTCCTCAGCAGTTGTCAACCATACTCTGACAACCTCGACATGTTCATTAGCACTGCAATCTAAATTTTTATCATCGTAGGTGGCTACAAGGAAGGTTATGTTTAGAGTTTCAGAAGTGTTACCTTGGATTGCAATGGTCACTTATTTTTTGCCCCAAATCAAGTAGGAATGAGGTGTTAATTCTATTGACACACAATCTACCAGAAGGTATGGACATGTTTCCCTATGGTTGGGTAGTAGAGAACGTGATGGATGATGCAATGGTAGTGGAGGACATGTATAGTTTTAGCTAAGAGGGTTTTGGTGGTCAAATGTTTTGTTCAAATTGATTTTTAAGTCTAAGAAAAAAGAAAAACTTTGGGTCCACAATTTGCGGTAAAGGTGGCACATTTCACATATGGAGGGACATGACCTTATGAAATTTCATACTCTAGAGATTATTTTTTTATTGAAAGCATAACCATTGATATAATTAGTTTAGTTCTATGCATTTTTCTTAAAAAAGAGAGCTATTATTTAGGAAAAAATGGAGCATTTGGCCATCATACCTATTTTTTCTATAGTAGTTACAATTAACTATCATTGTAGTTGTAACTACCATACATATGTCAAGTGATGAGTGGCGAGGTACCCCTACACTCAACCATATGAATACGAGCGTTACATGCAATCCGTTGAACTCCACAGATAGACTAGTTGTGACATCTAGACAGTTAGCCTTAGGTCACAGTTCACTGTCTTCCCACGTGGACTAGTATTAGCTTTGTCATGTATGGTTTAGTCTAGAGTGAGGTGTATGATGGGTTTCTAATCTAATGCTACTCCTGAAGGCAAAGGAAAGTAATATTATCTAAGCTAAGAGAGAAAGGATAAGAGAATATAAAATAGCCTAAGTGTGATGAGCACCCATTCCTTGATTATCCGTACACATCTTGGACTTCGTGCAATACTACTGAGATTACCAAGCAGAAATCCTAGGTACGCTACTGGGTTACCATGTAGTCACACTTAAATGCTCATAATCAATTCGTACTCATTCCATGTTTAACATGAGTTTAAGGGTGAGAAGCGATTAACTAGGAAAGCATTAAATAAAAATTAAATAAATAATTAATCTAAGTGAATGTTGCAATGATGAAGTAATCTCGTTCTTTATTCCGGTCATGTGTGTGTCCAAGTACATCACACTCGAATAAGGATGCCGTACAATTACATTCACCACACTATGGGCATACACTAGGAAATATTCTAACTTTGGAATGATAAAATTGCAAGAGTCTAGCCATTTTTACATAAATATACTTTCTTTTTTTTCTCTTTCCATTGAATCTTGCTCTATTTCTAGTTTTCTTGTGGAACTTTCTCTCTTTGGAGGAAATTAGGAGTAAATTGGTAGAGTTGTGCTCAAATGATTTTTGGAAAATTTTATTTGTTACAAGTAGGTATTATAAGGACTGTATAGCCTAAGTGATTAAACAATATAGGAATCTCCAACAACTCACAGTATTTTACAAAGTTAGCCAAATCTCTTTTATGATAGCTGATTATAGTTTTATACACAACCTAACTATTTCAACATTTACAACAACAAACACATACTCATGTTTAACTACTGAGTCTATTTGGAGGCATCTAGGCGTTGCTGTTACCAAAGACTAGCAAACACCTAAATCCTATTCGAGGCACTCGTTGGCAGTCATGTCCCAAATGATCACCAACAATTATTTTGGTGCTAGAAAGAAGGTCTAAAAATTTATCCTCAACATTCATAAGGTTGATAGTTCTAGCATACCAACAATTATTTGTTACTATAAGCTTAAGAAACTAATTCTATTTTTAGTCCATGATCAACAAGATTGATAGTTTGGAAGGTATCAAAGATTTGAAGGAAGTTCTTGATTATAAGACTAATTCTTCATCAGAAGATGAACAAAAGAAAGTTTTTGAGTTTGGAACAAGTAGTGGATTAAAGACTAGAAGGTTGAGAAGATCTCCCCTTCTATTTGGTCTCTTAGTTTATAAGAGAAGATCTAAGAAGTATAAGAGTTCAATAATTCAAAAGAATAAGATGGTAAATCCTTGGCAAAGAATCACACCAATAGTATTTCAAAATTACAATGATATTCCTAAAGAAGTTTATAAATATTTGCCTAAGCCTTTTATTCCTAGAAAAGATTACTTAGTTGAAGAGCATATTCACATGTGTGAGTTGGCTTTAGCTCATGCAAATGTTTGACACTAGGATCAAGCTTGTAGATTATTTGTAGTAGATCTAAAGGATGTGGCTCAAATATGGTACTCAAACTTGCAAAAAAATAGTATCATAAGTTGGGATGATATGAAAAGTCTCTTCTTGGCCCAGTTTGATGATCAGTTAGATCAACAACAACTATATTTTGGCTAATACAAGCTAAGCAACAAGTCAAAGAATCAATTAGAGATTTTAACATCAAATTTCAATGAATTTATGGGCTCTTTCAAAGATAATATAGACCATCAGACGAAATTCTTAGAGAAACTTATCTTAAGGTTGTCAATCCCAACATTTCAATTTGGTTAAGAAGAACTCCAAACTTAACTACACTAAATGACTACTTTAGTGAGGCTATACAGTTAGAAAAATAGTTAAACTTGAATCATGAAGAAATTGCTATAACTCAAAAAAGAGAAGAGAAAGTTATCATTCCTTTGCGAGATTTTGCTCAATTTAAAGCTTTACTAGGCCCATCTCATATTAAAATAGAGCATGAACCTAAACAAAGAGAATTTAAAAAAGGACAAGTAATGCAAGATATATCCAAAAAATTAGTAAAACTAGAAAAAGCCTTGGCAAAAGTTAATATCAAGGAAGAAAATAAAAATACAAAATATAAATATCAAGACACTAAGTTAGTGGAAGATGAGGATGATAGTGACCTTTTTGTATCTAAATTTCTTGATATTGAATCTGATAATGAGCTATCTAGTGTTCATCATGTAATCAAATCTTCTAATTTTGTATCTAGTGATACTTCCTCTCTATCAAGTTCTAAAGAAGATATATCCTTGAATGAGGAGTGTAATAACAATGAGGAAAATGTAAATAATCTAAGATCAAAAGAAAGACTAACTACTTGTAGACCTCCAAATGTTATTGCTGATTCATTTACTAAAAGAAAAGCTTTTGAGACAAGTAGAAGAGAGAAAAATAAGAATAAAGAAGATCAAGTAGAACAAAGCACTCCAAATCAGTCTTTCAATAAATGGATAAAGAAACCAAGCTTTATTAGATATGGGGAATATGATTTGATTGAAGATCTTAAACGTGTTAAGGCCAATATTAGCATATATGAATTACTACACATAGGATATCAACAAAGAAAGACTTTAGAGTTTATTAAAGGCAAAAGGAGAGTTAGAGAATTAGAGTTAAGTTATGTGTCTAATAATGATGAAAAATCATAGGGTGGTTATGATTGTATTCTTGATAAAGAAGCTCCTCCTTTTCTTTTGACAATGAAGTTAAAGGATAAATATTTGCACAATTATTTGGTTGATTCTAGAGCCACATCTACGATAATGCCACCATCCATATGCAAGAAACTTGGTTTGATTCTTGAAAAATCAAATAAAAAGATTGTTCAAGTGGACAAGAGCAAAGTGAAGATTGTGGGTCAATTACTAAATGTTCTATTAGAAATCACTTCTGAACCTTGTGTCAAAAATAGAGTAACTATTCAAGTGGTAGATATATTAGACTCATATAGTTTCTTATTAAGTAGAAGTTGGAGAAAAAATTTTTCAAGTTACATATCAATAGATTATTCACACATGTGTCTACCTTGGAAAGGAGAACCAAACCAAATATATGTGTATAGAGAACCTTTGATGATTGATAATATTACTTCAAATGGACAAAGTTAAATGGTTGAAAAAGGAGGTTTTGAAAATAAAATTTGTACACTCCAACAAACTTATAGTTCTAAAAAAATAACAATATAAAGATGAGAACAAATGGGAATTGTACTTTGATGGCTCATGTAATTCTAAAGGTGCAAGTGCTAGAATATTTATAGTAAGAAATAATTCACTTGAAATTATAAAGGCAATTCATCTATATTTCCCTTGTACTAATAACAAGGCTGAATATGAAGCTTTGTGTATTGGTATTAGAATAACTTTGAAAAAAGAAATCAAGGTAATCATTATAAAGGAAGATTCAAGATTAGTTTGTGAACAAGCTAAAGGTAACTGCATAGTGAAAAGTTCATTTTTCTGACCTTATAAACAACTTGTCTGCAAAATGTTAGAATAATTTCAACACTATCAGATAGAATATATAGGTAGAGAAGGTAATTATTTAGTAGATGACTTAGCAAAAGCAACTTCAACATTAGAAATGCAAAAGATAGAGGATTATGGGCATGTGATAATTGAAGAAGAACATCAACCATCAGTACCAGATAACATAAAACATTTGCAAGTATTTGAAGATAATGATCAAATACTTAGGTTTATGAGAAATAAACAATAATTCAAAGGTCAAGTCATATGTAAGATAATGTCAAAATCTAAGGCAAATTTCATTCCTAAAAGGATAATTAATTATGAACATGAGTTTGAGAAAAATTTGTTTACTGGAAAAGATATACAAAATCCCAATGATCAAGCTTTTGAAGAAGTAAATCTTGGATCTAATGAGATGCCTAAGATGTTAAATATCACAAAGTAAAATAATTTAGTTTTCAAGCAAAACTTGTTATCACTCCTAAAAAATAATTTGTACAATTTTGCTTGGTCTTATGATGATATTAAAGCTTTTAGACCAAATGTGATGATACATAAAATTCCTTTAATAGAAGGTTGTAAAACTATTAAGGAAAAATAAAAGAAATTCAATCCATCATTTGAACTAGCTATGGAACTCAAGATAAAGAAGTTATTACAAGCCCAAATCATATATCCAATCTGATATTTGACATGACTTGCTAACCTTGTCCCAACAAGAAAAAAAAATGGTAACATTAGGCTTTGTGTAGACTTCACAAATTTGAATGAAGCTTCATAAAAGGATAAATATCTACTTCCTAGAGTTGATGAGATGTTGATTAAAGTATCAAGTTGTCAAGTATATTCTTTCTTAGATGGTTTTTCAGGCTATAATCAGATCATGGTAGATAAAAATGATAGATATAAGACAACATTTATCACCAAATGGGGAACTTTTTCTTACCAAAGAATGTCATTTGGATTGTTGAATGCTGGAGCTACTTTCCAAAGAGCAATGGATTTAGCCTTTAAAGGTCTAATTGGTGAGTTTGTTATGGTTTATTTGGATGATATTACCATATTCTCAAAAAGAAAACAAGATCATATTGGTCATCTTCAACAAGTTTTTGACAAATGTCATGAGTATGGTATTTTGTTAAACCCTAAGAAGTGTAAATTTGGAGTTAAATATGGGAGTTTATTAGGCCATGTGATCTATCAAAAAGGAATTGCTATAGATAATTCTTGAATTCAAGCAGTATAAAATATTTAGCATCTTACAAGTAAAAAATCTCTTAGATATTTCTTTGGAATTATAAGTTTCATTAAGAGATTTATCTTTGGATTCACTAAAATTACTAAACCTTTGATATAGATGCCAAAGAAAGACATTCAAGTAAAGAACATGCTAGAATCAAAGAAAACTTTAGCAGAAATTAAAAGGGCTATTCAAGAAGCTCCATATTTGATTAAACCTAAATTAAAAGAAGATTTTTGATTATATGCTTTCAGTTCCAATGATTCCATTGCTACTATCTTAGCTTAGCAAAATGAAAAGCAAGATGAGCCTTTCTAATAGTGGGCTTTATAGCAGTAGCACTTTCATCAACACATAGATATCTTTTCTCAAAATTACATTTAGTTGGTAACTTTGTTAGTCCATGAAGACTCAAACTGATCTTAGGACAGGCCTATCAATTGAAAGGTTCTAAACTAAATTATTTAGATTTGGAAAAATAAGCATTCACACTCATTAAAGAACTTTAGTATTTTAAATATTATTTGGAAAGTTCATTAGTTCAGATTATGTTAATCGAACTTTGATGGGACACGATATCGCATGGGCCACGATATCGCATACGCAATATCGTAGTTCGCTGTCATTTCTATAAATAAGAAGCAACTCTCCATTGTTTCTCATCTAGATTTAGACCCTTAACAAAACTCTGGCAGTGTTACCTCTCTAGAGATAGAATAATTTGCATGTGCCCATAGTAGGAGCTCCAGAGTGAACGGATCTTTATTCCAGCAAATATTGTACTTGAACACAAGTTTGTGTACAAAAATAAAGATGAACTATTGGATAAACCTTGCAGTGCATGAAATAGGCTAAATAGGACTTTAATTATTGTTATTTATTATTCATCATTTAATTGCTTTATTAGTTAATTAAATCTCTCTCAACCCTTCTGCCATAGTTAAGTGCATTTAGTACGACCACTTCGAGCACATGCATTACACTTGGTAATCCCAACAACAAATAGCGTTTGGTAAGCCCAAAGGTTGCATTGGTTTAGGGTGTGAATGGTAAGTGGAAACAGATGTTAATGCTAGGTTGATTATAACTTAGTTAGTTAAGGTTAGTTNGTTAATGCTAGGTTGATTATAACTTAGTTAGTTAAGGTTAGTTAATTAGTCTCTTCACCTTTTCTCTCCTAGCATAGGCAATAAAAGCAAAAAGATATAAATATCACATACCTCAGACTTGCTTAACTGTACAACAGTGACAAATACAAGTAAGTTTGGGAAGACAACGAACGATTAACCTTAAGTGTTCCATAAGGCGTGTAGGCACTTAGTTTGTAGAGTTTGACCGGATCACGCATGTAACACTCGTATTTGTATGGTTGAGTGTAGGGGTACCTCACCACTCATCATTGGTACCATTGTCGGGGATTAAGTTGTTTATGCACTAAGTAGAACATAGGAAATCACTTATATCGTTGGGAGCTTAAACGAACCCTTAGGGTTAATCAGAAGAAAAATTAAACAACAGTTAATAGCACACCAACAAAATAACAATGTCTTCTTGTTCTCATAAAAGCACTTCACCACCTAGAGATCACACAAGAGATAGTCGGTGGTCTAACATGCATAACTGAGAATTGTCAGTTCCTCAATAATATCAGGTGGTATATACTCATCACGATGAGTATATACCTGATTTTACTTTTATCCTCCATTAGGATAAACAACTGCGCTGGAGAGACCTGCAAGGTAACATAGTGTTACCCCCAGATCGGGCAGTCCCTAACATGCTCCTTCATGATCTTGCATAAATAGGCATGATGCAGCTATACGCTGAATATGTTGTAGAAGATTATGACACAAGGGATTACCATCCCACAGTAGCGCAACCTCTAAGGGACTCGCAGCAGGAGAGCTACCATACATCGTTGAAGGGCAAAGGGGTCCTGCACGTCCTAAGCGAAATTGGAGATGGTGAACCGGTTATAACAGGTTCTTCATCAAATGATGTTCCCCCTCCTAATGATGGTGAGGAGGTGGGGTATCAGAACCTACACTCCACGATTCATAACTCTGGTTTTGATCCCCATGAACACCAAGTGTTCACTGAGGGAACACAAACAAATGACAAGGGCGGGCATTCTGATTGTTATCACGATTGGGGCCGTAGCCACAGAAGAGAAGGTAGGAGACATCGCCATGGCAATGGATCTCCTTCTTCTTCTACTTCATCAAACCATTCACCCTCTCCTTCCACATCAGGATGTAGGCACAAAGAGCACAATGGTGAGGATAAGGGTAAGCAAAATGATAGACCTCGATGAGAGAGTCGAGAGCGAGGATGAGGGCACTCTAGGGAATCAAGGCATGAAAGAAGGAAAAGTAGGGAACCACGTAGGCATCATAGACGTCATGAGAGAGATGATCATGATGAACCCCTACTAGCAACCTGGAGTATGTTAAACATTATGGAGGTTGTTAGAATACCTACAAGGCATCAAAAAGACAGCCGGATCAAGAGACTGGACATGAATAATATCCCACAATTCGAAGGGGGATACAATGCTAATCCACAGAACCACTTACAGGCATTCCATGATGCTTGTGCCTTGTAGAATATTGAAAATGAGTGGCAAAAGTTAAAGTTGTTTCCTAGGATACTCATAAAAGAAGCAGAGAGCTGGTACCGGTCCTTAGAGCCGAAAACTATTAGGAGGTGGAGTACAATGCTAGAATTGTTTAACGATAAATACCAAACATACTCCAGAGTGTCTAACTTGCGTAAATAGATCCAAGGATGGAAGCAGGGTACTCACGAAGCCTTGGATGCTACCATGGGCCAGTATTATGCATTGCTACATCATTGCCCGGGCCATGGTTACGCACAACAGGATCAACTCCGTCACCTCGTAGATGGGCTAAGACACGAAACAAGGAGAACCCTTGGAACATATGCCCAAGGGAGATTATTAGAGCTTAGGTCCCATGAAATTCATAGATTGTTGGAGCAAGTAGCTAAAGAAGAAGGGGAGCTACGGAAAAGAGAAAGCACGGAAGAATATAACCATGATCCTTCCCTCCGAAAGAGGGGAGTGAGATTCTGTGATGAGGAGGATGAGTCACCACTTGAAGAGTTGGTGAATAGAAAAACCTTGCTGCTTCAAAAGCTAACAATGGAAGTATTGGCTAAGGTAGATGAAATATGGAGCTCCTTAGATAGAAAAATTAAAATTGTTCTAAAAATCGTAGAGGAGTCTAAGGAGGAACGAAGTAGTGACCATGATAAGAAAAAGCAGAGAGACTTAGACCATGCACATAATAGGGGTAAGGGAAAAATGACTATCACCGATGAGGTTTTGGATTCGAATACAGAAAATGACAGTGGATGTGAGATCTGCCAATATGACCATCCTAAGGGATGCTGCCTAATAATCTCACATCTGCAAGAGTTCGAGGTGTATGCACTCAACTCAAGACTTAACAGATGGCAGGCACCCCGAAGGTTACCTTATCCCCAAGGTAACCCGAGGCAGTTCCACCAACCATTAACATATTATCCAAGTGGGACTTTGCCACAACCTATCAAGAAACATCAGCAGTGGCAACACCCACAGTCATGGGGGATGCCACCACCTAGGCAGCAATACCCTTACCGACAACTAGACCCGTATGGCTACTACGTACAACAGCTGATTTCTCCAAGTGACTCTATGGGTCACGGAACCCCACAATGTCACTACCAAGTTTGGGAGTATTTTAGGACTCCTTATCCTCTGGGAGACACACCACATGCATACCATCCTCCGAATCCATCCGCCACTCTTACGTCGGTAGTTCCACTACCACCCGCTCCAACAATGCAAGGGGAACTTCCCACTCAACTGTAGCAATGTAATGCTATGAGAGCTATAAACCTTCAACCCGTTGCTAGTTTTGACAACTGCATAAAAAAAAGATCTTTCTTTAGAACCAAGAGTCCAAGTAAGCTCTCACAACCACAAGCAGTTGAGTCTATGACCACTCCTCCAACAATTAAGGCTTTAGAGCTCCCTTCAAACCAACAACAGAGCTCAACGCACACGATTATGTAAACACTTACCATTACCGACTAGATCAAGGTAGGCCACCTTCCTAGGAAATTCTCTGATTCTGGAAGCCCCCTGATTTATATCCTAGTCGCTGGGAATGAACCTCATAAGGGTCTTCTAGACTCAGGTTTTGGAGTCAACTTAATCTCACGAGAAATGTATAAATCTTGGAACCTGCCTCCACTCAAGAAGAGCAATATTCAACTAGAGCTAGCTAATTAGTCCATCACCATTCCCTTGGGATTGGTGGAGGACATCGTTACCACTATGTGTGGTTGGTCATACCCAGCTAATTTCCTAGTGATAGAAGTTAACAGCAACAAAGGGGACTTCCCAATTATAATGGGAAGGGCATGGCTAAGTACAATAGATGCATGCCTAGGAATTCACGATCTTTCCTTGGAAATCTCTAAGGTAAACATTTATGGAAAGATCGAGAAGAAGAAAGTTCCATGCATCACATACAGTGACTCAGAGGGTGATGACATGGAGGAATGCTCAACATTTCCTACATGCAACTGGTGTGTGCAAGAAACACAGATACAATGGTACTTGTATGTAGCAACCACACAACAAGAGAACACCCAGTGGTTGATAGCTGATCAAGAAAGCAGCCCACCAACATGCATGGAACAAACTGGGGGAACAACTTGCATCCATAATGAAAGCATAGATACATTGGAATATGAGCACCGTAAAATTCCACCCCTTAACCTGAAAACATCAATCGGGAGAAGTTGGACACTTCTAAGAAATTCAAATAGGCATTCATTATTTCAAATCTCTCCCTTCCCATTCAGTCATAGGGGAGATGGCCACCTATGCTGATCATTCGGGGCCCTCAGTTCTTTTACATTTTTGTTTTACACATTTTTGTTTCGCACATTTTTGTTTTACAAATTTTTTTAACTTTTCTTGTTTTTTTTTACAACATCGTTATACTTTTTCAGTTCTTTTTCTGTGTGTGTGTGTGATATCCATCTTGTTAAGTTTGTCATTCAATAAGTGTTCCAAAGATGGTATGAACTGTTTTCCATTGATTGCTAATGTTTGGTTTTTACCTTTAAGTTATGATGTTGATACTAAGGTATGGTTCTTTTGATATGACAAGCAATGAATCCACTTCATTCATACATCCACAATTTCTATGGTCTCTCTTGGCTTGGAACTATACAGTGCCCTTTTCAATAATAAGAACTATAATGAATCAGTGAATGGGCATTTCTTAAACTAAGTAAGGACTCAAGGATTGACAGGCTGTCACTTCAAGGGAACTTGATGCATTTGTGTTGGCCATTCCCTTGGGTGCTTAGATGTTTTCTTCTTGAGTTTTCTTATTGCTTCGATGTTACCCAATTATCAGGAAGTTGCACTGATAAAAATAACAAAGTCTTTGCATGGTGTGGTTCTCACACAAAAATCAAAAAAAAAAAAATGAGTGAGAATTCAAAGCACACCCCTTAGATGAAATAATCATTTGGGCTACAAGCACTGGTTATGGAACTAAAATAACATGTTCCCTCTAACTAAGGCCCTTCTCGCTTCCCATTCTCTCCTCCTTCGTTTTGTCAAAATGGTGGTGGCTCTTTGGTGAAGGCATTCTTGTTACTTCAAGTGGATGTATTGGCTGAATGTATTAATGTGAAGTCACTGGATGTGGTTTGTTTGAGGCTGGATTTGGAATGGGATCTGCTAAGTCACATTAATCATCAAACACACAAGGGGCTATACATCACCTTGTTCTTGAGACTCCATTCCATCCTCTTCTATCCATCATTCTTTCTCCATTGTTCACCTCATTGCCGGTTGTATCATTAGTGTATATTTTAGTTGACACATTGTTTTTTTTTGGTAAATTCTTGTGGTTAAGACTTTAACTCTTGTTCCAAGTGACATTCCTAGAGCCTATGGACTCTTCGAATGTGGGTTTGTTAGGGCATTAAGGGCATGAGCCTGCTTTGGGGAGGATCCACTGACATTCCTATTTGGTGCACCAGTTAAATTCTTTCCCTTAACATTTTTGCAATCTATTCTATTTTGTTCATTTCCATCTTGACATCCATTTCATCGACGTTATAGTTGTCTCTTTTTCTTCATCTTTCTTGTTCTTTTTCTTTTTTTCTTTCTCCATTCTATCACTACCGGAGGTTCGCTCTTAGTCATGGGGGTCTAGACCCAATTTTTTTGATTTTCTCCTAACCCCTACACCTTCAATAGTCATCATAAATACATCTCTAGACCCGCATCAGCCATACCACAACCCAACCAATGGACCTTTCATCGAAGCAAGGTATCAACTGCATTGTGATTCATTTACCCTTGCTAATATAAAGACTATGTTGTGTATGTAGATGGAAATCATGCAACAATGGATTGGATCTGGAGGGAACACTTGGAATGGATGGAGCAGTGCTAAAAACAGCTATGCAAGGAGCAAGATCGATGGCGCGCTTATGGATAGATAGCAAAAGGTGCAATCTTGGCGTTGGTAGTAGCAAACTTCTTCTCTCTTCTCTCTTCTCTCTCAGCTGCCAAATAAGGCCTGATGTCAAATGTATATGGTGTTCACTCTTATTGTAGTGAACACCAGTTTTGTCATGTTCTGTAATGATGATCCGTTCACCTGTCATCCCATTCACCATTAGTTCCATTCAAGTTAATAATCCCATACCTTCTCAATATTTTGTAAGGAACTCAAGGAAGAGTTTTTATTCAGTCATGGGGATATGATGGAACACAATATCGCATGGGCTGTGATATTGTGTACGCAATATTGCTTCCTCATTGCGATATCGCGTACGCGATGTATCGTACACGATATCGCGTCATTCCTGTGATATCATGTACGCGATATCGTAGTCTGCTGCCATTTCTATAAATAAGAAGTGACTCTCCCTTGTTTCTCATCTAGATTTAGATCCTTAGCAAAACTTTGACAGTTTTACCTCTTCAGAGATAGGATAATTTCTATGTGCTCGCAGTAGGAGCTCCAGAGTGAATGGATCTTTATTCGAGCAAATATTATACCTGAGCACAAGTTTGTGTACGAAAATAAAGACGAACTATTGGATAAACCTTGTAGTGCATGGAATAGGCTAAATAGGACTTTAATTATTGTTATTTATTATTCATCATTTAATTGCTTTATTAGTTAATTATATCTCTCTCAACCCTTCTCCCATAGTTAAGTGCATTCAGTACGATCGCTTTGAGCACGTGCGTTACGCTTGGTAATCCCAGCAATGAATAGTGTTTGGTAAGCCCAAAGGTTGCATTGGTTCAGGGTGTGAATGGTAAGTGGGAATGGATGCTGATGCTAGGTTAATTAGAACTTAGTTAGTTAAGGTTAGCTAATTAGTCTCTTCACCTTTTCTCTCCTAGCATAGGCGATAAAACTGAAAAGATATAANCTCACCTTTTCTCTCCTAGCATAGGCGATAAAACTGAAAAGATATAAAAATCACATACCTTAGACTTGCTTAACCATACAACTATGATAAATACAAGTAAGTTTGGGAAGACAACGAATGATTAACCTTAAGTGTTCCATAAGGCGTGTAGGCACTTAGTTTGCGAAGTTCGACCGGATCGCGTGTGTAACGCTCGTATTCGTATGGTTGAGTGTAGAGGTACCCCGCCACTCATCAAACTTGTAGTTAAGCAATTCTTGGCACAAAAAGAAATTGGATTGAAAAGAGGAAAGTGGCTTATAAAGCTTCAAGGTTTCAAATTTTCATTGAAAATATGTAAAATGGTTAAGGGAATGGGATTAGCCAAATTAATGGCTAAAGAAAATGAAGTATGTGCACTTGACACTCATGAGGGAAATTGGTATGATGAAATTTTAAAGTTTTTTAATACAAAGGAAGTCTCGAATAATTTAACTACAAGTCTAAAAAGAGCTTTCTTCAAGAAAACACATAAATTTGTAGTTAAAGATGGTATATTATATAGAAAGGATTTTAGAGGGGTTTTATTGGAATTGCGTTCATAATGATAAAATTGGTCTCATCTTAGAACAATTCCACTATCATTCTAATTTATTTTATGAATCTCCTAAATCAACTATGCAACATATACTTCGATATGAATATTATTGGCCTAGTATGTATCAAGATATTGCTTTGAAAATACAAAGATGTTATAAATGTCAAATCCATGGACCAAAGATTAAAAAGGCTAGAGCCCCCTTAAAACTAATAATTGTGGATAGACCATTTCAGTAATGGGGTTTGGATTTCATTGGTACAATTACTCTTTCAAGAGCTGAGCATAAGTTTATTCTCACAACTACTGATTACTTCACTAAATGGTTTGATGCAAAAGCTCTAAAAAGAAGTTCAACATTAGATGTAATCAAGTTTTTGGAAGATCAAATCTTAAGTTGTTTTGGCCTACTTGATGTATTGGTATCTAATAATGGATCCACTTTTCAATCTGAAGAATTCATAACATGGGCATCAAAAGAATCCGTTTTTATATTTTCCTCTTCTAATTATTATCCTCAAGGAAATGGCTTAGCTGAATCGACAAATAAAAAGTTTATTTTCTACATTAAGAAACTAATGGATGAGAATTCAATAAATTGGATTGATTATCTACAATCTACATTATGGATAGATCGTATTAGGTCTACGAAGGCTATTGGAACATCACCTTATAATTTAGTCTATGGTTTTCCTGTGAGAATTACAAACAAGATTATAAGTTCAAATTTAGATTTTGTACAAAAGTATAGTGAGAAAACTGATAAAGATAGAAGCTTGATGACCTTGCTCATCAAGAGAGAAGTTGAGATAGATAAAGAAAAAGATAATTTATTAAAAAGTACATTCCAAGTCAAAAGATGGTTTGACAAAAAGGCTTTAAAAAGAATTTTTTGAATAGGAGATCTTGTTTTGCTATGAATTATGAAGAAATTGAATAAGTTCACACGAACATGGACTAGTCTGTTTCAAATTACAAAACAATTTTGAAGATACTTATAAATGATCAACATTAGATAATATGGAATTATAGTTTCCATATAATGTTTTGCATATAAAACATTATTTTGGACAGCTGCCCATGACTTAAATATTTCTATACAAATTAATATATGTATATAATATAATAATATATTTAAGTATAAGTTGGTTAACTATATATAATAATAATAAATAATTTTTTTATATAGAAATTATTATGTATGCACTTGGTAGTAACATGTATTAGATTAATGTTATGTTTAATCATGACATATATGTTCTATTCATATGGTTAAGTAAGTCTATTTATTATTTTAAAATAAAATAAAAAAAATCAATATATGTTCATGTTTAGTATGAGTTTTCATGTTTAGTATGAGTTTAAAAGATATTTAATTTAAAATATTAGTTGAATTATTAAATTCATAGTAATCATTACTTGAGATGAGTAAAGTGGTAGTGGTGGTTAATTAATTATTTAGTGGGAAGTAATTCCAACAATCGAATGATAAAATTTAAATTGCTATATGTATAATGATTAGAAAGCAACTAATATGGATAAAGGTGGCAAAGTTGGTTAGTAAGATTTGGTGGGAATTTTAAATTTGATTACTACTATAAGAAGAGACAGATTGTTTGAGATTACATCATTTTTTTTAATTCAAAGTATGAGTAAAGAAAACTAGCAAGAGTGTAGGTTTGAGAAAAAATGGTTCTTGGTGAGAGAGCAATTAGAAGACCATTTATGCCATATGTAATGGGATGCTACCTGTTGATGCGTAAATTTTGAACATGCCGCCAACACTTGTGAAAACTCGTTTTAGGAGACTATCGCCTAGGGCGTCTCCCGTATAAGTATGAAACCCGGGAATAGTCTCAGCTGGAAAGGGCTATGTGATAAAACAATAATAACAATATTTTAAACAAAATATTAAAAGCTTTAAATTTAATAAGAATATTGAAAAGTTAAATAATTTGTGCAATTTAAAAGAGTACAATAAATAATTCAAAATAAAATGCAAATAATAATATTGAAAACTGTAAAAGTTATCTGCCACTGTGACTGCTTCTTTGCTTGGAGATGGCAGAGAGAAAAATATGTCCTGTTGTTTGAAAGCAAATAAATAAAGAACAAAACGGTGTGCATACAACCTGTCTCTGCTAGGTTTCTGTTTATAGGCAAAAAGAGGGCATTGGTCTTTGCCACGTGGGCAGAAAAGAAAAAGAAAAGAAAAGAAAACGTGTTTGTTTCTGTTTGAGAAAATAGAAAATCATTGTTCAACAATTGTTACTGTAGGGCAAGCACACTGTCATTTGCAATCTGCCTACAACTGCTGTTGATGTTCACCGCGTGTTTCATGCTCCTGCCGTGTTCTGCCGCCTGTCGGTAGAAGAGAGAAGACTATCGAAAACGCCTCCGCTGTCGGTGTTGCCTGCCAGCAGAATAGAAAATGGTTGCTGTAGACTCTGGTCCCTCCTATTTATTTGAATTGATAGGGTATTTATAGGGTTGGACCGGGCTCAGGCAAGAAATTCAAGAATGGAATCAACGACTATGAGATGAGAGGAAAATAGATCTAGCGACATATGTCCCATGGGTAGTTGGCACAAGTTGGATGAGTGTTGGATAGTTGCATTCTTTGAACAGGTTCAATGTATCTGTGTTGGATAGTTGTGCATGAGTTGGATGTGTGTCGGATAGTTGCATTCTTTGACCAAGTTCAATGTATCTGTGTTGGATAGTTGTGCACGAGTTGGATGTGTGTTGGATAGTTGCATTCTTTGACCAGGTACATTGCATTTTACAATTTATGGGTTATTCAAGCCCATGAAAGTACATTTAATTTAGACCATGAGGGCTTAACATGTCAATACTGTACAGCTTCTGATTTTTTGTGATATTAAACTTGTTCAAACAAGGCCCTATGCCTAGCATGGGTGAAGTTGGCCTCAACACTACCTAGAACATATCCTAAGAACTTATTACAAAGCAAAAGCCCATGGAGCATTAAGAGAAAGTCCATTTCTACTTTGGCTTTCTGATGAGTTCATGTTTCTTACTGGTGGACTTTCTATAGAAGCCAATGTTTGGGGAAGATTTCATGAATGTGACAGTTAGGTAGAAAATCAAGAAAACTCTAACCAAGATGATTCTTGGGGAGAGGCATATGTATCCCAAGATACAGAAGATCTAATTAGGATAAGCCACAAGAATCAATAAAGGAGAAAAATGCAAAGGAAATGGATGCAAAGGAAACAAGAATAGTTAAAGAAAGAAAAGACAATGCATTATTTTCAACTGAAATAGTGTATGAAAGTGTTCAAGACAAGAGGATTCCCAAGAAAGTTATTCTAACTATTCATTTCTCATCCATTGAATAGTTTGTATAAAGTTCCAATGTACAGTTCTTTAAGTTTTTATTAGGGCTAAGGTTTTTATTTCATTAAATCTTAAGTTTAATGAAAGTTTTCCTCAAAAAATATTTCTAGTTTTTCATGTAAATGTTCAATAAAATTACTGTTTTTTAGCTGATATTCTCAAAAAGAAAAAAAAAAAAGAGGAAGAGGGGGGTAAGAAATGTTGTCACATTTGACCATGTAATGGAATGGGCGTAACAAGGAATTTCATTTATTGTATGGTCTTTTTCCAATTTTAAAAAATTTTAAGAGATACAATCAGTTCTAAGTTCCATTCTTGAGGACACCAAACAAGAAACAAATGTTCAATACCCATCGTTAATTAAAATGAAAAATCCAAGTTAAAGAACAAGAATCTGATGAAGAAAAAATAAAAATTTTTTGTTCATATTATTCAAGTTTCTTCTAGTAGATCCATTATGTGTGCAATCCATAACTGAAAACAACAAATGAGGATTTGCAAATTTGAATTTGGACAATATTTCACAATGGATTAAACAAGTTGAGTAAAATCCCTAAAATCTAGAGAACAGGGGATTACCCAAATATCCATTACCAGGAAATGAGCACATAAGTGTGCAAATAATCTAAGAATGAAAATAAATAGGCTAATATAAAGTTAAGATGTGTTGGATTTACCCTTGATGTCAAAACTACAAGAAATGACAGTAGTAGGATTTTGATCTGCAGCAGCAGCTGGACGTAGAGCACCATAGGGCAACATGACTAGACATAGTGATGGGGTTTTGATTCACGGTGGTAGCGAACGTGTCATCAACATGACCTCCATCCTGATCAATAACAACCATTTCTCAATTCAACCATTGGTAAGTTATATACTAGTTACATCTATGGTAGTAGCATGGCATCCACAATGTAGGCATGGTGGTTGGATTTCGGCATGCTTCCATCACAGCTAGTTCTGAAGTCATTTCTTGGCATTTGACAATGATGGCAAGGGTTCCAAGGGCATCATGCACATTAGGGTTTCCAAGAGGTTGATGCTCTAATGGCTACTTTCAACTTTGATTGAAGGTGCTCCTCAGTGGCTGTCAACCATACTTCGATGACCTTAACGTGTCTGTTAGTACTACAGTCCAAATTTTTATCATCACAGGTGGCTACAAAGGGGGTTGTGTTTAGAGTTTCAAGAGTGTTACCCTAGACTACATTAGTCACTCTTTTTCTTCCCAAATTGAGTAGGGACAAGGTGTTAATTCTACTGATGCACGATCTACCTGTGTTTGGGTAGTAGAGAACGCAATGGATGATGCAATGATAGTGGAGGACATGTACAGTTTCAGCTAAGAGGGTTTTGGTAGTCAAAAATTTTGTTAAAATTGATTTCTAAGTCCAAGAAAAAAAAGTTTGGATCCACGATTTGCTAGTAAATGTGGTGCATTTCGTGTATGGAGGGACATGACCTTATGAAATTTCATGCTCTAGAGATCATTTTTTATTGACAGCATAACCATTGATATAATCAGTTTAGTTCTATGAATTTTTTAAAAAAGAGAGCTATGATTTAGGGAAAAATGGGGTATTTGGCCATCATACCTATTTTCTCTATAGTAGTTACAATTAACTACCATTACAGTTGTAACTACTAGACACTTATCAACTATAGCTTCCTCGTCTCCATAGTGGTTGTAACTACCACACATATGTCAAGTATATCATTTTTTTGTATAGTGGTTACAACCAACCTAGATAATGATTTTGACTACCTTGAAGCCACTATAAAAAGGCTTCAAGGGTAGAATGTAAGGGGCTTTTGGGAGGTGTAGAATCAAGAAGACACTTTGAAAATTGCTTGGAAGATGGCTTGCCAAAGATAATATTTTAGCTACTTTGTTTAATCCTATTGGTTCATTCTTTTCTAATTTGGTTTAGTTGCATAGCTAGTGGTTTAGGTAGTATTATGCTTGACATTTAAATTTGGGATTCTTAGATTGCTTTTATAGTTCTTTGTTACGTAATAGTAGACTCCTATTAAGATTTTCCATAAAAGAGCTCATGTTGGAAAGCCTCAAGAGCAATTTAATAGAAAAGTTTATTATTATGCAATGTTTAAGGCTGCTATTAGGATTGTTGTAAGAGAGCCTCTACTATAGACAAGCCAATTGAGCAATTTAATAGTCTAGAGGGTTTAACAAAATCTTCGGTATTTTCATAGGATTGAAACAGCTTTTTGATTTTTAAAGTATATTCCCTTGGCATTTGAATCAGAAATTGTCAAATCTTTAAAAGCTCTATTGCATGCAATCATTGAAAACTATTATCTAGCCAAAATAGAGACTTGTATGTGATAGTTTACGTAGCAATTTTTGGTAGTATAGTAGGATTGTCTTTAAGAAATTGCTTGTTTGAGCTTAGAAATTTTGAACAATTCATAGATATTGAATTAGGGATAACTTTATTATGAAGTGTTTCCTCCTATCAATTCACCCAGTTAAATATTTGAGATTTTTACACAAATTTGCTTTCTTTTCTTTCTCTTTCCATTGAATCTTGCTCTATTTCTAGTTTTCTTATGAAACATTCTCTCTCTAGGGGAAATTAGAAGTAGATTGGTAGAGTTGTNATTCTCTCTCTAGGGGAAATTAGAAGTAGATTGGTAGAGTTGTGCTCAAATGGTTTTTGCAAAAGTTTATTTGTTACAAGTAGGTAATATAAGAACCGTATAAGTGATAAAAAAAATAGGAATCTCCAACAACTCACGGTATTTTACAAAGTTGGTCAAATCTCTTTCATGATAGCTGATTACAGTTTTATACGCAACCCAACTATTTCAACATTTACAACAACAAACACATATTGACGTTTAACTACTAAGTCTATTTGGAGGTACTTGAGCCTTGGTGTTTCCAGAGGCCAACGAACACCTAAATCCTATTTGCGGCACTCATTGGCAGTAAAGTCAATGCCATTTTTTTCATTCCTTCATGTTGGAAAGTGGCATTGCAAAATTTAATCAAAAATGATGTACCACCGCATTGATGATGGAGGTAGAAATCGAGTTGCAAACAAGTGGTTGCTGCTCTACGAAGCCACACAATGTTAACGAAGTATGTTGCAAGTACATTGTGATTGTTGGTTCGTAGTTTGGATGGCCATGTTTATCATTTGTGGTTTACATTTTCACCAACACATATGATTTTTCCATGTTATTATCATTTTAGATTTCATGCATGTGTACCAAGGTTTTATATTGAATTCTTATAAGATGACAAAAAATAATCATAGAATAAAAAGATGATAAATAGAAGAATAAAATAAAATAATTGAATTTGGTAAATGAAGTTCATATTGAAGGGAAAATTTTTCTACTCCATATGTAATCAACCATAGATTTGTTATCTTGCATATGTATTCAAGTGACTTGGAATTAAAGAAGGCACCTAAAATTAGAGCTATCTCTACTTAAAAAAGCTTGTTTCACCATCTTGCTTGATCATGTTGAGCATAAACTATGTTTACCCCATAGGAAGATCTATCACAAGGGTTGAGGTGCCAAAAATGGTGAGCTCATATTAAGGATAAAACCTCAAGAATATTAAGAAAAACAAAATAGAAGATCTATAAGTTAGTTATTGAGTAGGACACTTGCCAACTATGGCTTAAATTTCTCATAACTTCTTAGGGTGGCTATTAATTAATCCCCTAGATATTTGTAACATCCCTTAACTTCTCATGATGATTGTAACCACCCTAAGGCCACTATAAAAAGGGCTTCAAAGGTAGAATTTATGGGGGATTTTGGGAAGATCAAGAAGAAATATATTAAAGATTGTAAAGCATGTCTTGCTAAAGGTATCAATTCACCTACTTTGTTTCAATCCTATGAGTTCATTTCTTACCATTTTGTTTTAGTTACTTAGCTAATGATTTAGATAGTATCATTCTTGACATTTAATTTTGGGATTTTATAGGTTTCTTTTATAGCTTTATTTTTTGCACAATATTAGACTTCTATTAGGTTTACCATATAAGAGCTTATGTTGTCCTAGAAAAGCATCTTGAGTAATTTAATAGTAATGTCTTATAGAAAATTTTTATTTGAGTCTAGACAATCTAGAAAATATTTGATACTTTGAGATGAGTAAAATAGCTTCATTTTAAAAAAATTTTATTGCCTTAATATTTCAATCTTAAAATTGTCAAATATTTCTAAAAGCTCTATTGTTTACAATTCTTGAAAACTATTAACTAGAAAAATAAAAGTTTGTACTTTTTTGTTTACGAAGTGTTTTGGTAGTTAAATAAGATTGTCTTTTACAAAATTTCTTGTTGAGTTTAGAGGGTTTGGACAATTCATAATATTTTGATTGAATTGAAATAACTTTATCTTGAAATGTTTTCTTATGTCAATTTATCTTGCTTAAATGTTTGAGATTTCACACAAATCAACCTTGCTTTTCTTTTCTTTTTCTATATCCATTGAATTTCATTCTATTTCTAGTTTTTTTATGGAGCTTTCTATCTAGGGGAAATTAGGAGTAGATTGATAGAATTGTGCTCAAGCACTTTTGTGAAATTTTATATGTTTCAAGCAATGTACTATAGGGACTATATAGACTAAGTGATTTGACAAAATAGGAACTTGCAATGATTCACAGTATTTAACAAAGTTAGCTAAATTTCTTTTATGATTTCCAATTACAGTTTCATTCACAAACCTAAGCATTTTAATATTCACAATAGTAAATACATACTGACGCTTAGTTTGTTCTATAACCACTAAGTTCATTTGGAGGTATTTGGGCCTTGGTATTGCCAAAGACCAACAAGCACCTAAACCCTATTCGACGAAACACCTTTGTTTCCCATGACCCTGATCACGAGACTGAATGGTCACCAACAATTCTTTTTGATGCTATAAGGAGGGTTGGAAAATTTATCACCTAATTTCATATGTTAACAACTTATTTCATTCAAAGGACCTAATAGTCCTAGCATGCCAATAGTTCTTTTTGGTGCTAGGAGGACTTGAAAGAATTAGCTAGTATTTTGAGTTAATGACTAAACAAACTAGTACTTTAGAAGATTTAGAATTCTCTAATCATAAGACTAGTTATTCATCAGACAAAGAATAGAAAAAGGTTTTTGAGTTTGGAACAAGTAGTGGAGTAAAAACCCAAAGGATAAGAAGATCACCCCTTCTATCTAGTTTATTAGTCTATAGGAAAAGGCCAAAGAAATATAAGAGTTATATGATCAAAAGGAATTCTAATAGGATGGAAAATCCTCTACAAAGAGGTACATCATTAGGATTTCAAAACTACAACAATATTCTTAAGGTAGTTTACAAATGTTTTTTTGAGCCTTTTATTTCCAAAAAAGCTTACATAGCTAAAGAATACATTCACTTATTTGAGTTAGCTTTAGCTCAAGCAAATATTCAATACGAAGATCAAGCTTGTAGGTTATTTGTAGCAAATTTAAAGGATATGACTCAAATTTGGTATTTAAACTTGCCAAGAAATAGTATCATAGGTTGGGATGATATGAAAAGTCTTTTCTTGGCCTAGTTTGGCAATCAATTAGATCAACAGTAACTATACTATGGGTAGTACAAGCTAAGCAAGGAGTCAAAGAGTCAATTAGAGACTTCAACATTAAATTTCGATGACTTTGTGGGCTCTTTCAAAGATAGTATAGACCCTTAGATGAAATGCTCAGAGACACTTATGTTAAGGTTGTACATCCCAATATTTCAAGCTAGTTAAGGAGAACTCCAAATTTGCTAACACCGAATGGCTACTTTAGTGAAGCTATACAGTTGAAAAGACAATTGAACTTAAATAATGAAGAAACTATCACAAATCAAAAAAAGAGGAGAGAAAATGATGATTCCTATGCAAGATTTTGATCAACTTAAAGCATTACTAGGACCATCTTGTATTAAGACAGAGCAAGAGTTAGAAAGAAAAGAATTTAAAAAAGGACAATTAATGAAAGACTTGTCCAAAAAAGCAATGAAACTAGAAAAAGCTTTGGAAAAAGTTAAAATAAAGGAAAATAGAAAGTATAAACAGTAAGATACTAAGTTAATAGAAGATGAGGATGAAAGTGATCTTGCTATGTCTAACTTCCTTGATATTGAATTAGATAATGAGCTATCTAGTGTTCATTATGCAAAAAAATCTTCCAACAATGGATCTAGTGATACCTCTTTCCTATCAAGTTCTAAAGAGGATATATCATTAGAAGAAGAGTGAAATAACAATGAATAAAATGGATATAATCTACAATCAAAACAAAGATTAACTGCTTCCAGGCCTTCAAACATCATTTCTAATCCAACTACTAAGAGGAAGGTTTTTGAACCAAGTAGAAGAGAGAAAAATAAAAGTAAAGAAGATAAGTAGAGAAAAGTGTTCAAAATCAAACTTTTAATAAATGGATGAAGAAACCAAGCTTTTATGGAGATGAAGAATATAATTTGATTGAGGATCTTAAACATGTCAAAGCCAAAATTAGTATATATCAATTGTTTTAGATAGGAAATCAGCAAAGAAAAGCTTTAGAGCTTATTAAAGATAAAAGAAGAGTTGGAGATTTAGAGTTAAGTTGTGTTTAACATTGATAAGATAACAAAAATTAGCTATATTTTTTTTCCTAATAAAGAAGCTCCTCCTTTTCTATTGATAATGAAGTTAAAGGACAAATATCTTCAAAACTATTTAGTTGATTTTGGAGTTACATCTACTATCATGCCATTATCTATATGCAAAAACTTTGTTCGACTCCAAAAAAATCCAAAAAAAAAAATTGTTCAAATAGACAAGAGTAGAGTAAAGATTGTGGGTCAACTACTCGATGTTCTATTAGAAGTTGCTTCTGAACCCCATATAAAAAGTAGAGTAACTATTCAAGTAGCAAATATCCTAGATTCATATAGCCTTTTGTTAAGTAGAAGTTGAAGCAAGAATTTCTCAGGTTATATATCAACAAATTATTCACACATATGGCTACCTTGGAAAGGGAAGTCAAATCAAATATACATATATAGTGAACCTTTGATGATGGAAAACATTACTTCAAATGAAAAGAACAAGGCTGTTGAATCCAAAATTTGCACAATTCAAGAAGTTTATAACATGGAAAAATAGAAAGTTCAAGATGAGAGCAAATGGAAATGATATATTAATAATTCCTATAACTCCAAAGGTGTAGGAGCTAGAGTAGTTCTAGTAAAAGATAATTCCCCAAAAATATTCAAGGCAATTCATCTATCTTTCCCTTGAATGAATAACAAGGCTAAATATGAAGCTTTAAGTATTGGAATTAAAGCAGCATTGGAAATGGGGATCAAGGTAATCACTATAAAAGGAGATTCAAGATTGATTTGTGAACAAGTCAAAGGAAACTGTGTAGCTAAAAGCTCATTCTTGTAGCCTTATAAATAGCTTGTCTGCAAAATGTTGGGTTAATTTCATCACTATCAAATAGAATATATAGGTATGGAAGATAATTATATAGTAGATGATTTAGCAAAGGCAACTTCAACATTAGATGAGAAAAGGATTGAAAATTATGAAGGAGTAGTAATTGAGAATGAACATTATCCATTAGTATCAGATAATATAAAACATTTATAAGTATTTTAAGATGATGATCAAGTGCTTAGGCTTATGAAGAATAACCAAGAATTTAAAAGTCAAATCACACCAGAAATAGTATCAAGTTCTAAGCATAATCCGATTCCCAAAAAGATGATGGGTTATGGATATTAGTTTAGTAAAAGTTAGCTCACAAGAAAGGATATGAAGAATTTTGATGATCAAGCTTATGAAACAGTGAATCTTAGATCTACTAAGATACCTTAGATGTTAAACATCAGAAAGGAAGATAATTCAATTTTCAGGAAAAATTTGTTATTACTGTTAAAGAATAATTTGGAGAATTTCACTTGGTCTTATGATGATCTTAAAGATTTTAGACCTAATGTGTTGACGCATAAAGTTCCTTTAATAGACAGTTGTAAAACAATCAAACAAGAGTAAAGAAGATTCAATCCATTATTTGAACCAACCATGGAAGCCAAGATTGAGAAGCTATTACAAGCCCAAATCATATATCCAATTCAATTTTTGACATGGTTTGCTAATTTTATTCCAATAAGAAAAATGAATGGTGATATTAGGCTTTGTGTGGATTTCAGAAATTTGAATGAAGCCTCTAAAAAAGATAAGTACCCACTTCCTAGAATTGATGAAATGTTGATCAAAGTATTAGGATGTCAAGTATATTGCTTCCTAGATGGTTTTTTAGTCTATAATCAGATTATGGTAGATAAGGGTGATTGATATAAAACAACATTTATCACCAAATGGGGGAAAATTGCTTACAAAAGAATGCCATTTGGATTATCAAATTCTAGAGCTACCTTCCAAAGAACAATGGACTTATCTTTTAAAGATTTAATAGGCGAGTTCATTGTGGTTTATTTAGATGATATCATTGTCTACTCAGAAAGGAAAGAAGATCATATTGGTCATCTTCAACAAATTTTTGATAGATGTCATAAGTATGGTATTTCACTAAATCCTAAAAAATGTATCTTTGGGGTTAAGTCTAGAAGTTTGCTAGGCCATGTAATCTATCAAGAAGGAATTTCTATAGATAATTCATGAATTCAAGTAGTATAAAATATCGAGCATCCTACAAATAAAAAGTCTCTTAGATCTTTCTTTAGAAAGATAAATTTCATTAAGAATTTTATATCATGATTCATTGAAATTACTAAACCTTTGATGCACATGCCCAAGAAAGATATCCCAGTAAGGACAACATCATAATCATAGAAAGCCTTCACAGAGATTAAAAGGGCTATTCAAGAAGCTCCATACTTGGTAAAACCAAAATTGAAGGAAGATTTTTGGTTATATGCTTTTGCCTCAAAGGATTCAATTGCTGCTATTTTAACTCAAAAAGACGAAGGTCAAGATGAACCAATTAGATGTTTTGGGTATTAGTTGAAAGGTTTTGAAATAAATTATTTTGATTTAGAGAAACAAGCATACACAATCATTGAAGCACTTCTACATTTCAAATATTACTTAGAAAGTTCATTGGTTCATATTATGTTAATAGAGCTTGCAGTCAAGCAATTCTTTGCTCAAAATGAAATTGGATTGAAAAGAGTGAAGTGGCTTATAAAGCTTTAGGTTTCAAATTTTCATTGGAAATATGCAAAAACTATTAAAGAAATGGGATTAGCCAAGTTAATGGCTAAAGAAGATGAAATATCCATGATAAGGACTCATGAGGAAAACTGGTATGATGAAATTCTAAAATTCTTTAACACAAGAAAAGTTCTAAATAATTTAACTGCAAGTCAAAAGAATGATTTCTTCAAAAAGGAAAATAAATTTATGGTTAAAGATGTAATCTTATATAGAAAGGACTTTAGAGGGGTTTTTTTGAAATGTGTTCATAATGATCAAATTAGTCCTATTTTAGAACAATTCCATGATCATTCTAATTCATTTTATGAGTCTCTTAAGTTTACCATGTAACATATACTTTGCTATGATTTTTATTGACCTAGTATGTACTGAGATATTAGTTTAATAATTCAAAGTTGTTACAAATGTGAAATTCATAGATCAAAAATCAAAAAGGCTATAGCTCCCTTAAAATTGATAATTGTGGATAGACCATTTTAGCAATGGGGCTTAGATTTTATTGGCACAATTACTCCTTCAAGAGCTAAATATAAGTTTATTCTCATAGCCATTAATTACTTCACTAAATGGTCTAAAGCAAAAGCTTTAAGAAAAAGTTCAACATCAGACATAATTAAGTTCTTAAAAGATCAAATTTTAAGCGCTAGTATTTGATAATGGACCTTATTTTCAATCTGAAGAATTTATAACATGGGCATTGTAGAAATCTATCTTTCTATTTTCTTCTTCAAATTCTTATCCTCAAAGAAATGACTTAGTTGAATCTACAAATAAAAAGCTTATTTTCTACATCAAAAAGTCGAAGGAGGGGAATCCAAGAAATTGGATTGATTATTTGCAATCTGCATTATGGGTTGACCATATTAGATTTAAAAATGCTATTGGAACATCAACTTATAACTTGATCTATGGTTTGCCCACAAGAGTTACGAATAAGATTGTAAGCTCAGCCTCTAATTTTGTGCCATAGTGAGAAAACTGATAAAGATAGAAGTTTCATGGCCTTGCTTATTAAAAGAGAAGCTAAAATGGATAGAGCTAATGATAATTTATTAAAGAATTCTTCTTAAGTTAAAAGATGGTTCAATAGAAAGGCTTTGAAAAGAACTTTTAAAATCGGTGATTTTGTATTATTAAGGAATATGAAAAAGCTAAATAAATTTTTGGCAATATGGATGGATCTATTTCAAATCAAAAACTAATTATCAAAAGATACATACAAGCTATCCATGTTAAGTGGAATGGAATTGTAGCTTCCATATAATGTTTTACATATAAAACATTACTTTGGACAAACACCCACAACTTAAAATTAACAATATATATAACAATATAGTAATATATATATGTATATAACCATAATAATATTAAGTATATATAGTAGTAAGTAACAAAATTTTATATGTAAGACTTAAAATATATATACTTAGTGATAATATATATAATAAAGTAATATATATGCATACTTATATTATATCTAACCATAATATGTGTGTATATCATATAGATATATTAAGACATGTATATATGATATAATAAAATATGTATACGTTAGAGTTTTAGTTTAAATATTAAATTTAGAATGTAAGTTTAAATACTCAATTTACATTATCTCAAGTAATCATTACTTGTTATGTGTATTAACTACATTAAGTGCTAGTGGAAGTTTAAGTAATCACATAGTGAAAAATTAAATTAAACAACAACATAGTGGAAATTAAGTTTATCAACCATATGGTGATGGGAATTAAATAAATTTTGTTTGAGTGGGAAAGTTGGTTATTTGAATGGTGGGAATTTCAAATTTCTCTTGCACTATATTAGTAGTTGTGATTTGCTTAAAAACACAATAGCTTCCAATTAAGCACTTGAGTAAGAAAAGTAATTGAAGTATTCTTAGTTTGAGGTGGAAAGTGAGCTTAAGAGATATGGCAGCAAGAAGGCCTTTTATTCCATATGTGACTGGATGATGTTTAGAGTAGGTCATGAGAGTCTTTTGCAAGGCAATCACTCATGGTGCATCATCCGAAAGTCCATTCTTACTTTGTCTTTCGAATGAATTTAGCTTTCTCATCAGCAGACACTTCATCCATTCAAATCTTTGGGGAAATTTTCACCAATGCATGACAAAAGCTAAACACCAAGGAGAGTTCAATCAAGATGATTCTTGGGGAGAGGCACTCGTGTCTTAGAATACAAAAGGGATTGGTTGGGAGGAGCAACGCAATCCAACAACTAGAGAGTTAGATGAAAAAGAGACAAAGATAGTTACTTGAAACAATGGTGGTGAAGTAGATGAAGTTGAAGCTCCAACAAGGCAAATAGAAGGAAGAAGAGCATTCATCACCATGGAAATCGAATATGAAAGAATTAACAACATGAGAATTCCTAAAAGAGTTATCTTAACTATTATTTTCTCTCCTATGGAATAGTTTGTATAAGACTATAAGACTATGTTTGTACAGTTTTCTAGTTTTACAAGGGTGAGGTTTTTATACCATTGAACCTTAAGTTTGATGAAAATTTTCCTCAAAAAAAGATTTATGGTTTTGTAAAAATGTTCAATAAATCCCTATTTTGGTGATGATTTAGTTGGTGTGCATTGATGAATGATCTTAAACATCTTAAGTCTTTAAGGAATTTAAGAAGGGGGAAAGAAATGTTGCCACATTTTACCATTTTTATGGAGCAGTGATGGTTCTTGATAGGCTTTAAGAACTTGATAAAGTTATGTTACATTGGTTTCCTCAAGCATTTGAAGCTAGCTTGCCAAATACCTTAGACAAGGCAAAGATTTTGAAAGTGATATTTTAATTAAAATATTAAAACAACTTAGAGGAGAATATTGATTATGATCCCTTTTATGTGAGGGATATATCCAAGTATGCAACTTATATCTGAATTTGAGAATTGTTAAACCTAGAAAGGACTAGACAATCAAGTTCTGAAATTTCTTAAATGGTGCAATCGTTAAAATATTTTATTTAGTTATCATGTGTTGTTGCATCTAAATATTCAAGCAAAAATCAGCAACCATGGCACCTGGTGCTGGTTAAAACTCAAGCACCTTATCAAGATGTCTTCTAACAACATCATTGCCATGGATTTGCAAGCCTCCAAAATTGAACCCTAGCATCCTCAATAAATTTTATCCTTGAAGGAGTGATATTGATAGGTCACATCCTAAGCATGGCTTATGCGTGTAGAAAATTTGGTACTAGGGTTGTAGTGGCCATATACATCAGAGCATATATGTATCTAGCAACTCTAAAAGCTCTACAACAATTCCTCCTAGGATTAGACCATGAGGAGCAACTTCCATGGAGCACAGCCTGCAAGGCCAAGGGAGTTATAGATCTATTGATTAACGAATGGAAAATAAAAGTTTCAAGAAAACTCCCAACATCTAGAAAAGATAGGCTCATCTTAGAATTAATTCTACCAAATTCATGGCTTCCATAGCCATTAGTAATCACGTGTTTGCTCTAAAATCTGTAGTTGCAAAGTCTCTTCATCCATAGATCCCTTGACAATAAAGCCATTGAAAGCCCTATGATGTTTGCTCCTTTTACCTTAGAAGAGATTCACCAAAAGATAACCTAGTTGCTCTATGCCAATTTCTCAATGGAGGACATCATGAAAAATCACGCTAGATTTGTGCACAGGTGTGGTGGCCAATGACCTATTGACAATGGTTCTCATACTAGTAGTAAAGTCATTACCATTTCTTCCATTCCTTGACATTGTAGAGAGGTGTTGGAAAATTTAATCAAAATGATATACCACCGCATTGATGATGGAGGCAAAAATGGAGTTGCAAACAAGTGGTTACTTCTTTGCGGAGGCACGCGGTGTTAATGAAGTGTGTTGCAAGCACATTGTGGTTGTTGGTTGGTAGTTTGGCTGGCCATGTTTATTGTTTGTGGTTACATTTTTACCAACACTTGTGATTTTTCTATGTTATTATGGTTTTATATTTCATGCATTAGTACCAAGGTTTTGGTATTAAATTGTTATAAGATGACCAAAAATAATCATAAAATAGAAAGATGATAAAAATAAGAATAAAATAAAATAATTGAATTTGGTAAATGAAGTTCATATTGAAGGGAACATTTTTCTACTCCATATGTAATCAACCATAGATTGGTTATCTTACATTTGTATTCAAGTGACTTGGAATTGAATAAGGCACCTAGAATTAGAGCTATCTCTTCTTAAAAAAGCTTGTTTCACCATCTTACTTGATCATGTTAAGCATAAACTATGTTTTCCCCATAGGAAGATCTTTCATAGGGGTTGATGTGCAAAAAATGGTGAGCTCATATTAAGGATAAAGTCTCAAGAATATTTAGAAAAATAAAATAGAAAATTTATAAGTTAGTTATTGAGCAAGACACTTTCCAACTATGGCTTAATTTTCTCATAACTTCTTATGGAAGTTATAACTTCTTAAGGTGGTTATGAATTAATCCCCTAGATATTTGTAACACCCCTTAACTTTTCATGATGATTGTAACTACCTTAAGGCCACTATAAAAAGGGCTTCAAAGGTAGAATTGAGGGGGGATTTTGGAAAGATCAAGAACAAATATATCAAAGATTGTAAAGCATGACTTACTAAAGGCATCAATCCAGGTACTTCATTTTAATTCTATGAGTTCATTTCTTCCCATTTTGTTTTAGTTGCTTAGCTAATGGTTTAGATAGTATCGTGCTTGGCATTTAATTTTGGGATTTTCTAGGTTGCTTTTATAGCTTTTTTTTTTGTGCAATATTAAACTTCTATTAGGTTTTCCATATAAGAGCTTATGTTGTCTTAGAAAAGCATCTAGAACAATTTAATAGTAATGTCTTATAGAAATCTAGAAAATCTTTGATACTTTGAGATGACTAAAATAGCTTCATTTTAAAAAAATTTTATTGCCTTAATATTTCGATCTTGAAATTGTCAAATTTTTCTAAAAGCTCTATTGTTTACAATTCTTGAAAACTATTAACTATCAAAATAAAAGCTTGTACTTTGTTGTTTAGAAAGTGTTTTGGTAGTTAAATAAGATGGTCTTTTATGAAATTTCTTGTTGAGATCAAAGGGTTTCTTTAGGAAAAATTACTAGTAGATTAGTAGACTTGTGCTCAAGAATTTTTGTGAAATTTTATTTGTTTCAAGCAATGTATGATAGGGACTATATAGACTAAGTGATTTGACAAAATAGGAACATGAAATGGCTCATAGTATTTGACAAAGTTAGCTGAATTTATTTTATGATATCTAGTGATAGATTTATACACAAACCTAAGCATTTCAATATTCACAACATTAAATACATACTCACACTTAGTTTCTTCTATAACCACTAAGTTCATTTGGAGGTATTTGGGCCTTGGTATTGCCAAAGACCAACAAGCACCTAAACCCTATTCAACAAAACACCTTTGTTTCCTATGACCCTGATCATGAGACCGAAGTTCAATGTTGGCAATCCCAAATAGTTGCCAACACTCACAAGAACAATCTATCTTGCAATAATAACGGTAAATTTGTTGAAGAAACCTATCCTGCAGCCAAATCAACCACACATGTGGTGCCATCATGATAAAAACAACAGAAAAGAAAATGATTCCCAAGCCCTTACCAAACTAGGGTAAACAAAAAGGCAATGCAATTCTATTAATTTCCATCACAAGAAATACTTGTAATTGGTTGCTTAACAAGCAAGCTATTTCCAAGTTTATCGTAAGATATCTTATGGTTTCCCTAACGCTTCTCTAGAATAATCTTCAAATCTTCTCTAGCTTACATGGAGCTTCCAATAAATCATCTTAAGTTATCTTTAGATCTTTCCAAAATCATCTAGTAGAAAAGATCTTAGCACTATCATGTAATTATATTTCATCATGTTGGCATTGCTAACTTCTAACAATTCTATGTTTTTAATGTGTGTGTGTTTAGATTATCTAAAATTTACAGCTTGCAAGGACTACTAAGATATAGCTTGTTAATAAAGTTTGTAACTTAATCATATATGTTACAAGTTCAATGGTATAGCATTTTAGATATGGATCTAAATAGGATTATTGAGTTGCCTTCAATTGTTCTTATGTATTTATTATGTTAAGTTATCCCTTAAAGATATTTAGTTTAGACTCCAGCATGTACCTAATATTCTTCAATGATTCTTCTCATAAATTAGTGGCAAGTAAAGTTTTAACCTCCACTATACAATGCACAAGTTTCACGATAATATGTATTGCTAAGATATAAAAATTTAGTGTTAAAAGAATCTTGACATGGAAATCCTAAGTCATAGGTTTAGTTTTATTTCAATGAGCAACTCTCAGTTATGTATCACAAATTTTGTAAAATGAAATAATTTTAAAACTTGTGATTTAATACATAGAGACAATGCTAATAAATATAATTAAATGCGTTCAATTCAAATTTTAAATATTAATAAATATACAAATGAAGCCAAAATCTTAATAATGAAATTAACAATGGTTGCCTACTAAATTGGTTATTAAAACTTGCAAGTTGTATCCTATACATAATGGATTCCACCTTAATTAATTATATTAAGTATAAAAGCCAACCTTGATCATGTTAATTAATTTAAGCATAAAATAACATGAGGGAAACGAATACATTTAAAGTTGTGATTCTAACTGTTTGCAGGTTGAGATGTGTTAATGATTTCAAAGTTTGTTCATGCAAATTAGGAATATTTTCATGCACAAGTAATTTATATAAAATAAAATTCAGGTGCAGTTTCAGATAATTTTTACTGACGCTTAATTGAGGCCTTGAGAAAACCAGCCTGTAGCCTGTACAAATTGTTGTGCATGCTACGTTGGGTGTGTTGCCTAGTTCCTAAGTTATTCCTAAGAATCCCAACAAATTGTGTATATTTTCATCATTCAAGAAACTTGAAAACTTTCAGGTACAGTTTCAGATTTTCATTGAGGGTATTTTAAGCACGAGGGAAACAAGATAATTCAGTTGCAATTTCAGATTTCCAGGGACGGTTAATGGAACCAACTGCCGGAGATGGTATGGTGTTTGCTCTGGAAAATAGACACTGATACATCTCATCTCATCTCACCTCATCTCCTCCATGATCTGATTTTATACTTGCATTGAAGCTAAGCCAGGGCTTACCATGCTGCAATATGTCCGAACGCAGAGCAGCAAATACTGTTAACGATGAATGTGCAGATGGTAACGTCTCTGGTAAAAGTAATAATAATGTTGGGAAACCCAAACCCAAATCTGTGAAAGCTTCCAATGCAGGTGAGTTGGTTTCTACGCTAAGAGTCCCTTCCAAGATAAGCAAACGTTGGAACAGTCTTGGACCAGATCAGATTCTGGGGACCCTCACTTGTCTCATTAATCTCAAGGTGCGCAATTATTTCACTCTTGCCATGTTAAATTATTCAGTTTTTACGTTTTTTTTTTCCTTCTATTTTTTTATTTTTCAAATTTCAAATCTCTAATGGACCATTTTACACTAAAACTTTAAAACCGTATTTTGATTCCACTACATTGTGAGATCATGTTCTGATATTAGAATTTTCCCATTAATACTACTGCTCTGAATTAGATGAACCTGCTTTCATTTCTTTATCCTACGCATACCAATTTATCATTTTAACGGTAAATTTGGTATACACCTGTGCATACCCTGAACCATTCCGTCCACCATATTTATTTTTCACCAATGCTATTTTTCCAATTTGGGTGAAAGGGAAAAATTTACACATTTTTACCCTTCAGTTTTTACTTTCTCCAGGATGCAACGGAGTCTGAGGAAACGCCCGCAAAGGTAGATTTTATATCATGTAACAACCTTTAACAATTTAAAATACATAGCTTTTAATTTAGAGCGTGATCTTTTAATTTTTGTATCGTTAGAAGTTATAATTTATTTTTAAAACGTTATTGAACATATATATCGTTTAAAGTGATGGTATGGTGGCAAAAAGAGGTTAACCTTTTGCTGAGATCTTCTTTGAATCTATAATGCCACGTGAATTTCAGAATTCAAGAGTTAAAATTCCTTTCACCCACATTTTTTGCCCACTTGTATGGATGCATTTTATTTTAACACTTTTACCATTATGTTTATCACTTTAGTTTTTTAGCATACAATTTACTCTACAGAATTAGCATCGAGTCTTTGGGTATTGTAGATTTTAAAATAATTAAATATAATTTTTTTTCATGAGATGTAATATTTATTTAAAGTCAATGAGATTGTATCTTTTTTCCCACTTAATATTATTCAAGAATCATAAACGATTAGGAGAATAATTGAAACTGAAATTTTTACTTGGGTCTACTTAGAATCTCGGATAGGACCTATCATACTTTTGAGCTAGTTACAAATAGGAAAACTTAGATTGATTTTTCCTATGGGATGAGTGTTTTCATTTAGTATTTGAAATTTTACTTATATTTCTCTGATTAATAAATATGTTATGAAAATTAATTTTTCAAATACAGTATAATTTTTCACTTGGACTTCTAGAATTGCAGATTATATAGATTTTTTAATTACTTTTATCTTTTTGTTAATAGTTAACATTAAAGATGCCTTTTCACGAAGCTTCAAGCAAAACTTATTCAATTGATAGAACATTAGGCCTTCCTTTTCCTATGTATGTCTTTTCAGAGAGAAAAGAAGGTAACATTTATGTTTTATGAATATATGTAATATTTTTAATATTATAGTTAAACTTATAAAATTTTGCCTTAATTATGATTAAAAGTGCATTTAAAAGTTTACCTATTTGTTTCTAAATATAATTGAACTACTTATCTAACAACAGGGCCCTTTAGAAATAATATTTAAACCCTTACAACTTTGTGCAGGAAGTGTAAGAGTTAACGGTCTTGTTACATATAATTATGGAGCTTCTGCTGTAATGAATATATTATCATCTATAGTTCTCATAAGAAAAAAACCATCAAGGACAAAGGTAACTTTTTATATGAGAAATGTGTTATTCATTTGTAATTCAAAATATTGATTCATTTATATTTTTTCGGAGTATACATAGATCTTAAATATTGGTGAGCTTCCAAAGGGACGAGGACAAACATTGACATGGGTAAGTTTCTTAATTAATTTTATATAAATAGTATAACAATAAAAATAGTGATTTAATAAGTTATCACATTCTTTAAGAAATATACTAATTATTTTTTATTCTACTTATATAGAAAAAGCCAAAAAGTATAATGAAGAGCCAAGTGAAGATGCAACAAAACAAAAGAATAAGAATGGATGTAGAGGCTCTTCAAGACATATTATTTGAGCTTTTTGAAGTAAAAGCACAATATACAAAACAAGAAATTCAAGAGTTGGTTGACCAACCAGAGGTAATAATCTTCTCCAACAACATATATAGTTTTTCAAGTTTATTATTAAATAGTTAATAAATCCTAATAATTTCTAATATTTTTTCAGGAATTTTTAAGAAAAAACTTGGATGAAATATGTCAGAAGGTTAAGAAAGGACAAAAGTATTTTTATCAACTCAAACCTGAATACTTGCATCAATAGTAAGGAATCAAAATTGGAGTTACTTTTCTTCATTTAAAACTAAAACACAAGCATTTTGGATGTAACTTTCAAAAATATGGGAAAAAATAACCATTACAATAGATTTTAAAAATTATTTATGGAAATTATTAATGGAGTTTATTTATAAAGTTCTATGATGACAAAAGGTATTTATTAAAAATTCCTTTTTATAGAACAATTTGCTAAGATTTTTTTGTCAAATTATTACTTTTTATATTATTAGTTTGAATAACTAATTTTAACTATCCATGACTTCCTTAGCATAGGAATCATGTAATTTCTTTTTAACATTTAAAATAGAGGCATTTTTCTATCTATCATTAAAATCAATTACTCCAAGGATTGCATAGTGTGTGATTTTTGGTTCTTTAGAACATTATTTTCTTTTTGTATGAAAATTTTTAAATATCTAATTCTTTGCTTATGAAAGTCTATGATTTGGAAGTATTATCAACACACACATGTATAAGTGAATTACATTTTAAAATGTAACATAACCTTAATCATAAATTAATTCAAACCCAATAAAAATTTACAGGATTATATGACTAAAAGTACACTCATCTTGATAACTTCAAAATGAAGTACATAAATAATGTTGATGTACTCATTATTATTAGTGGTAAGAACCTTTGCATAGAAACCATGAGTTAAAGGTTCCATGTATTTCCAATTGTCAATGCTCAATTCAACATTAATATCCTAGTAAATTAGTACTACACTAGGAAATGTGAAACTACTATGTTCCATAAATACAAGATGGTCTTAATAAGCAAATTTAGTTTCATTGTGAAGGTACTGATGGGTCCAAGGCTTAAGTGCTAAGAAATCTTAAATTTTAAATGAAATTACATTAATTTTTTCTGTCCTTTTTGTCTTCTTTTCAATATCTTCTTCATTGCACATGATCATTATTCTTATTACTTAAGTCATGCCAATTCTTACACGATTTATCTCTTCTTGTAATATTATTTTTTATCTAAACATTTGCAATATCAAAACCACATTTACTTTCATCAAAAATAACATCTCTACAAATGAACTATTTCCTCCTAGGATAAAACTTTCTAATTATTTATTTGTAGATAACAAGAGCAATCAATCTTTTAAAAGAATGTGGACTACCTAAGAAGTCAAAGTATATTATCCTACATTATTATTTCATAAAATATGAAGTAAATGAGGGCATAATAAAACCTACATATCTAGAGACAAAATATCAATTGGTATTAATAAAAGTTAGCTCATTGTCTAACAAGAATTTACAAGTGAAAGGTTGCTAGTTTGAGTCATATTTGAGGTATTGGTGTATTTCTCTACAACACTTCTAATGTATCATGTTGGCTATATGTCTTGGGATATACCAATAGTGTGATACACCAATAATCAAATTATTTCTAGTTCTTGTTGATAATTCTTTTAAATAAATGTAATTGATTTTAATTTTTGAACAATAAATTTTGAAATGTCTGAAATTCTAAAACTTTGGTTTCTTGTAGTTGAGAATGAAGTGAATAAATATTGAATGCTTGTAGATTTGGTTCTAGGGACTACTTGTAATTGTGTACCAATAATTAAGAATAAATAGATGTTCATAGAGTTAGTGGTAGGAAGAATGTGAAAATGAGAGAGAAGAGAGGTAGTAATATAGTCATAGAATGGTTAGAAAATTCATGCATCAACTTTATTGAAACATTTTAAGTAAATTGTGTTAAGGTATGACTTTTATTTATATATCATTTTAATGGGACCAAACTAGAGGTTAATGAAAAGTCATCCCTTAATAATAAAAATAAAAAAACTAAAAAAATAATGAATTGGTTCAAATACATGTATATACGCTTATCAAGTCATAATTTCCTAAATAAAGTGTTTTATCTTCATTCTTCAATAGATAAAAAGAATACATGATTTTGATCCTTAGGTTACAAAGAAAACTAACATTTCTTTCATTACACACTAATTATTGGTAGACATATTTACAAAGCTTATTTAAGCCAACCAAACACACTAACATATGAAAGAGATTAAAATCAAATAAATTATTCATGCATACAAAATTTTATTAGAATGTTAAAGATAATGTGAATGAGACGTTGCTTTCCTACCTCATGAAGCTTTTTATATTATCATGTTTTCTTAGGATCATTAGTCATTTTATGTTTTATGTTGAAGTCCATGTTCAAACTTATAATTATATGCTATGTATAAAAATTTTTGGAAAGGAAAGAATGTGACATGTTTGTAATGGTCATGTATGATGCCTTAAAAGACCAATATAGGTCATGTCGACCTATAAATAGATGTGTCCTATTGAGGCCAAAAATTTTTGGAAAATGTTCATTTATTATGTTTTCTTAAACAAACTCATTAAAGAGATTGTTAAAAATTTCTCATTAATAGAAGAAAAAGTTGGATCTCTCTCAAGCATTTTCTTTCATTTTCTTTTGCAATTTCATGTTTCTTTATTATATTATTCACAATATTTCATAATCAAATTGATATTATATATTTCTTATTAAATATTTTATCATTCTCATTCACTTCACAATATTACTTTCATAGATTTCATATTTTTAGTTTTATGTTGCAAAGCTTTGTTAAATAGAATATATATGTTATGCATATTATATGTTTACATTTGGAAGCATTTAACACTTCAAGAAATAGATCTATTGAGTTTCATTTTAGAAGTCTAAGTTTGTAAAAAAAATCTCATTTATTTTAGCTTAAATCCATGTTGAATTACTCATTTTGCATTACATCCAAGTTGTTTAATGAGTATCTTCTAAATTTGCATCAAACCTTTACAAAAACATATTAAAATTTGAGGATAAGTTGTTAGGCTAACCAGTTTTCTTACAAGCTTTGTAGCTAGGTTGAAAGCCTAACACCAACATCCCTTTATGCTAGCTTAAAGGCATTATTTTAGATATATTGCAATTGAGTATTTTAAAATAATAAATTTTGAATTAAATTAGAGCTTTAACCTATGTATTCATATATATTATGATAAGTTGCAAAGATAAGTATTTGCTATTACTAAATATTGATTGTGCGACTTAAACTACCTTTAGGTATATTGTAATTGAATATTTGTAAAAGAATAAATTTTGAATTAAATTAAAGCTTTAACTTGTGGATACATATAGATTATCATAAGTTGCAAAGATAAGTATTTGCTATTACTTAATATTGATTATGTGACTTGTAGTGATGAGGTAGATAAGCCATTGATTCTCACTGCTAACATATCTAAGAACATCATCTATATCAAAATCTAAAATGTGTCGATTTTCTTATTGATACAACCATAAGCTAGAATAACCTTACCAAATCATATTACTATAAGCAATTATAGTGATAATGTTGTATATTTATTCAAGTTTGATATCAACATTAAACAATCAACTTTTGTATGTACTTTGATAATGTTAATACTTAAAATTTAATGTTCATGACCATGATTTAAAACTTTAGTTTGCTAACCTATAATAAATTGCATTATTAAGTCAAAAGGCCTATTTTAGTAAGATTATAAAATCATATGTTAAGCTTATTTTTTAATTGTTAACAATGATAAATGTCTTTGATGACTTAAGATATTCATTAAAAGTGACAATGACAACATGTTATGACTATTTGAAGTGATGATAATGACTTTTATTCTTCTCAAAGTGATGAAATGACTTTTTATGATTGTATTACTCATTTGGACTTGTCAAATATTTGTTAAAATAAGGGTGATAACTTTAATAACTTTGAACATTAAATCAATCATTACGACTAGCTAAAGGCTCATTTTTTTTTTGAAAAAGGTCAGGCTAAATTAAATATCAAAAAAAGAAGAAGCTATACATGGGTACAACGTGGGCCAGGGCTTCTGGCCCCATACCAGACAGGGAAATCCCCGCCAAGGACACCCGGCAACCAAAAGGCGACCCATCCCCCAAGAATCAGAGACCAAATCTCGCCAAAGAAAACCCCACCCAGGGCGCCCAGTCAACCCGCGTCGGCAGCCGGTCGGGAGACGCGGACGACCTTTATTTGTTGCCCTTCCTGGGCTGTCCCGGCCCTTCCGCCCTGCGACGTCTATATTCGTCAATGATCTGGGCGATGCCAGTCCTGTGATTGTTGGGGGCGCTCGCAACCCAAGCCTTCATAGGGGGGGTTGGGGTTTGTTCCCCGAGAAAGTCAGAGATGCCAGCATGACGTTCCTGCCTCTCCTCCTCGTGTATCTATCCAGGGCTCATCCACTTCGGGGCGCCGTCATGGGGGGTGGTCCCGCCGTGCAAGGTGGCCCCCCCGTACCCCTGCCGCGTTCGCACCAGCTGCTGGATGGAAGGTTCTGAGGTGGCGGGAGGAGCCATTGCTGAGGCAATTTCGTTCCAAAGCATTCGAGTCTTTCTTGCAAGGATGCTCACGGGGGGGAGTGCTGTACCTTTGAAGATGCAATCATTCCTGGCCCTCCACAGGACCCAGAGTGGCGCCAGTGTTGCTGAGTTGCCTAAGAATTCCGGAGAGCGGAGCCCCGCCGTTCTCCATAGCTGCGTGGTTACCTGACACTCAAAAACGAAGTGCTGCTGCGTTTCAGCATGCTGATTGCACATAGGGCACTGATCATTGATTGCCATGCCCTGGGCCTGCAGAGCAACGCGGACAGGGAGGGCCTGGTGGAGGATCAGCCACCCAAAGGCTTTGATTTTTTCCGGGAGGATGCCCTTCCACAGCCGCTTCCAGCGCGGATCAGCAGGGAACAGCTTCTACAGGAGCTGACGGGGGTGTAGGTGAATCTCCTCCACGCTGTCCATCGCCCAAGCCTGAGCGCAGAGCTGCCTCCAAATGTGGGAGTCAGAGTTANGCCCAAGCCTGAGCGCAGAGCTGCCTCCAAATGTGGGAGTCAGAGTTAGCCGTCGTCCAGGGGCTATATTTTTTCCTCAGGATTTGCACCCAGAGGGAGGGGTCCTCGTTGCCAATGACCAGGCGATGGAGGAGCCTATGATGTCCCAGGGCCACCTCCAGGGAGAAGGGGAGGAGACCAACCCCCCCGCGTACCGGGGCCACGCGATTTTAGGCCACGCCAAAAGATGCATCTTATTTCCCCCCTTGCCACCAGAACAAATGAAATTGCCGATAGTCTGGTCAATCTTGGCGGTGACGCCGAGGGGCAGGGAGGCCACTGAGGCAGCAAACCGTGCCATGGCCCCCAACACCGAGGACGCCAGCACCATCTTCCCCTTGCGAGACAGGAAATTATTTGTCCAGTGGACTACGCGTTTCTGAATCCTTGCAATGAGCGCCTGCTAGGTTCGCTGCCTGTGCCAGTTATGCATGGGAATGCCCAGGTACTTTTCATTTGCCTCCCCCGGGAGAATCCCCAGGATTTGGATGATTTTGCTGTGCACCAAGGGATGAGTGTGGGTGAAAAATAACACAGATTTCCTGGGGTTGGGCACCAGGCCCACTTCCCGGTGCAGCCGGTCCAGCGCCTGCAGAATCGCCCTGGCCTGCGAAATCGCGGCCCTGGTGTAGATCATGGTGTCATCCGCGAAGTGGGCAGAGAGACAGTGAATGCCGTGCACATTTAACCCCAGAACCCCTTCCTCCGTACAGTAAGTTTGCAGGAGGTCCATCATCATCAGGAAGAGGAGCGGGGAGAGTGGGTCTCCCTGGGGCAGCCCGCGGCCGGTCCCATGAAAGCCCCACAATTGCCCATCAATATCTAACGAGTACCGTCCTCCATGCTGGATCTGCAGGCAGAGGTCGACGAAGGTCGGGTCAAACCCTTTAGCGAGCAAAACAGACCTCAAGGCGGCCTAACTAACGGAATCGTAGGCCTTGGTAATGTCCAGCTTGATGTACAGGCCCGGAAGTTTGGTAGTCCGAAGGGAGTGCTGGATCTCCTGGAGTAGCAGAACCTGGTCCTGCAGGTGACGTCCCTTCATAAATGCGACTTGGTGCTTTCCCACGAGCCGCGTCATGAGCGGCTGCAGTTTGGCCACGAGCAGGCGAGAGAATAACCGTAGCAAAGAGTTACAGACCCCAATGGGGCGGAAATGACCGGGGGATGTGGGATTCTCCATCTTCAGTAGCAATACCACGCGCGAGCAATTAATTTCATTTCGCACCTGCCTCCGTGCCAACATGTGGTTAAACGCATCCAGCAGGTTCTTCCCGAGTACATCCTCGAAATTCTCAAAAAATTCAATAGGCCAGCCTCTAGCCCAGGCGCCTTGTTGGCATGCATTCTTTGCAGCGCCTCGTGTAGTTCCTGGCGTGTGAATGGCTTCAGGAGCCAGAAATTATCGGCCAGGTTCAAAACTCTGTCCACGGGAACCGAAACTGGGTCCGTTGGCTACCATTCCCACACCTACCACCAGTAGTGCAGGAGGCTGCCAGCGCGCGGCGGTGACTCACACTGCAGGAGGCGTTGAATCGGTCCGTTCCGGGAGCCGCGGTGTGCCTTCGCGGCTGAGAAGAAAAATTTAGTGTGCCGATCTCTTGCCCTCAGCCACTGCACACGGGCCCACTGATGCCAGTACTCCTTCTCCTCATGGTGCAAGAGCTGCAGCTCGGCCTGCAGGGCAAGCTCCTCCCCGGTAAGGTCGGCCCCACTCCCTTGCTGCTCCTGCAGCGATTGAATAGTCTGCAGTTTTCCCTACAACTGGCTGTGGCCTGTTCTGAACCGGTATTTTTCAGTTGGGCCGATATTTTTTATTTGCTGTTTCAGTGTCCTCAGCCCATTTTTGAGGAATTCGTGTGGGTCCACCGAGGCGCTGTAATTCTGCCAGATGTCTTGCACCAATTTCCCAAGCCACGGCATGTGGATCTAGGTGCACTCGAAGCAGAAGATACGCAGTTTCTGGAACTCTCCCCGCTCCAGTTGGCAGAAGATGGGCCGGTGATCAGAGGCCATGCGGGCACCACCGTAAGCCTGAAAATCCCACTCTTTCAGCAATTTTTCGCTGGCCCAGACGCGGTCAATTCGGGACTGAACCCTCGCGGCGCCTTTCCTGAGATTGCTCCAGGTGTACGCGCAGCCGGTAATTTCCATATCAGTCAAATTATACTGCTGCAACAGGGCGAGCATCTCGATTGCCCCTGGGGGCTCTGCCAAATTATCACCAATCTTTTCCCAGGCGAAGAGCCTTTGGTTGAAATTTCCAATTAATAACCAGCTGGCCTTCTGGGGAACTAGCCCCGCGACATGAGATAGCTCCTGCAAACGCACCTGCCACCCTTGGGCACCGTACACATTGGTAATCCACACGTCCTGTCCAGGCAGATGCACCGTAATGCTCCAGTCAGACATGTCCAGGACGTACGAGTCAACCTTGGTTAGGATCGCGAGGCCACCCGCGCGCCCCCTGCTGGGTGCCAAGTGGCTGTGCCACCCCGGCCACCGGAGAGTCTGAGTCTCAGTCTCCATCTGCTGCAATTTCGTTTCTTGCAGGCATACAATGTCGCATTTCTTATCGCATACTAAACAATGCAGGGTATGCCGCTTGTAAGGGGTACCCTGGCCCCTGCAGTTCCAAGAAAGGACCTTCATGGAGACAAGGAATGTTGGTACACCTCCTGGAGCGTGGGCTGCACTCCCAAATCCACGAAAAGCTGCGTGGCCTTCTGTCGGCGGGTGAGGCTGTCCAGTCTTTCGATCTTTACCACGTGAAGGGATATCGGCATTCCTGGTATGCATTGGCTCCACGTCTCTTTGGGAGGGGAGTTGGGTCGTGTTGAACCCCGACTGGTGTTAATCCAGTCCGTGACCGGAGGCGGGGATAAACCCCCTTGGAACGGGCTTGCCCCCCCCCAACCTGGGGGTGCAAGGTGTTCCGTGCGGGCCTTGCCACGGTTCTGCCCCTGCCAGAGAGGTCGTTGGCTATTTTCCCGCGGAGTGCTGAGCACCAGTCCCCACCAGCGCAGAAATATAAGACTTACTCACTGCCTTGGCCGCGGTGTCCTGACTCGTCCCCGACAGCTCCGTGTGGTGAGTACCCAGCATGATTGGCTGCGTTGGTTCCCCCGAGAGAGGTCCCCCGCTTGGCGCAGCCTTGGGGGCTGCTCTCTTCAAGGCAGCGCCCTTTCCTTGTTGTCGAGCTCCCTCTCTAGGTGCCAGTGGTTTCTTGTGGGCCACACGGTCTTTCTTTCCAACAACGTACCATCCGTCCGCAGGCATAGCCGTGTACCTTGTTGGGTGGCCCTGGTCATTCCTCGACCGATGCTGGGCCTACTCCCCCGACTGGTTCTCGTACAGAACTTGGACCCGCTCTTCACCGAGGTCCGTGACGAGAACCAGCTCCTTGACAGGTTCCTGCGTGAGGAGAGGTCGCCAGACGCAAAACCTTGTGAACCTCAGGTGATCGAAAACGGCTGTGGAGTGGTCAAACTTGATGAAATCGCTGAGCAGATCCGCCAACGACGGCAAAAACACCAGCGACCAGTACTCGAGGGGGAGGCCATATAGCCAAACCCAGACCGGTGCACGTGCAAACAGTGCCAGGTCCCGGTGGGATCCAGGGTGCCAGGGCCAGCCCGCGCGCTCCGTAGAACCAAGGTCCTCCCACCAGGACTTGCTCACGCTCCTCCAAGGAGGCGATTGTCAGCCAGGCAGGAAACCGTCACTGAGTCTAACCCCCACACGTTTCGGGCCTAGTGCTGGATCAGATTGATGCGAGGTTGAGCCCCTTCGGACACAAACTTGCCGATCAGGCTGCGTTCCAATCTCTCCAGCATGTCTGTGTTAGGGCCAGTAACTTGGATTCTTAGTTCTGTTCCGACTTTGGAGTATTCTCCAAAGCCGCTAACCGTCTGCGGCTTCCCCTCTGGTCCGCGTGCCGCCTCAGCTGAAGCTGTCACTCCTGCTGGCTCAGCTCCTGCCATCACAGATGCTCCAGTCCGTCCATCAACCGTCGCAGATGTGCCAATCGCCGTCCCTCCAGTTGTAGACGCTGCTGCAGTCGCTATAAGCTAGGATTAGGTCTAAATGTGGTGGCAATATTGGTTTGTCTCTAAGGGATAAACATTAAAGAAAGATAACCTTAGGATAGCTTGAAAGCATGACTTAGATACACTTCTTTTAATTTCACATTTTATTATTAATAAATTTTCTTTTTAATTCCTTTTATAATTTTCCTATTATGTTCATTATGCAAAATGTTGAATGTTATATATATTTTCTTGACATATAAGATGAAATGTAGTTAAATAATGGCTCAAATCTTGTGTCCCTTTAATTTCTAGCCTATTTTCCATGAAAAAAGGTTTGTCCCTTCATATACTATTATGGCTCCATCATTAACTACAAATATATGGGCAAAATATGTTGTACAAGGGACTTCAATAATAAAGTTGTATGAGTTATGAAATTTCTTCTCTAATTCATCAATTTTATCAACAATTTCATTATTCATCAATTCATCACAATTTTTATCACTTTATTACATTTACATTTTATTTCATCATTCAAGTTTCATTCATCAATAATTCATGAATTTTATCAAATTTCAATATATATCATTATTAGTTTATCATTAACATCAATAAATTCATTAAATCATTCAACTAATTTCATTGTGAATCTAATTCAACACTTAGTTTGGAAGATCAAAGGTCATCAAAGTGGAACCAATAAATCTCCATATAAAATTCGAATTAATTTGATTAATTCTTCATCACTACATGTTTTTCAATTTGAGGTAACAATAAGAATTCAAGTTGCATTGAAATTTAATTTTGAAATTCCAAGAAATTCAAGTTTTCTATAATGCCATGACTTAATGAGAAATTATGATCAACTCATGGTATTTACAAAATCAAACCATGAGGTCACCAACACTTGTGGCTATAAAATTCATCATAAAAGATCAACCATGACTCCACCATGACCTATGGTTGTTAACCACAAATCGTGATATTATTCCAAGACTCATGGTAAAGCCTTTTGACAAAATTTAATAGTTCTAAGTGACTATTTTCCAAGATAAATTCAAAAAAATCAAATGAACTCCACATAAACTTTATTTATTTCCATATTTATTTATTAACGAAGTTCCGTTTTATTTTCTTTTGCATTTTTCCTAATGTGTTCATTATGCATAATGTCAAATGTAATATATATTCAACATTTTCCATGACATTTGAGAAAATGGAGTGTCACACATAACATGTACATTTCTACTATCTAATAGATTGAGAGGATCTATAAATGTAGTAAAATTTTACTATTAGTTTTAGTTTCAAAATGAATTTTGATAACTTAAATGTAATGAGAAAATGAAAAAATGATTGGAAGCATGCCAAACTTATTAAAATTTATAAAAAAATTTCTAATGATTTATCATGATTTCATTAGTTATCTTAAAATGGCAAGGTGGGGAACTATTGGAGCTCATAGATCTTCTGTATATTTATGATTAAATGTTAAAAGACAATTACCTTTGAAATATTTCGTCTATTAGTTCTCATGCCTTGACAAGTATTTTACTATGCACATTTCATTCTTTATGCATATTTTATTCTCTATTATGCACATGTTATTATATAATATTCTATTCATAAAGCATTTTGAATCCTAACCCTACCTAGGCTATACCTTCTATCATTTTTTCATTGAATTACAATTTGAAGTTCATTTCCAATTATAATTAAATATTTTATAAATAAGATTTATTAAGAAAGTACCTTAGAATAATGCTATACTTAGAATTTGACCTTAGTGATGTGTTGAGGATATTCAAAAATACTATTTTTGAACCTTAGTTTACTAAAATTGGAGTTATGGTCCTTGAGATTGTTTGCAAGAAATATTATAAAAGTTTTAGCATTTAAACTATGTGACTATGCTGAGTGATCCGCAAATATGATTTTGACCTATGGATGTGTAATGCACTTGATAAGGTTTCGGTAGGTTCAAATAGAATTTGATTTGGAGTCTATACATGCTTGTTATGAGACTTTGCATTTTGAAGGTATTAGTGACAAAAGAATAATAATAATGAACTTAAGAATATATTTATAAAAATAAAGTTAATTAAAAAATTCAAAATTTAAAGTAAGTTAATTTTTTTTAAAAAACCCACATGTATGTAGAAAAGAGACACACAAAGTATATATAAAAAGCATATAAAATATATATACATTATAGGTATAACATATATATTATATATTTTGTCCATTGCCTACATTACATTTTTTCTCTTTTTTCAAAACAAAAATAATTGTAAAACCTTGCATTATCATTTAAGTTATATGTGTCTATATAAAAGCCATTTCAAGTCTATTTTTTCCTATTTCAAGCTTTTTTCTTCCATTTCTATACACTTATCAAGCCCACATGTCATGCTACATGTGATTCTTCAACTTATAAATAGATTTTGTCTTTTGGTTACATATTGTAGTAGGTTTGTGGGTTTGAAACAAATTGAAAGTATATTGCAAGCATTTTGAATGGGAAAGAAATCTAATAATAGGATGTTGAAAGGCCTTGTAATATTATATGGAATCTATTTTGTTTTTCCTTTTTATGTATTACCTTATTTTGTTGTGGATTTTTTGTTTTTTCTCTCTACTTCCTAGTTCTTTATTATTTTTTAATGAGTTTAATTATTATGCTAAGACTCTACCAAATTTTTGTCATTTTAAGCTTGTTTTTACATGAAGATCTGGTTTGTAACATTATATAGATTTTTTTGTCTTTTTGTAAATTTCTAGAATATGTGGAAACTTTATTCAACTTGCTTCTTAGATATTTTATGATTATTTTGGATTGACCCTTGATATAAATGGGATTTTGCTAGAATTTTGTCTATTATGAACTTTTGGATATTTTGAAAATCTTTTGAGTTTGAATCATAATAAAATAATATATATGTGTGTGATTAGGTTTGTTTAGTTAATAGTAGAAATCATGAATCTTTTTTATGCCCCTATCTACATGTAGTAGTAGAGTGTTCATTAATGGGACTCATCCCATGGAAATAAGGGTATGGATGGATTTTTTACCTCAGATTGTGATTTATAAGTTCATGTGATATTTAGAAAGTAGCCAAGACCATGACACTAAGTAGTTGAATCTAGTGGTGTGCAATGAGGCATAGTCAAGATCTATCATTCTACAGGTATATGTGCCTCGACCATTGAAGATGCTTGTAGTGAGGCTATCGCTAAGACTCAATTATAAGTGACTCATTAAGGTCATAAGGATAATCTAAGATTAGTAGTGAGGTTATTTCAAGACTTATCGTTATACTCATTTGATAGTGAGAATAAACAAAACCCATTCTTCAAAGATGTGTAGATCAAATATACAATATTTGAATTTTTTTTTGAAAATTTATGACATCTTTGGATATTAAATAATTAATAGGATAATCTTAGTAGTGATGTTATTATAAGACTTGTCAATATATTTCTTTAGTAGTAAGGGTGATCAAGACTTATCATTTAGAGCTTTCTTTATAAAATATAAAATATTTGGATTTTTGGAAAATTTGTTGCATTTTTAGAGTTCCAAATTTTTTTGAATATTTAATTGAAAACCTTTATCTAGCTTGTATCTTGAGACTTTTGGTCTAAAATTTTAATGCTCCATGAATAGAGAAATAATATAACTTTTCTTATTTGAGGGTTTCCAACTTCTCTTGCATTTTAATGTAGATGGCTTAGAGTACCCAAGAAATCATTAAAAGAGGAATATGAGGTAAAGGGTGAATCAATTCTACATAAGATGAATTCTCTAAACTTGAAAAAAAAATGGTATATTTTTTATTTTTATAAATTGAAAACCTTTTACACTTCTTAGATATTGGAGTCATGTAACTATTTTTATGAATAAATAATAAATTTTGATAGATATCAAATTTTTTTCTATGTCATTGCGATCATAACATTGCAAGGATCATTTTTTATTTTGGCACATGCTATCTATTTAGGCAAAAATAATATTATTTTATTATATATTAATATTTTACTAATTATTATTTTTATGTTCATTATTTGATTTGATAAACTTCAAATATGAATATCTTTATTTTTAGATGTTAAATTAAGTTAAAAGAAGTATCATTAGAAACATAATTTTATGTACTTTTTAATTATGCAACTAGTTGAATTTTTTGACATCTATATTTTTATGGCTATAGTAATTTCTATTTTTAAAATTAATTTTATTTAATTATTTAAGTACTAAGAAATTTTGTTACATTATGCTCTTTTATTATATTTATGATTCTAATTAATAATTTTTTATTTATTTTACAGCTTCATCATAAATGAGTAAATCAATGTTAAACTAGATCCTTAGGGTTTCATTACATTTCTATTAGTTATTTATAGGATTTTATTTATAATTAATAAGGGTATTACACAAGCCCATGCAACTTTAAACAACATTTATATCAATTTTCTTACAACATGCTTTTGGTGATGGTTTAGATACATGTGCATAGCTTTAGGATAAAGATAGCAACAATGACACTGTAATAACCTCTAACTTAGGCTTAGGCTAGAAAGACATTATGGAAAAAAAATAAAAATTACAACTTAATAAACTTAGTAAATGATGCCAAGAAAATGAATAGGCAAAGCACTAAGCATCATTGGAAAACATATACAAAAGAGTAATAAAAAATTATTATAAATAGGTAATAGCCACTTCCTAACTAACCCGCCCTTTACACTATACCACACTAGTTTGCATGATCTTAATGTCTATAAAATAATAGAGTATCAAAATGCATTGATATAACTAGTAAAATAAAACTAAACTAAAATATATACTAGTACACTGGACTTGAAGTATCAATAACCAAGAATGTTATGTAAATAAAAGTTACAAACATTACTTTACAAGTTTAAATCCTAAACATAATAAAAGTAGCTAAAAAATAAATACCACAACTTGCATCAAGGATAGCCAGTTCTACCAAGCACTTGTACAAACCAAAGAGTATTAAAAAAATGTAAATAAAGCAAATACTAAAAATCAAATAGTTTGTACAAAAATACCAAAACTCTAAAATTAATCAATTCCTATTATATGCATCTAACTAGGAATTAAATTAATGTCCACTAAGACCTACATCACTTGAGAGTTAAAAAAGGGGAAAAATTAGTCCACATGACCAAGGGAAAAAAATGAATTACACTTACTCCTTGAGGGGTTCTAGAAAAACTATTAGGAAGTTGGATAGCCATGCATTGTTGTTACTACATCTCATAAAATGTTACCATGCAAACATCTAATTATAAAACTAGCAAATAAATAAATAAATGAAAATAGTAACACCAATTATCATTATCCAGATATTAATTTTGGAGGCTATCACTCACTCTTAGTTTTAAATGTGATAAGTTAGGATGAGTACTCAATTTGCACATTAAAATTTTTTCAAAATCAAGATCAAAATAAAAATATGCCTATAGGACTTGGTCAAATTTTCTTATATTTGATGTCATGGCTAGGTGTTTGAGGTAATCCCTACCATGAAATTTTTTAGTCCACCAAGAGGAGCTCCCACTTAATTCTATTAAGGACTTGGTATACTTATCAAGCTTAACATTATAGAGATATATTCTTACTGCCATGATGGTGTACTATATATATATCTAATGAGTTGTTTTAACAACTAACTAGTTAAACTTTTAATAAATGGTTATGTTTTTCTTCAATTATTACAAAAACTACATTAAAATTATAAATACTCTCATGACTTCATGTGTAAGTAACAAGTAAAATCTAAGATAAGCTCTAAACATAGATTCATTCTACATCTTAGATAATGTCTTGTTCCATGAAACTTACACTTTATATACTTAGCTTTCCACTATGATCCTTATGTATATTTTGGTGTTGTTTATTATATATGATGACTTATATAAGATTAATCATATCAATATACTTATTTATTATTTCCTTGGATCTTGTGGTTAAATAGATCACATAATACTTAAATAGGAATCCTAGGATTTCCTTAAAACCAACTAATCTCTACTTTCGTGCTAGGTGTAATTGGCGAAACATACCTATCAAAAGTGATTAATTTTCATAAACATTAGAAAGCAAAAAATAATGGAAAAAAATATATTAGCATAAGTTCATATAATGAATCCTTAAATAGTGGGAAAAACATATGCATTTCCAAATTTTTAATACTCAATTCTAATTGGATCCCTTCATCAAATATCAAATCATAACCATAGTCAATTTCCTAAGCCAACGTCAAATCATAACACTAATTGGATCCCTAGGTGGGTTTTCATTGTATTTGAATAATTTCCATTCTAAGCCCTTCAAATTTGTACAAATATTTCACTCTAAATGCTCCAACGTAGTAAGATTTCCTACACTAGATATAATAGAAATTTTGTTCAAAATCTTCCAATTAATCATAGATTTTCTATATGAATTTTCCTAACATGTTGAACTAATGCCCATTATTGTTGAAAAAACTACTAATTAAAAATTAATGTATATCCAAATGATTCCTATGGATATACCTTGAATGTGCATTAACATATATTAACTCAATATGATACTTATATTCCTATAATAATCAGATGTTAGCCTTGTGGTAAAACTCTTAATTAGAAAGCTCCAATTCATGGGATCAATTCTAGTGGGCAATGCTTAGTTATAAAGTTCTAAGTGGGATATATATCTTAGGGTGTACCTATATTACAATTATTTTAGGTTCCAACACTCCCATACTTACCTTCCTAAGCTTTGAGTTACATGTGGTACTCTAAAATGTTTAACAAAGCTTGAGATTAAACTAATAATTTCAAGGCTTTAGAAAAAGAAATACATTAGCTAGTAATCCTTTAGTTGTAATTTTAATAAGAAACATGCATTAGCATAATCCTTATTATTAGTGATTTGATTATTTTGTTGTTATTACCAATGTAGTCATACCAAAAGAAAACACAATTCTAATTAAAATTGCAAAATCATATAATCATTATTTATTTTTATTGAAAATAAAGATATGTAACACAAATAGTTATTTATTAGAACTTAAAATTTCCTCAATCATGAATTGACCATAAGTAGGTTTTACAATTAAAAGTAATAATTGCCCTAGTAGGTAATTATCACTAATATTGTTGAGATCATAATTCTTGACAAGAATAAAGTTTTCTTTGTTTGCGTCAAGAAATTTATCATTGGTATCATCAACTATTATCATGTATTCCCATTCAAATTAATTTCCTTATTTTTTTTTAAGTTTTGTTCTACAAGCTTTTATAAAAGTGAAGCCATAATGCCTCTGTGAAAATAATGTCGACATTGAAACTAAGACCAAATGAACTTTGGTTTTGTATCCATGCCCCTTAAAGGATAAGTTGTTATTGTTTCAACATTAATTGATTGACCTAATAACCAACATTAATATTTGAACCTGATCTTAATCAATTTATTTAGAAACTTATGAACATCCAATCAAATGAAGTAATACTTTTTTTGAACATGACATCATAGTTTCTATTGTACATCATAAGTTTATCTAAAGAATGTAAATCATTTGTGAGGATATCATTCAAGTCTATTATAATTATTTTTCTTCTTTATAATTTTCTAGCTTCATCTGCAAGTACCCATTACAAATTAAATTCTATTATTAGTAGAGATCCTTTTATTTTTGTGTAATAAATAATATTAAAAAATTCAAAGAAAAGTAAAAATTGATATATTAACCTGAAGAAATAGTAGTTGTGACATTAATAATATCTAAAAATAAAATAGGAAAAAACACATACGTATGAACTATTTTGAGTATTAAAGTCCAAAACATCATACAATGTAAGCAATAGAACATGAATCAATGATAAATGAAGTAGTTAAATGAAAAGAACTAAGAATGATAAGTTTTACTAGTTATAAGATATATTACATAAACAAGAACATAAGCACCATAGTCATATCCATTTCTTTACTTCACAATAATTTTTACAAATCATTATATCAATAATTCCTAATGGAATTATATCTCTCGATTCTAGAGTATATGTACCTTCTTTATATATTTGAAAATATAATTAATTTGCTTACTACATTTGATATTACTATGAAAGCGATCCATGATGAGTATTTTGAAAGCCATAATATCCACAATAATAAGTATTCAAAGATATTTTTTTCTCTAATTTTGAAATTTATTAGTGTAAAAATTTATTGGAAATTATGAAATAGAATTCCTCCTTGCTAAATAAAATTACAAATACTATTTGTAAATTTTTTTCTTCTTCTACATCCTGCAATATTTTATACAAATCTAAGAATATAAATAATTAAAAGAAATAATATATTAACAAAAATTTTGAAATAGATTACAACTTCAAAAAACTATATTTGTATGTTATATCTTCTATCTCTATATTTTAGTGTAAGAGTACTAATGCAAATCCTCTAATATCATCTTCATCTAGATTAATTAGAACAACATTAGAGTAATCTAGTAAAAAAATAATTCTTCTAATATCTATTTCATCACCTCTACAAAATAATTTCTTCATATTATCTATTTAACAAAAATGGTCTGATACAAGATTGATCTCATTCATTAAACATATTATTTAGGTTTTTCCATCATAAATAATTCAACAGTCATGTTACATGTAAGAAAACATATCCAATAAACTATATATGAATTAATGTCTTGTGTGTGTGCATGCATGTGCACCCTATTTTTATTGAGACATTACTGGGCAACCTTATCTATTAAGAAAATTTAAGTGATATATAACATGAAAAAAGAATGACTAGTATAGCTTCATACTTTCTTTATCTAATCATTTCATAAAACTCTCACTTTCATCCTTATGAGCCTACACAAAATTATAAATACAATTAAATATACAAATTATAAATACAATTAAATATTAATCATTTTCATAAAACTCTCACTTTCATCCTTATGACATTTTCATTTGTTTCTATTTTCTCATTAGAGAACTCACTACTCCCATTCTCTATTTTTTGGCTATCTTCTTCAAATTTTTTAGTTTAATTTTCTTGCGTCTTGAAATGGTATGCTTTGGAATTAAATAAATAGTTTCATATATGTTATTACAATCTTAAATAAGTATCATAACTATTACTTGCTTAATAGTCATTGCTTATAGTTGGTGTCCTTTCTTCTCTTTAGTGATAAAAATAGAAGATTCTTGTAGTCCATAGAAGAGGCAATATTAACATAAGGTAACTTTAATATAAAAAAATTATGCAATTTTACTGATATTGTAAATTTGATAGATGAACATACCTTATTAGTTGATTTCCAAAATATGTCAATATTTTTCCTCTACCCGTTTATGATTGAATGGATTTTCATTTGTTGAATGTGTTCTCATAGTTATTATTATGTATAGAAAATCATGCAAATCACTATCATGCACAAATATAATTTTGATGTAATTATATTCATGTATAGCCCTTAGTATACTACTTCCATAGAATAAAGATACAATGAATAAGATACCTTTGGCAATAGTCTCATCTTTCAATAGAATGGAATTAATTAGCTTGAAATACAAGGTCATTGATTTTGATGACATATAGTCCAGATCTTCTAGAATTGGGACATTGTTAAGGACAAGCTTGATGGATTTATATTTAATGGAATTCTTAATTTGTACACTTAATTACTTTCATGGAATGGTTTTGGAGCTTTCTCTATCTCTATTTTTGTAAAAAATAGTAAATCAAAACATACATATCACTTCTTTTATAATGAAAATTCTAGCTATATCTATCATATCCCATTTTTGGATGTCATGTAAAATATCAAACATATACTATATTTAACATTATGCATAGTTATCATGTTAGGAAAAATTCAGAAGAAAATAAGAAAAAATTACATTAAGAAGGAAATGTGAGAAAAAAATAAGTGTATCTAGATCATGCTCTAAGAGTTTCCTGGGATTATTTATCTTAGACATCTATCCCTTAGAGGCAATCCAACACTACCACCATGATTAGGTCTATACCTGGCTAAAAAAATTGGTCAATCACCTTCCTTTCCCACTTTTCTTGATACTTATTACTTATCTTTATTGGGTTTGTAACTCCATGGTGACTCAACCTCTAATTACTAACTATAAATACCTAAGGTTAAATTCCCAAAGGTCACCTTAAGAGACATGGTAATATTTACAACATCTTTCAATAGTCTCATAAATCATGTCCTAACTAGGGTTACATTAAGTGCAACTCACCAATCATGATATATCTTTAAGTGCACTTAATGTGAGAAAATTTACCTCAATCTCTAGGCAATGACATGAGATGAATTAAAGATCTACAAATCACCAATCATAAGTCCTAACTAGGGTTACATTAAGTGCAACTCATGTCTATGATTACTTAAGTAAAGATAGGGAAAATACTTTTCTACTTGCATTACCTAAGAATATTTTACTTACAAATTTTAGAAATATAAAATAAATAAATAAATAAAAATAAGAAAAATAAGAAATAGAGGCAAGAGTAGGAAAATCCATTAATTTTTATCTTTTGAAAATTAAGAAATATGTCCATAGTTTCTTTATAAGGGAAATATGATTAGTTGGATACATTCTAGATTGAACCTATCTAAAGATATTTCAATGTAAATAGATTATGCATTGGTCAATGGAATGGTATGATGAATTAATGATTACATCTTTAGTATGAACACCAAGATGTATGACTTCTCTAAAATCTTGATCATTCTTTATGCCTCAAGGATTGAAGCTCTAGAATTCTAAACTCATGTCTTCTAATTTCCAATGTTATACATATGATAGATACCTTGACTTAAACATATAATATTTGCGCCAATAGAAGGTACAAAATGGATATGTAGGATAATGTATTTCATTATATAAGATCCTTTCAAGCACATTATATATTACAACCTTAAAAAATGTTCCATAAATCTTTCTTAACTTGTTTTCATTCATGAATATCATATGGCTTGTTGGGACAAGGTTATGATTTTCCATGAAGTTTGATATCTGCTAAATGATTTAGTTGCTTATCGGGTTTGTATAAATATTTCTTACATTTCTAGTTTACCAAATAATTCTTTAATTATTTGATTCCTTGGATATGGTTTGGCTTCATTTGATAGACTTCTAATGACATTTTTATTCCCCTCACCTTCCCCTTCCCCCACTAAGAACATTGAGTTTGACAATGTGACTAATTATAAATCAAGGTTCATAAACCTAGGACTTGTTATAGTGATTTTGAATCTTCATTCAAGAATTTATATAGGGATAAGCATAGCTTAATTACCTAATCCTATCATTCAAGATTAATGGATAGTCAAATAAGTAATGTTATAGGCCTATTAAGATACAATTTAAATTATCACCTAATTATTAGCTTCTCATATGATCAATCTAACATTACCAATGGATTCAAAAGGCCAAAGAATATTAGAAATAATGATTTATTTATTCAAAATAGATATCGAATACCTAAGTTATGATAATTTTAGTTGTTAAAACTAATGAAACATGATTTCAGGAAGAGGGTTAAAAACTAAAATTTGGAATCTTTCACATTGTATCTAGCTTCACCATTATATCCAAAAGGTCAAAATCTTTTAGAAAAAACTATTCATTCACCCAATAAGCCTTCTAGAATCAAAAGGTATGGTTGTTTAGGTTCAAAAATTAAGGCATGATTTTTGAGACTTTCCAAAAATAAATTGAGAGATCATTCATTCCAGTGCTACTATAGGACCAACGCACTTAATAATCAAGTTTTCAACACAGCGATTGTTGCCTACCCATTTAGTTAGATTGATTATATTTTTCTAAGAAATTATATTTAATTTTTAAAGTTGATTTTTCATTTTTTAAAATAAAATTTTCTTATAAGCTTGGTGTAGACCATTGGTATTTATGGAGTCCACAAAAATGACAAAAATAAGGGTGATAATAGGAGGATTATGTCAATGTGATATGCAAAGGAGAATGCAGTTGGAGTTGATGCATAGTGCAAGGTTTTTGTTGTTACAGTTGCTTCACCATGCATAAGGGTACATAACCTAGTGCAAGTAGAGTGGCCCTATGTGGATAGCATAGCGTTTTTTATTTTTGACTATATATATAATCTATGATGTTTTATAACATAGTCATGAAAATGACATGATGGCTAGATGAGTAAAGCTTCAAACTTAGGCTTTGTTGTTTAGAGGTTATGAATTCAAGTTTTAAATGGCTAAAAAATTAAATTTTGAATTTTAAAATTTATTAATTTTTTAAAATTTTACCCTATTTTTTGAAAAAATTCAATGAAGATATCTTCCAAATTGAAGGTTGGATTTAGATGAAACTGATACTATTGAAATCATCTCGAAGAGTACTACCTATTGAACATAGTTTTAGGATATAAAAATAAGTTAAAATTTCATGATTTTCTTAAAACCAAGATTGGTTGTTTCATCATATTGACCTTAATACATTGATTTATGGATAGGGTTAAGGAGTTAAGGGCACAAGAATCATCAAGCTTGGTTTACCTAGCTCTATAGAGAAGGTTAGTAGGATAAAATACCACATTATTGTCTAATGAATATTAGTTTTCCTACCAAACCCTTACTATTGATCCCTACTAGCTAAGCAAAGAAAATCTATAATTCACTTAATTTTCTTATATTAATTTAGTTAGGTTTTATAAATTTATTAGTGACTCAAAATAAATTAGGAGTATTGTATTTATTACTTTATCACGATATTAGGTATCTAGAAAAGGTAGGACTCAATAACAAGTCAAGGGCATAGAAGACTTTGGAGAATGGTTACTAACATTATGGTGAGATACTAAAGGTTATCTGTGTTACATTTCTAAATTAGGACCCACTAATTAGGGTATTTACCTAAGACATTCTAATGAAATTACAAACTAATAAAAACTATCATTATTAAGAAATGGGTAAGGATTAACTAAAAGGAACATTACTCCTTATCTTACTAAAGTCTCCTACAGTTGATGTACCTTTTTAGTTCTTTGTACATTTGATATTGTTGAAGTTTGATCATTGGTATTAATAGAAGTTAATGTATGTCATATGTATATTTCATCTTAGACATGATGCATCTTTCACAATGGTTTATGGTTCATCTTGGAGCATGGATCAAGGCTTATAATTCTTCACTAGATTGTGAATAGTCCTTCATTATAATTCACCCTAGGTCATGGTTTGCTATAATACAAATTATGATATCTCATTCTAGGATGTCATGACAAACTTCAAACATACACTATATTTAATATTATGCATAGTGAACATAATAGGAAAAATATAGAAGGAAATAAAAATAAATTACATTAATAAGAAAATGTAGAAATAAATGAGTGTATTTTGATCATGCTCTGAAGTTTCTTTGGGATTGTCTTCCCTTAACATATATGCCTTCGAGGTAATCTAGGAATGTCACCATGGTTAGAAATATACTTGGTTAGAAAGGATGGCTAGTCACCTTCTTATCCTACTTTTCCTACCATCTATTGCTTACCTTTACAAGCTCTACAACTCCATGCTAACTTGAACTCTAATTACTAGGTATAAATATGTTAGGTCAAACACCAAAAGCCACCTCAAAAAACATGTCCATTATTACAATGTGCTCTTTTATTGAGGATCTCATCACAATATTTGCATCACTTATCACAAAATGATATAATCCTACTTACAAAAGAATACCACTTTGGAATGGGGATGTGAAAATATCTAAAGGTGAGATTCTTGTATATATAGTTCTCAAGGTCCATAATAAATAATTAAAAAAATGAGAGTTTTAAAGGTCTTTGTTAATTATAATTCTTGATTACGTAGCATTAATATTTTTAAAAAATTCAAATAATTTTCTAAAAATTAAATAAGAGTCTTAAACATTAATATTTTCAAAGTCCATAATATAGGAAATTACTAATTTTTCCATTGATGAGAAATCCTTCGAAAATTTTTATAAAGTGAGGTGAACAAATTCTAGATTCTATCTATAATAAAAAATATTATCAATTATATTAAGTGAATAATTTGATAAATTTTGATCATCCTGACAACTCAAATAAAGATTCAACATTTCCTAAACAAGTATGTTGAGTCCCAGTTCTTCCTTTCTAAATTCAATGTTACTAGGAAAGCTCACAAATATGAAATCATTAATCAAATATCTAGAAGATGTAAAAGGTATCTTAATTAATAATCCTTATTAAGTATATATATAGCCTAATTACTTACAAAGTACTAAATATGATAATCATGTACCTATCACAAATGTTATCCACATTTAAGTTTGTTAAATAGGATATTGATGAATCTTTGCTTGCAAAGAATTGGACTAGAGCCAACCTTGATGAATAAGCTCATTTCATCTATTTACATTGTTGCTCTAACGTTATCATTCTACTGATGATAGACTTTCTTAACTCATTTTTTTCCTTTATATGTTTGAAGTACATCTTTCCACTTAGTATGATATTAATATATATCTTAATTTCATGATTTGTTAGTGCCTAAAGGGGCTAGAATAGATTTCCACTTCAAAATTTTAGAGAGGTATCTTTAAAAATTTTCATTGGTTGATATCATAGGGTGGCATTAAAGAGTTCCATTCTGACACATGATGAAAATGCCATTCCATTTCTTGAATAATGATTCATCAACATGGAGAAATATTTTTCTCTTCTAAAGGGCTTTAAATGTTTGGATATTGAAATATAACAATTATGTTATTAATATAATATTTACACAAGAAATATCAAATTAATAAAAACTTATTCCACTTAATTAAATATAAATTGAAGTTTTTCATAAATATACTTGAGCTTTTTGGATATTCCTCCTATTGATAAATGTTTGCTATTATTTGAAACTAAGTAGCTCCTGGCATGCGTCAACATCTCAATGTAGGTTAGATCATATTTCATCCCTTACACTAGATTCTATGAACAACATATCTTGGTAATTATTTTAATAGGAGTTTTAGCCTTCAATATCTTAATGTCATTCCAATTAAGTATTATTTTAGCACCTTGAATAGAATGTTGCCTATCAAGGATCTAGAAGTGAACACCAACACCATTTAATTTAAATTTATTTTCTGGTTTAAAAGCCTTCCTAATAACAACATTATAAGATATTAATATGTAGTCATGCATAAAATTGATAATATTTTTTTGTCATTGATGCGAACAAATCCTCTACATATTTCATACTTAATGTTCAAATCCTGAATTTATCTAGTGTTTGATTATAATGATAAATCTTTATTTGAAAGTTTGTTGAAAAGTTTGGATAAAAGAGTCCTTGTTGTATCTTTGTAATCTTAATTTCTTTATTTATAATTCTATTAGCTCTCTTTCTTTATACTTTTGAGTAGAATAATTTGGGATGGACTTTCCCCTATTATAGTGAGATGGAAAGAAAGAGTTCTGAGCTAATAAGTAACAAGGAGCTTTTTGTAGGATTTTTAAGGTTAGTTAATGTGATTTTTTATATGTAGGATAATGAAGGATGTTCTTAGAACTTTTTTTTAAAGAATAGATTTACTAACATATGATACAATCTTATACTTCTTTTTTTCAGAAAGGTCGAGAGAAAATATATTCCAAAAAAGGGAGCTATACAGTCACACAGCGTGGACCAGTGCCACTGGCCCCACACCAGCCAAGAAAGAACCCTCGGAGAACCCAAATCCTACCCCGCCACAGGCATCCCCGTAGGCAGGCAGGCAACCATCCCCCCCGGCACAATTAGTGCAATTTCTCAACGTACAGGTGACAAATCATGGCTCCCCACCCCCCCCCCATGGCCCCCCCCGTCTTGCCGCCAACTACCTTCCAGGGGAATTATGTCTAGAATTATTCTCTTTGAAGGTGTGCAAGCTTGGTCCCAACTGCCCCGGCCTTGTCGCAAGGCGGCATCGATTTTCCTCAATCATTTGAGCGATGCCTGTTGATGAGTGGCGAGGTACCCCTACACTCAACCATACGAAACGAGCGTCGCACGCGCGATCCGGTCGAACTCCGCAGATGGACTAGTTGTGGTATCTAGATATTTAGCCTTAGGTTGCAGTTCGCTATCTTCCCATCTAGACTAGTTTGCATATGTCACGTATGGTTTAGTCTAGATGAGGTGTATGATGTGTTCCTAATTCTAATGCTACTCCTGATGGCAGTGGAAAATAATATTTAACTAAATCTAAGCTAAGAGGAAAAGGGTAAGAAAATCTAATCTAGCCTAAGTGCGACGAGCAACCGATTCCTTGATCAACCGTACACATCTTGGACTTCGTGCACGACTGCCACTGGGACTACCAAGCATAGGCCTAGGTACGCCACTGGGATTACCAAGCGCAGACCCCAAATACGCCACTGGGTTACCAAGCGTAGATCCCCCTAGCTACACCACTGGGCTACCAAGCAGTCACACTTAAATGCTCGTAATCAAGTCGAACTCGTTCCGCTTCTAGGAGTGAAAGGGTGAGAAACTAATCGCGATAAGTAACCGATTCCTTAACTAGCCGTACACACCCGTAGATGCTCGTAGTCAAGTCGTACTTACACCGCGCTATGAAAGCAATAAATAACATGAAATAAATAACAATAAATAAACTAAGTGAATGCTGCAATGATGAAGTAATCTCGATCTTTATTGCCGGTCATGTGCGTGTCCAAGTACGGCACACTCGAATAAAGACACCGTACAATCACATTCACCACACTGCGGGCAGACACGGGAAAATTCTAACTCTGGAGGGATCAAACTGCCAGAGCTTCGCTACACTAAAACTGGGATCCCCAAATGAGGGAGAGCCGCCTCTTATTTATAGACATGGTGGCGGACTGCGATATTGCGTACGCGATATCGTAGGGAAGGACGCGATATCGCGTACG
>MNCI01007427.1:273501-304109 GCA_015680685.1 Gnetum montanum
GTAGATCCCCCTAGCTACACCACTGGGCTACCAAGCAGTCACACTTAAATGCTCGTAATCAAGTCGTACTCGTTCCGCTTCTAGGAGTTTAAGGATTGAGAAACTAATCGCGATAAGTAACCGATTCCTTAACTAGCCGTACACACCCGTAGATGCTCGTAGTCAAGTCGTACTTACACCGCGCTATGAAAGCAATAAATAACATGAAATAAATAACAAATAAATAAACTAAGTGAATGCTGCAATGATGAAGTAATCTCGATCTTTATTGCCGGTCATGTGCGTGTCCAAGTACGGCACACTCGAATAAAGACACCGTACAATCACATTCACCACACTGCGGGCAGACACGGGAAAATTCTAACTCTGGAGGGATCAAACTACCAGAGCTTCGCTACCTAAAACTAGGATCCCCAAATGAGGGAGAGCCACCTCTTATTTATAGACATGACGGCTGAATGTGATATTGCGTACGCGATATCGTAGGGAAGGACGCGATATCGTGGGGGAAGCGATATCGCGGCCGACGCAAACCGCGTCTCATCACCTATCATATGATCCTTGAGGACGCCTTCAATCCAAAGCAGCGTCTGGATCGATGACTGAGTAGGGGGGTTCGAGAGTTGCCCCCCCGTGTTGCTTGTGGTAGTATCTTTTTCCGTCGACGAGTCCTCCTCTAGGGGCTATCTCGGAAGGTTCTGTTTGTGAATAGCTTCAGGGGGTTTGGTTGTGGTCCCCTCACCGGACCCACGACACTTTTGCTTCCGGGGCTCCTGAGGATCTAATGGTTGGGCCGGCAGGGTGGGAGTGCTGGCCAACCACAGGGCGTGAATCACCCCCGGATGTCTGCCAGGTCAGCGCCTCCACAAGGACTCCCAGAGAAATAGAGAGAGGTTGATGGGAGTGTCGTCACACATGCATTGAAGGAATTTAAAGTGCACCCCATTCAGTTTATGGTGCAAGCCGAAATGGATGAAACAGCGGTCAACCAACTCCACCGTCGTCTTCCAATCAGACGAGAGGGTCGTCCCCCTGATATGTCCATTGGCCATCTTCAGGATGGGGCCCTGGAAGAAATCAATAGCGGCCGCATGCGAACCAGCTATCGGGGGTATGTGAGTGCCGCTGATGGGCACCCCGATCGCTGCCGCGACCGACACAACCGTGATATGAATCTGTCACCCTCTAAACACGGTAGTCTCCTCGCCCCAATTTGTGTAAAAGGGACAGATGTCAAGCTCTAGGTCAGCGGCCATTTTAGGCAAAATTTGTGTCCACCTCATGCGGGAGGCCCAGCACCAAAGCTCCAAGTGATGTTGGATAGCTGTCACGGGTGGTTCGAGGCGGGTATGCAGATCCATCGCGGTAGTAATTTCATGCTAGAATTTCCTGAACCTTCCAGACAACACAGTTAGAGGAGGGAAGGCTGCACCTTTAAAGATGCATTCATTTCTGGCCTTCCATAGGATCCAGAGTGCTGCCAGTGTCGACGAGTTGCCGAAAATATTTGGGGGATGGAGACCCGCCATATGCCAGAATTAGCTGGTCACGTGGCACTCATGCATGAAGTGTTGTAACGTTTCTGGATTTTGATTACACAGGGGGCAATGGTTACTGATTGCCATGCCCCTTAACTGCAATAATGCCCAGACGAGGAGGGCATGATAGAGGATTAGCCACCCAAACATCTTGATTTTTTCCAGGAGGATTCCCTTCCAGAGCTGCATCCAGCGCAGATCATTCGGGAACTGTTTCTGGAGGAACTGTCGAGGATGCAGGGGGATCTCATAAACATGGCCCAGCGACCTTACATGAGCACATAGCTACCTCCAGACTTGAGAATCAGAGCCTGTCGTCGTCCAGGGCCTATACTTCCACTGCAAAATTTGCCCCCAGAGGGAGGGATCTTCCTGTGTTGTGGAAAGTCGCCATATTAGTCTTTGCCTTCCTAAGGCCGCTTCAACCTTGAAAGGGAGGATGCCAACCCCCCCAGCAGAGCAGGGCTGCGCGGTTTTGGTCCACTCCACCAGGTGCATATTTTTTCCCCCTTTACCACCCGACCACACGAAATCGCGAATTATAGTATCGATTTTCGTGGCGACTCCAGCAAGCAGGGAGGCCATCGAGGCAGCAAACCTAGCCATGGCACCCAACACAGTGGTTGCCAGCATGATTTTCCCTTTTCGAGATAGGAAATGATTCATCCAGTGGGTCGTGTGTTTTTGAATTCTCATAATGAGGGCCTGCCAGGTTTGCCGTTTGTGCCAGTTGTGGATGTGGATGCCTAGATATTTGTCATCTACCTCTCCTAGCAGGATCCCCAGGATTTGAATAATCTTTCTGTGCACCGAGTGATGAGTGTGCATGAAATACAGCGCAGACTTCTTGAAGTTTGTCGTCAGTCCCACTTCTCGTTGGAACCGATCCAGCACCCTCATTAAATCCCTGACCTGTAGCACAGCGGCCCTAATGAAGATCATGGTGTCGTCCACGTAATGTGCAGTGAGACAGGGGATTCTATGCAAATCCAGTCCCTGGACACCTTCCTCCGCACAGTAGATTTGCAGGAGGTCCATCATTATCAGGAAAAGGAGCGGAGAGAGGGGGTCGCCTTGACGAAGCCCGCGTCCGGTCCCATGGAAGCCCCACAAGTGCCAATGAATATCCGAGTACTACCCTCACTGTTGCATCTATAGGTAGAGCTCCACAAAGGCCATGTCTAGGCCTTTTGCAAGCAGCATGTTTCGCAGGGCTACCCAACTCACGAAATCATAAGCCTTGGTAATGTCGAGTTTGATGCAGAGGCCTGGGAATTTAGCAACGTGGAGGGAGTGCTGAATTTCCTACAACAGCAAGACTTGGTCTTAAAGATGGCGGGCCTTCATAAAAGCAGCCTATTTTTTCCCCACCAGCCATGGCATGAGGGGTCGTAGCCTGGTAATAAGCATGCGAGAAAATAAACGCAAAAGCAAGTTGCAGACTCCAATGGGATGGAAATGTCTTGGGGATGTGGGCTTCTCTGTCTTTGGCAGCAGGACCATGCGGGAGCAGTTTATTTCTCTGCGAACTTGATGCCACATCAGCATGTGGTTGAAAGCATCGAGCAGGTTCGCCCCCAACACGTCCTCAAATTCCAGGAAAAATTCAATGGGCCATTCGTCGAGCCCCAGCACCTTATCTGCCAGCATATCCCACAGCGCTATATGAAGCTCCTGACGTGAGAAGGGTTGCAGAAGCCATGAATTATCAGCCTGATTTAAGGATTTGTGTACAGGCACAGAAATCAGGTCTGTTGACTACCACATCTAGACCTGCTACCAATATTGCAGCAGTATGTCCGCACCTAAGTGTGGGTGCATTTGCTTTCCTTGCAAAAGACACTGCAGCAAACGTTGACGATTTCCCCGGTGCTCCTTCGCTGCTGCAAAAAGGAATTTCGTGTGCCGATCCCGTGCCCTCAGCCACTGCACCCAGGCCCATTAACGCCAATATTCTTCCTCCTTACGCTGCAGCAACTGTAATTTTTCCTGGAGGGCAAGCTCCTCGTAGTTGTGGTCTGCCCCCTGCTCCTGTTGTGTCTGAATTATCTACAGCTTGGCCTGGAGTTGACATCGGTTTCCTTTGAAATTATATTTTTCTTCTATGTCAAGATTTTTAATTTTCTGTTTAAGGGTCTTTAACCTATTTTTCAGAAAATCGCGTGGGTCCCTCGAGTTCAGGTATCCTTGCCAGATGTCCTGCACCAGCATGCCCAGCCACGTCTTGCGGAGCCAGGTGCACTCAAATCAAAATGGGCGAGGGCACTGAAACATGTCACTGTCCAACTGGCCAAAGATAGGCTGGTGATCAAAGGCCATCCGGACCCCACCGTAAGCGTGGATACCCCAGTCGGTCATCAGCGCCCTGCTGACCCACACCCGGTCTATCCGGGATTGGACCCGTGCAATGCCTTGTCTGCGATTGCTCCAGGTGTACTTACACCCTGCGATTTCAATGTCGACGAGGTCATTTCGTTGCAGCAATGCATGAAATTTGGGTGCCCCTGGGGGCTCCGTGATGGTGTCTCTGGCCTTCTCCCAACTGTAGAGCCTTTGGTTGAAGTCACCGATCAGCAACCAACTGGCATTGTTGGGGACTAGCCCTGCAATGCGTGCAAGTTTCTGAAGGTGGACTTACCATCCCTGGGCATCATAAACATTAGTTATCCAGACATTTGGCCCCAGCAAGTGTACTGTAATGCACCAATCAGAAGTGTCCCTAACATATGAGTCTGCCTTGGTGAGAATCGCGAGGCCTCCCACACGCCCCTTGCTGGGCGCTAGATGGTTGTGCCACCTCGACCATTGCAGCACCTGGGCTTCCATCTGCTGAAGTTTCGTCTCTTGTAAACACACAATATCACACCTCTCATCTCACACCATACATTGTAGGGTATGTCATTTGTATGGGGTACACTGGCCCCTGCAGTTCCATGAGAGAACCTTCATGGGGACATATGTCTTTGGTACACCTTCTGGAGTGTGGGCTACACTCCCAAATCAACAATAACTGCATAGCCTTGTGTCGGCGAGTGTTGTTGTCCAATCGTCCCACCTTGGCCGCTAGTAGTGATACCACCGTCCCTTGGTCATTTCTTGGCCTCGTTCCCCCTAGAGGGGAACTGGGCCATACCGCCCCATGATTGGTGTTTATCCAGTCCGTGATCGATGGTGGTGACAGAACTCCCCAGGCAGGGCCCGCCCCCCCCCAAACTGGGGATGCGCGGTGACCCATAGCAGTCTACCTGGGTGCTCTTCTTTTGGGGGCTCTCGGGAACCTGAGCCCCATCTCCAACTAGTTCGTGATAGTAGGACTTACTCGTCATGCTTGGCTTGGCTTCCCGTCCCATCTCCGCCAGCCCCTCCCCCTGTGTGTCCTTCGTTGATTCTTCCTGTAGCCCTTTGGGATCGGTTAATGGTCGACCATTTGCTGCGGTTTGACCTTGAGTCCTACCCTCCTTAGGGGGGCTGTCCTTGGTCTCCCCCCCCCCCCCCCCCCGACGCTCGGTCTCACCCTTGTGCACCGGTGGTTTCCTGGTGGAAACACATTCTTTTTTTCTAATTAGATGCCACCTGCCCTCTGGTGCTTGTACAGTATAATCGTGATGGGTTGGGTCACCCCCCGAACGAGAATCCCACGTCAGGGGTGAAGTCCTCGGCAAGTTTTCAAACTAAACGTAAACCGGCTCCTCACTAAGATCTATGTCCAGCACCAGCTCCTCAATCTGTTCCTTTGGTTGAAGAGGCCACCACACGTAGAACCACGCGAACCCCAGGTGTTTCATGACCTCTGTGAAATGATCGAACTTGATAAACTCGCCGAACAGCTTTGTAAGCGATTGTAGGAATTCGGTTGACCAGTATTCTAGGGGGAGGTCGTACAACCACATCCAAACTGGTGCCTATTCAAACAGAGTTGGGTCTCGGTGAGCCCCCGGGCACCAAGATGCCAGAGCCAGGCGTCATGCCCCATAGAACCAAGGTCCCCCCACCAGCACCTTCTCTTTGTCCGCCAGGGAGGTGAAACAAAACAGGAGACGGTCGTCTGCCAGGCATTTGACCATCACCGTATCCAACCCCCACGCAGCCTGTGCCCAGCGCCAGATCAGATCTAAGCGTGGTTGTGCCCCTTCAGACATGAATTTGCCGATCAGGCTGCGCTCCAATCTTTCCAGAGTGGCTATGTCTGGGTGCCTGAATTTGATCCTCAGTGCTGGTCCTTCTTCAGAGGATCCACCAAATTCTCTGGTCCTTCGCCTCTCATCTAACTTTGTTGTGTCTGCTGATCCTGCCATCCCACTCGCATCCGCGCCTTGGGCCGTCCCGCTTGCATCCACGCAATGAACCGTCCCACTTGCCTGCGCGCCTATCGTTGCACAGTGAACCATCCCGCTTGCCTCCGTGCCCATCTCTTCTCTTCACCAATCTTATACTTCTTTAAATTATTTCCAATTTTTCTAATGCGATGGCTTCTCATTACAAAATTTAACTTCATTTTAGAAATATCAAGAGTGCTCAAAAGGAAGTATCCTTCATGAAGGATTGCTTTTGTAGAGGACTCAATCCTCTTTTCTTAAACAAGTATGGTATCATCTTTCTTCATAGATGTTGTAATAATAACTTCTTAATCTTCCTAAAATTTAGACTCAATGTTTCTAAGATAAAGATAAACACTTTCATGTATATTCTCTAGCTTATCTATCATGAGATACCATGAGTCTATCAGATGCATTTAAGATGTAACATTCTATACAATTTTTTTAATATGCTCATGCAAAAATAGTTATTACTTTCATCAATGTTTAATTTATGTATAATAAAAAATACACAATCTTAAACTATGAATAAATTATGTAGTGTAAGAAACATTCTTAAACATTCATCACTAAGCATGCTTCAAGATGGGTATAAAAAAACATAAAGTTAATGAATAATAGAAATACTACTTCATGAATTTTAGGTTTCATGTATTACTTAGTAGATCAACCTATTGGAGGGGTTTAGTGAAGTAGGAAATAGACTAATATGAGATATAGAGGTCATGGATTGATGGATAAGGATTTTGCAACATGTTCAAACGAAGAAACTAATGGATCATCCATCAAGATGTATACAAGAAAATAAGATATCAATGAATAATAGAGATATCAATACATGAGTTTTTAATTTTATGATGTTCTCAATAGAGTAATAACTAGGATTGACATACTAATACATGGTTTGTGTATTCCAAAACATGTATGAATAAGAACCCTTATTGAGTATAACATCTTGTATTTTTGAATGATTATATTATGATGTTTACCTTGAATTTTATGCTTTTTTATGGCTTAAATGTTATGTTATGCATTTGAGTTATGATTATTAGTTAGTTTATATTTCTAGCTTTATGTTTTATCCTTATGAGTGTTTAAGTCCATACATACTTTAAATATATTTTTAGCTCATATGCATTAACCTAATGGATGAGTTTGGTAGGATTATCATGGAGGCTATGGTATGGACAAATTTTTATATGAGGATTTATTATTTTTATCAATTAATTTATGTATGGTATCTACTACTTTATTTTAAGTGCTTTAGAATGGCCTATGGTTTTTCTAGGAGTTACGTGAGTTAAGTAAAAATTTGTAGTAGAATTCTCTTGATGTGATTTTATTTTTAGAATTAGGATAGCTTCTCTATGTTGAGTTTGTTGATAGATTTATCATAATAACCCAAAACTCCATTCAACCAGTACATTGAAATTCATTTTCTTAGATGCAGAAGCACTACCAATTTGAAGGCTTCTAGTGTTGTGCACAAATGTATTTATTTGTATTTGTGTTTGTGCAAGAGATTCAATTATGTTTGTGTATTTCTTGAGGATTGTGATTCTGTCTTCCAGGTAAGTTATCTTGGCATGTTTTCTTGTTCGTTTTGATTAATAGGTTTGTGCATTATCAACATGGTTGCATTTTGTCAAATTTTATTTTAAATTTACATGTAATTATAATTGGATTAGGTCGCAACCATGTTGTAACAAATATTAAATTAAATTTTTGGATTTCTTATGAAAAACAAAGAAACTATTGTAAAGTGACTCCTAGCCTCTAGGCAATGGAAAACTGTGAAAGTGGTAAAAAAAATATCATTTTTAGGGCTTGTGAAACACCTAAAAATCTAAAATCAGCAACTATTAGATTTGTAAAAGTTGTAAGAGCCTAGAAAAATCATGAGTAGGTTAGAAACCCTTATCGTAATATTTGAATATTTTTCAAACATTCTTATGAAATCATAAGTAAGCTTAGATCCCCTTTTTAGCACTTCAAAGCCTTATTCTTTTTAAACAATTTTAACCTATTTCTTAGACCTGTTAGTCTGCCATGTGAGACTAGGACTCATCATTCATTCAACTCAATGTCACTTTTAGATTCAACTCTATAGAATTGCTCTAAGATTTAGACTCATCAGTCTTTGGTTTGGATCAATTGATTCTGTTGGATGGTTAGGTTTTTCTCACTAACATTTAGGGATTTAATTGTTGGATGTTGGATTTTAGTTTATTTTAAAAAATCATTTGATTATATATGAATTTTAGACTTATCAATTCTTATATATATGGGATTCAGTTTTATCACTGATATATGGGTTTTAGAATCATCAATTTATGACACGTGGATTTTAGATTCATTGTTGTCACTATTTGGATTTGTTTTTTAGTTGGGTTAAGGATGGTGGTGGAGCTTTTAAATTATATCTAACTATTGATTTGACATTATTATGATTATTGATTTGGATTTGATATTTGGTTTGGTTTGACTAACATTTATTTGCAACTACCCATGTGCATGACTATCTATCTATTTGATGCCTACAACCAAATTCATAAGGAACTACTTCTATTTATTGGTTTACCCTACTTAGGTTTAGGAATGATTTCCTTGATTTTATATGATGTTTTAAGAGACTATGTTAGTTGTGATGAGGATGAAGTAGAGTATGCTGATAATTAATAATTATGTTTTAGTAATTAGTGCATTGGATTTATGATTCTAGTTGGTTTCGATTCTATGTTGTAATGTTCAACTAGAATTATAGATTCAAATTATGTTGGATTTTGTACTATTTTCTGCTAATCTGTGGTGAAGGCCATTTTAGTTTGGAATTCGTAACATTGCAAGTTCAGTTGCTTTTATTCAATTTTTTTCATTGTGCAATGTTATAACCCAATGTCTTTTGGATCAATAATTATAATTAATTTCACTTTTCATATATATATATATGTTTCCTTAATCACGTGGTCAACTTTATATTTTCATTTAAGCATGCATCTTTTTAATTTACCTATTATTTTTCTTACAAGGAATTCTATTAATTTTGGTAGCACAATAGCATGTGAACCATTTCTATTGGTGAATAGGTTAGATTTGGAACACATGGGACTATTATCACTATTTTGATAACATTTTATATTTTGTTATGTTTTCTTGCCCCTATGCATCTATAATTTTCATGGATGTGTATTGCTTTACCTATCCATTTCTTTTGATATCCTTATGAATTTAGTATGCAACATTATACTTTTTTGTGTGTTTTATATTTTATTTTAGTAATGTCTTTTTAGCGTAAGCTTGGTTAGCAAGGTGTTACAAGTTGGCATCAAAGCCACTTTTGATAAGTACTCTCGAATCTATGGTATAGGATGCTACCAAGAAGAATCTTTGAGACATTAAATAGGATAAACCCTAAACAATCTAGTGGGAAAGTCTCTTTCAATGATGTGATGAGGGAGATGTTCACTTATTTGAGAATCTAGAATTAATCTAATGTTACAACTAGTAAACAATATCATCTTGATTATTCCAACACCAATGGTAATAGGTCCATTGAGTAAGCACTCATGAAGTAGTTTCAAAGGCTAAAACCTCTATCTTTTGATGGTCCTGAAGATCTAGTGGTAGCTTTGGAATGATTGTGTGCAATAAAAAAAGCCTTCTAGATCATGGATTGTGCTTCAATACAACTAACTTGTTTGGCTCCCCATTAACTTAAGAATGTGGCCAAACATTAGTGGCTAACAACTAGGATTACCAGAGGTTTGGCACACAGAGAAGTGGAATGGACTAGGTTTGTTAGAAATTTCATAGAAAAGTATACTTCCAAGGAGTTTAGAAGGACCAAGTCCAAGAAGCTATCTAACCTATAGTAAGGAGTGCTCACTATTTTCAAGTATGATCCTAAGTTTCTCCAAGTGGTATAGTTTGATTTTCACCTATAGCATGATAAGAAAGAAATGATTAGTCCCTTTGTTGATGGTTTGATCAAGCCTATTCATATAGGCTTAATTCTTCTTGGTTTGACTAAGTAGGAGGCAACTCATACTAAGATGTTGTCTATTAGAACAAGACAATGAAACTAAATTAGCTTAAGAAGAGATCTCAACTCATGTCAAAAATTAATATTTCTAAGAAGAGTAGGACTTTTGAAGATAGCAACAGTCACAAACCTTTTGGTTCCTCACTCATATGTTTTGCCTATGGCAAGATTAGATAAGTTAGGAATGAGTACCCAAACTATCATTCTTGTACTAAACCTCGGTACAAGAGATGGAAATGCACTAAAAAAGTAGTTGAAAACCCAACTAGTAAAGTAGATAAGTTACAAAATAAAAAAGACTAGAACAAAGATGTAATTCCTAATGGTAGAGTCTATGCTTTGATCAATCAATATTTGGATTAATAACCCAACATTATCATGGATACTAAAGGTAATATTGATGGATTCAATTTCCTAACCCTATTTAATCCTGGTGCTAGTTATTTTTTGGTGGACCCTAGAGTGGTAACCCATTTAAAGCTTTAGCATGTTCCAATATGTTCTTCCTTGGTTGTTTGAAACACTCATTCTCTTGATGTGATAATCTCAGAGATGTTACCTTCAATTGAGATGGTGATACAAGGTAACATATGGTATAGTAATCTATTGGTGATGGGACTTGGAGAGTATGATGTGATTCTTGGGATGGACTAGTTGGCTAAGTATGATGAATGACTAGATTGTAGAAGCAGAACTGTAATACTAATTTTTACAAGTGAAAGAGAAGTCAAAATTCAAATTAGTAAGAGATAGATTAAGCTTAACTTGGTAACAATTAATAAATTTTAGTAGTTACTTAAGCATGACCATAGTTGTTTCATGATTTCACTATACAAAGAGCCTAAATAGAAGGCCGATTAGATTCTAGTGGTTCAAAAGTTTTTAAATGTATTTAAGAAGGAGCTTCTTGAAGAGCTTCCTCAAAGAGAGATTGAGTTTGAGATAACACATAAGCCTAGAATTCAACCAATTTCCAAGACATCTCATAGGATGTCTCTAGTATAGTTCCCAAAGCCTAAGGTGTATCTTTAGGAGTTGATGAACAAAGTTATGATCCAACAAAGGGTTTTACCTTGGGATGCACAAATACTCTTTGTGAAGAAGAAAGATGATACTTTGATATTGTGCATTGATTACAAACAACTAAATCAAATGTAATTAGTTAAGAGAAGATAAGTATTTTTAAGTTTCATTTAAAATTTGACTATAATGAAATTAGTGTACAAGAGAAAGTTATGTCTATGATAACTTTTACAATAAGGTATGGTCACTATGAGTTCTTAGTCATGCCTTTTGAACTTACTAATGTACTAATAGTTTTTGTGTACTTGATGAATAGCATGTTACATTCTCATTTAGATTAATTCATTATTATCTTCATTGATTACATTTTGGTTTACTCTAAGGATGAATATTCACATAAGGAATACTTAAGAGTAGTGTTGCAAATCTTGAGAGATGCATAGTTGTATGTCCATGGCACCAAGTATGCATTTTGGAAAATAGAGATATGATTTCTCAAACATGTGGTTCTAGGATCAAGTATAGCAATGAGTCCTTCTGAGTAGTGATTAAGAATTAGCCTATTCCAATCTTATTGAATGAATTCAAAAGTTCCTTAAGTCTAGAAAGATATTGCAGGAAATATGTAGAGAATTTCTCTATAATTGCAAAGGAGATATGATGAATGTTTGGATTTTAAGGACAAGACTCTCATATGTATAATCACAAGTCGAGAAGAAGTTACAATTCAAAAAAATAAGAAACATATTAATCTTAATTTGATGAAAACTAAGAAATTTCAATAGTTTCTTAATCATGTTCATAGTTATTTCATGATCTTAGGGCATGAAGAATCTAAGTAGGAGATAGATCAAAATCTACTGACCAAGAGTTCTTCAATGTATTTAAGAAAGAGCTTCTTGAAGTATGTCCTCATAGAGAGATTGATATTAAGATTACACTCAAGCTTGTAACTTAATCAATTTCCAAGGCACCTCATAGGAGATATCTGATGGAGCTAGTAGAACTTAAAGTTTAGTTTTAGGAGCTATTAGAAAAAGGTATGATTTAATCAAGTGTTTCATCTTGGAATGCACTAGTAGTATATATGTAGAAGAAGGATGGAATTTGAGGTTGTATATATATTACAGATAGTTGAATCAAGTGAAATTTATGAGCTAATATCCTTTACCTAGGTTGATGATTTGTTTGATTAGTTGAAAGAAACTAAGAAATTATTTAAGATTTACTTGAAGTTCAGTTATCATCAAGTTAGGATGCCAGGTCAAATGTGTCTAAGATGATATTTAGAATAAGTTAGGGATATTATAACTTCTTGATCATTTTCTTTAGACTCACTAACATACCAGTAGTTTTTAGGTACTTGATGAATAATGTGTTACATCCTTACTTAGATCAAATTTTCATTATCTTCATTGATGACATTTTGGTTACTCTAAGAACAAATAGAAACATAAGAAGAATTTGATAATACTGTTGTAACTTTGAGAGACTAGCAATTATATGTCAATCCTTTTAAGTATGCATCTTGGAAGTCAAAAATATAGTTTTTTGGTCATGAGATATCTAGAGTAGTTATAGCTATGGATCCTTCTAAGATCTCAATGATTGAGAATTAAACCATTTCAACCATAGTGAATAAAGTTAGAAGATTCTTAGATCTAGCAAGTTATTACAAAAGATTTGTAGCGAACTTCTCTAAGAGAGCTGCCCCTCTATATAAGTCTCTTAAGAAGGCCTATTTTTTTCTTAGATGCTTGTTAGAAGATGTTTGCAAAGCTAAAATAAAGATTGGTATTAGTTTCTATTCTAATCTCACTAGTGCCTAGTAAGCCTTATAATATGTACATAGATGCTTGATGAGTGGCGAGGTACCCCTACACTCAACCATACGAAACGAGTGTAGCATGCACGATCTGGTCGAACTCCGTAGACTAAGTGCCTACACGCCCCATGGAACACTTAGGGTTAATTATTTGTTATCTTCCCAGACTTACTTGTAGTTGTCATGGTGTATGGTTAAGTAAGTCCGAGGTATATGATTTTTATGGTTTTTATGTGTTTCATCTCCTATGCTATTGAGGTGAAGGGTTGAAGAAACTAAATAACTCTAACTAATGAACTAAGTCTAAATTACCTAGCGTCAGCATCCGTTCCCACTTACCATACACACCCTGAACTGATGCAACCGTGGTTACCAAACGCTAATCGTTGTTGGGATCACCACGCTTAACACACATGCTCGAAGTGGTCGTACCGAGGCACTTAACTAGGAGGAAAGGATTGAGAGAGCTAATCTAGCCTAAGTGCAATGAGCAGTCGATTCCTTGATTATCCGTGCACATCCTTAGATGCTCGTAATCAAGTCATACTCATTCCGCGTTTCTAGCCTAAGTGCGATGAGCAGCTGATTCCTTGATTATCCGTACACATCCTTAGATGCTCGTAATCAAGTCGTACTCATTTCGCGTTGTGATGAGCATCCGTTCCTTGATTATCCGTACACATCCTTAGATGCTCGTAATCAAGTCGTACTCATTCTGCATTACTAAAAGAAGTAATAAATAACATAAATAAAATCCTATTCCATGCACTGCAAGGTTTATCCCGAAAGTTCGTCTTTATTGTCTTACACAACTTGTGTTCAGGTACAATGTTGCTCTAATAAAGATCTATTCACTTTAGGACTCCTACTACGGGCACATGGAAAATATTCTATCTCTAGAGTGATCAATCTGCCAGAGTTTCCCTACTTTTAGCCTAGGATGAGGAAACAAGGAAGAGCCGCCTCTTATTTATAGATATGACGACGCACCACGATATCGTGGCCTATGCAAATCGCGTCTCATCAATGCTTTAGAAAAAGGTTTAGGCGGTATTTTCATGCAAGATGGAAAGGTGATAATTTATGCTTCTAGACAACTAAAACCTTATGGAACCAAAAATCAAACTCATGATCTAGAGCTTGTGTTCATTATCTCTACTCTTAATATTTTAAAATACTCCTTATATGTACAAAGGATTACCTTTTCGATGGAACATAAAAGATACTAGTATATTATGGAATAGCCAACATTAGGTAGAGGTGATGAGGAGCAAAGTCACTCCTTGTAATTTTTAGCCTTTAAATACATTCATTGAATCTAGTTATTATGATGATAATTTAATTTTCTAGAAAATAAGAAAACTAGCTCTCTCCAATTAATGTAAAGAAGCTTACAAATTAGTGGTTCCACAACCCACAAACATCAAATTCTATTGACAAACCCTTAATGATATTGTAAAGCAAGAGGTTCTACAACCTACACAACAATTATTCTTAATGCAAGACATAATTGAATGAGATCTCTTCCACAAAACTAGGACTAAGATCCAAACACACACATCATACAAGAGATACCAGTCCAAAACACACATAATTGATCAAAGAGCTACACACACAATTATGCACACTACACACATACTCTCATGATATTCATCTCACATCTCACACATAAAAAACCTAAATTAGCAATAATATTTATTAGACATTGAAGAGAAGAAACCTATAATCTTTCCCCAAACTCGAATTAAAGATCCCTAGATATTTCCATCCTTTTTCATTTTTTTGGCTATTTTCCAATTTAGAAGTTTTCTCATTTGTACAGGTCATCTCTAGGCTTTTCAAGATGTCTCTTGCTAAACACTAGCATTTGATTAATATGTTCCAATACTTTGAAAGATGTATCCCATGGGTGGGAGACATCTCACTTTAGGTTGATACATTTCAAGTCTATGGAAGACATCACACCTAAAACATCTCACTTCTAGGAGAAACTTCTCCTAAACTTGCCATACATCTCCTCCACTTCCCAGATGTCTCTTATGAAATCTCATCTCTTAGACAAGACATCTCTTAAACCTCCAATATGTTTCCATAGTGTATAAAATCTACAAAAACCATTTTTAGTAAAGAGAAAATGGAATCTAAAGAGGTATCCCTACACCAACTCTTCTACCCTGCAAAAAGTAAAATCGTGAATAAAGGAGTAGGGGTAGAAGTGATTCCCCATTGAAACATTTTGGTCTCATGGATCCATACAACATCATGAGTAGATTAATCCTCCCAATGGTTCAAGTATTCATGCCTCTTCATTCCCCAAGTGCTTGAATCTTCTCTTCGCTTAAGTACAATTGCCTTCCTCTTCATTGAAGGCTTGAACTTGTCAATAGGCCCCTTCAACTCATCAGTGCTTCCTTGTATGGTTTCATCATCAATAAATCCATGGTAGTACATAATATCTACAATATTAAATACAAAACACATACCAACATTGTTTGATAAATCAATCTTGAAAGAATTATCATTAATTTTAGCCTTTATTTTGAGAGGAACCATCTTCTTGGCTTCAACTTGGAGACACTGATACCTCTCAATCTCTTCTTCTTCAAATGTACCCAAACTAAATCACCAACAAAAAAGTTAGGCTTTCACTTGTCCTAATTCCCCTTAAGAACTCTATCTTCATTCTTTTTCTCTAAATTTTCCTTTACTTGTGCATGAAGATCACTCATCTCTTGCACAAAATTAGCACTAAGTGGAACTTCTCCCTTAAAGCTTCTCACATTGTTCACCATCTTTGGACAAAAATCATAATTTACCTCAAATGGGCTCTTACTAATCATAATATGAAAAGCATTATTATAAGAAAATTGAACATGACATAGCAAAATTTCCAACCAATTGGGTTGTCCATCACACAAACAGCTCAAAATATTCAATAAGGATTTGTTTACCACTTCGATTTAGCCATGAGATCATGGATGATATGAACTAGAAAAATTTAACTTTGTTCCATAAAATTTTCCAAAGGGACCTCCAAAAATGACTAGTGAATTTGAAGTCTTTGTCACTAATAATGTTCAAAGGAATTCCATGCAACTTCATAGTATGATGGAAAAATAAATTTGCAACATGAGAAGCATCACTTACCTTTTTGCATAGAATGAAGTGTATCACCTTCAAGAACCTACCCACCACAACAAAAATAGTGTCATTCCCACTTTTGATCTTTGGAATATGACTCATAAAGTCCATTAACATACTTTTCCATAGACCCTTGGGAATTGACAAAGACATGTAATGTCCATCCACTCCTTTACCTCTGAATTTCTGACATGTCAAACACCCCTTCACAAATTTTGAGATTTTGGTTATCATTCCTAGTTAAAAATAGTACCTAGCCACAAGCTCCAATGTTTTATCCTTGTTCATATGACCTTCCATGCCACAAAAATGCTTTTCAAACAAAATTTTCTTCCTAAAATTATAATTAGGAACACATACCTTCTCATTTTTTAATAATAGTTCACCTTGAATATGATAGGTTCTCCATTGCTCTATCCTACTTAAAATGATTCCTTAAGGTTTTTTCACACATGTCCAAAATCACAATCATACTCATATAAATTAGCAAAATCACCCATACCTTCTATGTGAGGCACATTGAAATTAAGCACATGCACCCTAGATAATGCATCAACCATCATATTGGCTTTTCTATTTTTGTGCTTGAGCATAAAATTAAACTCTAGTATCTATTCAATCCACTTCATATGTTTAGCACTCAACTTCTTTTGGGTATTTAGGAATTAAAGTTCTTTATGTTCTATCATCAAGGTGAACTCCTTGAGCAACAAGTAATGCCTCCAATGCTTGATTGCTTGAAGAAAAGTGTATAAATCCTTAACATATATGCTATATTTTTGCCTCAATTCATTCAACTATTCAGAAAAGGAAGCAACATGACTATCTTCTTGAAAAGTATCCTACCAATGCTAAGTCCAGTTGCATCCACCTGCACTTGAAAAAGTTTCTAAAAATATGTAATTGCAAGCACTAGTTCATTGGTTATTTTTGCTTTCAACAAGTCAAAGCTCCTCTGGGTTTCATCTTCCCACCTTAAATCTTTATTCTTATTTAGCAAAGAAAACATAGGTTAAGAAATACCACTAAAATTTTTAGGAACCTTCAATAAAAACCTACTAAACCAAGGAATGATGTTATCTCCCTAATGTTCTTAGGAGTTGACTAATCTCTAATAGCCCTCACCTTGGTAGCTTCCATTTGAATTTGCTATTTTAGAAACCACATGTCCCCAAGTATGTGATTTTCCTCCTAAAAAATGAATTTTCTTCACATTGATCACCAAATGTACCCCTTTCAATTTTAGACACACTTTCCTCAAGTGATTCAAGTGCTCCTTATTAGATCTATACACCAAAATATTGTTAAAGAAGATAATGTAATACTTAACAATCAATTTTTTGCGTACATCATCCATCAAGCTCATGAATGTAGGAGGCACATTCATAAGCCCAAAGGAAATCACCAACCACTAAAACAATCCATTTGATGTTTTGAAAGCTATTTTTCATTTATCACCAAGCTTGATTTACATTTGATGGTAACCACTCTTTAAATCAATTTTGCTAAAAATATCCACATTGATAAGAACATCAAGGATATCATCCATCCTTGAAATAGGAAACCTGTATCTCATTGTTATCCTATTCACTACCCTATAGTTAATGCACATTCTCCATTCATCATTGTTCTTCGTCATAAGCACTACTGAAACTACACAAGGTGAAATGGATTTCCTCAAGAAGCCATTTGCAAGTAACTCCTCTACTTGCCTTTGTAATTCTGCCCATTGATTTGGTGTCATTTGGTATGCTCTTTCATTCGGAATGGTAGCCTTAGGAATAAAATCAATTTGATGTTTTAGATTATTTATTAGTGGTAATCCATTCAATTACCCCTTGAATACCTTGGAAAATTGCTTCTTCAAGCCTAGCACACCTGTTGGAAGTTCTACTTGCATATCATTATGGTTAGAAGCAACAATTAATGCAAAAACAAAACCAAGAATGATTTTATCATGTTCCTTAATATATTCCCTCTCTTCTAGAAGGATTAAGGAAGCAGTTAGTGAGCTTTGCTACCTCACTTCTTCAACCATCATAGGAATCNTAGTTAGTGAGCTTTGCTACCTCACTTCTTCAACCATCATAGGAATCACCTTATGTATTCCATCAAATCTAGCTACACTCCACACATTTCTAGATCCATCAAATTGAACACCATTGTTAAAATTGCAAGGTCTACTAAGAATTACACCAACATAATCTATTGAGAGCACATCACATTTCACAACATCATGAAACCTTCCAATTTTAAATTTCAAAATACATTGTTCTCTTACTACTTGGGAAAAATCTCTAGACAACCAATGTATCTTGTAAGGTCTAGAATGAAGATTAGTTACCAAACCTAATCTAGCAACCTTTGTAGATGAAATAAAGTTTTCTTGGTCTCCCCATTAATCACAATATGAATCCATTCCCCACTAGGCAAACATATAGCCTAAATCTGAAGCAATTTTCTAGTAGAATGGTATCCTCTATTCACATTTCTCATGAATACATAAGAATTTAATTCATAAAATTCCTCAATCTTGAGAGCATTAGGATTACCTCTTTGAAGAGCTTGGCTAGATGTCTCCTCTGCTTTCATGGTTTGCATATCTTTGCCATTGGCTACCTTAAGAAGTGGACATTTCCATTGCTTTTGTCCCCATTTTCTACACTTGAAGCACTGAATCTTGGATGAGTTTCTACCTTGACCCATAGCTTTCTTACCTTGATCCTTCTTGGCTTTGCCCTTTACATCACTCTTTTCTTCTTCTTCTTGTCATGGCTACCATGATTGTCTTTAGATTTGGACTTGGATCCCTTCTTATATTTGGATCCCTTGTCATTTTGCTTTGAAGCCTATTTGCTTCTATTCCCAAACCCATTGAGTTCCTTTTCCACCTTGATTATGAAGTCATAAGTCTCATCAAAAGTTTGAGACTCATCAAATGATAACTCCTATTGATACATCATTTTTAGACCTCCTAGAAAGATTGAATCATGTTCATACTCTTCCTAGTTTATCTTAGCTTGATGGAATATTTTATAAAATTTGATGTAAAACTCCTTGTCATCTTTGTCACCTTGCCTTAGAAATTTCAACTTCATAATCATCTCTTGCCTCTATCAAGACTATTCAAATTTTCTCCTCAACCTATATTTCATCGAATTCTAATCTTTGATAGGTTGACCATTTTTTTTTCATTCATATCTTTAGGATTCTTTCTCCCACCAAGTAGAAGTTATATCCTCTAATTTGAATTCAATAAGTACCCTTAATTTATTTGGTACCTCTTTCAACTTAAAATGCTTATCAAGCACCTTCAACCAACTAGCATAACCATTTGTGTCATCCATTCTGTTAAAAGTCTTTAGTTCTACATATAGAATTCTCGCAACATTTTTGAATGCTCTAGCAAGCCTTGCCTCATCCAAATCATCAAGCTTGCCTCTTAGAACTTGTATACAAGGAATTGGGTTCCCTCCCATTGGCATCCTTGGCTGATGGGTTTCTACACTCGCATAGCCAAAATGTTCTTCCTTCTCATCTACTCCCTTTTCATCTACTTGAGAAACTTCTTCATCATTCGAACATGAATGCTCATCCTCTTTGTATGTTTGAATATGGTTAATACCTGCATTCCTATCTAACTTAATACTAATCTCGTCCAACCAAGCAACCATCATTTGAAAGGTAAATTTCATGCTCTCCTTGCCTCTGTTCAAGGCTTGAACCTATTTCTTCTTAGGCTCCATTTGAAATTGACAAAAACCCATAATCAAACTCCTCAGCAACAATCAACCTAATACTCCGATGCCAATCCTAGAGTAGGATTACTACTTATAATTTTTACCTTTCAAACACACCTACTAAATCTAGTTATTATAACAATAATTTAATTTGCTAGAAAATAAGAAAACTAGCTATTTTTAATTAATGCAAAGAAGATTACAAATCAATGGTTTCATAACCCACAAACATCAAATTTTTCTCACAAACACTCAATGATATTATAGAGTACAAGGCTCTACAACCCACACAATGATTGTTCTTAATGTAAGACACAACCAAATGAGATCTCTCCCATAAATCTAGGATTAAGATTCAAACACAGGCAAACAAGAGATACTAGGCCAAAACACACATAATTGACTAAAGAGCTACATACACACTTATGCACTCTTCACATGTGCTCTCATGATAATCATCTCACATCTCACACATAAAAAACATAAATCAACAACAATATTTATTGGAAATTAAAGACAAGAAACCTAGAAACCTTGCCCCAAACTCAACTTGAAGATCCCCAGCTGTTTCCATCATTTTCATCTTTTTTTGGCTATTTTCCAATTTCTAACTGCCAATTCAATAGTTTCCTAGTCATACAGGTCATTTCCAGGCTTTCCAAGACATCTTCTGCAAAAACCCAACATTTGGCTAAGACATCTTAATATTTTGGAAGACATCTCCTTTAGTTGAGAGATATCTCACTTTAGGTTGAGATGTCTTACGACCATGGGAGATGTCTCACTTTAGGTTGAGATGTCTTACGACCATGGGAGATGTCTCACTTTTGGAAGAGACATCTCCTCCACTTCCTAGATGTCCTCTATGAAGATCTACCTCTCAACCAAGACATCTATTGGACCTCCAACATATCTCCATAGGATCCAAAACCTACAAAATCCATCTATAGGGAAGACTTTGAGTGACTTGTTTTTCAAATATGTTAAAAGAATTGCAACTTAGATGGTTTGGTAATGTGCAAAAAAGATCAAACAACTAGCTTATAAAAAAAGTTGTTGCATGACTATTCTAAGAAAGCTACTGAAAGGAAAACCAAAAAAGACATGGAAAAGAAACAATTAAATATATGAAAAAATTACAAATAAACAAAGATCTAGCCCTTCATGGACATAAACAACGAAAAAAAACTCATATAGCCAACCCTTTTTTTTTTCGGGACAAGGCTAGGATTATGATGATGATGAAATGCAATAATTAATTCATAACAAGCTCAAAAAAATTGTTAAAGAAAAGGTTTTAAAAAGATGCCAAAATGAAGCATAAAATCAAACAAAGTGTCTATTTTATTGGCAAAAATTTAAAGATAAGATACATGAAGCATAATATAAAAAAATTGCAACTAAACAAGATCTAGCCCTTCTTGGAGGCAAATGGTGAAAAACAACTCATGTAATCAAGCCCATTTTGTTGGGACAAGGCTAAGATGATAATAATGATGAAATGCAATAATTAATTCATTACAAGCTCAAAAAATTGTTGAAGAGAAGGTTTTGAAAATATGAAAAAATAAAACATAAAATCAAACAGAGCTTTAATTTTATTGGCAAAAAATTAAGGTTGAGATACATGAAGCATAATATGTGCATGCAGCTATTCATATGCTTACACACTGCATACACTAGTAGAGTAAGGATAGAATCACATCAACTTTGAGAAAAACTAAAAGATAAAAATAAAAATATAGTACACTTATCATGCTTACTACAAGTAGTAGAAGGTAAGCAACATGTATTGCTTTGATGTTTTGGAATCAACTTCTTCAAGAAAAGGATAGAAAAGGATAACTTTTGTATGAGTTATTTAAGCTATAAGCACTTGTTATAGGTCATTATAGAGAAGAAGTATACAAACTACCTAAATATTCAATACATCAATAGCGGTCAGCATTTATTGTTATTAATTCATTTTGTACAAACTAACTTATCTAACAAATCCTATAAGTCTATACAAACATAATTAAAACTTCAACTTCAATTTCTAACATTAATCATAGATTTGGTTACCCACCCATATAAAGATAACATAACGTGATTAATAATACATTCTCATGTTCAATCCTCATCGGCAGCTACGTTAAGGTAGATTAGCAAACTGAAACTGAAATAAATTTATGGAGGACTCAACATAAATACAGTATTGGCAACCATTGCATTACATTACATATCCTCATCTTGACCTGTGCTGACGCATCAAAATATGCAAAGGATTTGATGATGATATCTATGGCAAGCTGTCTGCTAATGCTCTTGCCTAAATGCAGTGGCACATAATCCAGCATGGCTACTTAGACACGAACATGTTGCTTATGCAATCTCAAGCCACATACTCTAAATTACATTCATGCTAATGTATCATTAACTTTATTGATATCTTCGGGGAATCCTTTCCCTGTAATATGAAACCCCTTGAGGTCCGTCACATCTTGAATTGTACAACAAAAGCATTTGAAACCAACAAGACACCAAACGAAAGGCTATATGTAGCAGTAACCACCTTTGGAAAGAAGTTTAAAAGATTCCCTTTTTATCTTCGGAGAGATTTCTGAAGCGAAGTAGCCAAGAACAACGACTTCGCTGTGTTGTTGGATTCGATGAACTCCTTCTCTGCTCGCCTTTGATGTTGCCTTACATTTTTTGCTCGCTTAGGAGCAAGTCTTTCATCTCTTTCATGGAAAGCAAGACGGAAAAGTTCAGCTTTTGACAACAGGCCAGGTTCAGAATTTTTTGCTGCAGTTAATGCTCTCAGCTTTGCAGTAGCATTTATTGCCCATGTTGTAGGGTCAATATCTTCCACAACAAACTCATCCAGAACTATCCCAGGCAGGGCTTCCTTGGGCACTGCTTGACCCTTGTATCTATGAGTTGGTGGGTTCAGAATGATCTTCGGGCATTCTGTTGAAAGCACGTAACTTGAATCCCCATCAACACATGGCTGGAGAAGAAACAAAATAGAAAATATATCATTTCAAATGGTAAATTTAGCACATTCATAACAAGATGCAATAATTTACGCAAGTTGAATGATGCTCGACCTACCCATATTAGCCAACGGAGAGACTGCACACCAGTACCAATCTCCTTACTTTCTAAGTCTTCCCAGTTATCTTCCTCAACTTCATTCAATCTGGGCTTCAAGAAATCCAAAGATCTCCTAGCAGCAACATCACTCAACGGTGTGCCCCTGTCAAGATGCACAATAATAAATAAACACTTCAATATTTCATAATTTCAATAAGAAAAAAAAAAGGATTGGCTAGTACAGTTCCCAAGATGGTGGAAACTAGGGACGCTATATATTTCTGTGAAGCTAAGCCTTTAGTCATGTATGGATTGGTAATTTCGATATCCCTCAGCATTTTCCGTTGAGAATAACAAAAAAAACTACAATCTTCTCCATTTACTAAACTTGGGATGGCTTGCGAATCGCTTTTTTGCGTTTTAGATGGTCGCTGTAATATCATGATTATTACGCGTTTGATTCGAAGTGTTTTTTGCTAACCTCAAATGATACACGTATTTTTTGTTTTGAATTAGTTGGTTGCTCCTATGTTCTCAAAGAATTACCATCTGCCGATATCATACATATGTTTAATAATAACATATTGCTCCAACTATTACAAACAAAAAAGCCCTGCACAGACTTTAACAACGGCAGAATAAAAGACCCATGCAGATCATTTATCTCACTATTCATGTGACCTCCAGTTGGTTATATTCGTCTAACTTGATGTATGTCCAACTCAAATGCGCTATGTATATTTTGCATAGCTGTGTCCATGCTATGATTACCTTGGATTGTAGAGTGATGATCATAAGTGCCACAGAAGCTCCTAACAAGACTTAAACCGGCCTATATGATTATTCCAATATTCCTTGTATGTTCAAAGTCCTTTTTTATGTATAACTTAAAATTCAGTATAAAGTCAGATCAGTGTACCCGCAACGCAAAGTCTCCAACAGACGGCAACTTCTTAGCAGAGCACAGATTGATTTTGACGTTATTAGATTACAACGGCTGTCATGTAAACCCATATCAAACAGAACATGTCAGTCTTAATACTTGAAAGAAATGTTTCAATAGCTTCTCTTTGCACATGCAGTAAGAAGAAACCAGCCTCTAGGACCATTAAGCTCTAGAACAAATTTTGCCATAAATAATTACCTGATATCCACAGCCTTTAAACCTCGACAAATTTCTGCCACTTTTTCCAGCCCTATGTCCGTCACTTCTGATCCTGATAAATCAAGTTTATCCCATGAATTGTCTATCAGTGCATGGAGAACTCTATCGCATAGCAGTCCACGTCTCCTAGCAATGGCCAACAATTTCAACTGAAAAAAATATAAATAATTATTTCTTCAATTTATTGAATCGTAGATGTATTCAAATTTAAGTTCACTGCCTTTATCACATCAAATTGGTGTAAGCTGGCCGGTACATACATTCATAGCTTGCCCATAAGTGGCACACATGGACTTGAACCTTGAATCAAGGTCCACTCACAAACTATGCAAAATTTAAAATCCTTAAAATGAAGAAGGTTAAAAATAAAACAACTACATTTATTCCCTTCCTGAGTAACAGTGCACTCCTGCTAAAAGAATTTGCATCATTACACTCTTCCACAAAAAATTTACATTGTTAGCCATACCAAACGAAAAGCAGAAAGAAAACCATTAAAGTAATTCAAAACTTTTAAAAGGAACTTTATAATGAGGTCACTTACAAATGGCCAAACCCATTCAAGTTTTGTAGTACGAGAAAAACTGAGGGAACATATTGAATAACCGTGTAACAAGTACTTGAGAATTTTGTGGCATGAGAACAAGGAACTTCTTCAGTCTAGTTTTTTGGTTGATGGTCATATAATTCTGCTGACAAAGAAGCATACGAGCTTTGGAATTTGATGGATGAAAGGTCGCAAGATATTCATTTAATTTAAGTTACCTTAAGTATCAGATAATTACAGTATTATATGCACAAATATAATTTCAGGTGCAATAACCAGGGAAGAACCAACAGCAATGGTACTGATAGTGTAAAGCTATTTTCTCCACTATTTTGGTGTTCTTCATTCTTTATAATTGCAAACCTTTCCTCCCTTTCTAGTACTGTTTTAGCATTGTCTTAGCATCGCTAAGTAGATTCTTCTGGCTGATAGCTAAAAACTCTGGGTAGAAGTGGATACAGCGATCTGACCTGTAGTACCTCTAAATTTTCAGTCCATTTTTTTCCTCCAACTTCTTAGAACATGAGGTTAAACTTTAAGTTTGTAACTAACAGAATATGATTCAATATAACGGTGGGCTGATTACAAGGCCTTCATTGACCTTAACATGTTGTTGATAAGATAGAACTTTTCAACTTTTCCTATTTCTAAAGATTAATGCATCAATAACATATCACCTATCTTCATTAACATTATGAGATCTCAAAGAGTAGTATAGCCAAAGGTGATGGCTATCACTTCACATCACTTAAGAAGCAGTAAACATCAAAAATTTGTGTGACTTCATTGTTTCAAGTTTTGTTCTATAAGCAGCACCAACTGATGTAATCATAATCTTCCACTATGTTTTTGCTAGACAAGATTATTTAATTTATAATAGGCTTCAAACAGTGGCTAAGATAAAAAATATATAGGTTTCAAGACCTCTATCGATGCAATTGTGGCATTGCATTCCCACATTGAGGGCCATCCAACTTAAAGAATCCAATCACCATCTCACCATGGATTGGGTTATCTTTGGGTTATATGCTACACAACCAAAGCTTGGCTCAATGATCATTTTTAAAATGCACTTTAATATAACCCCAAGATAGATGATTGGGGATCATATGTGAGGTGGGTATACACTTATGAATGTGTCTACATCATTGAAAACCTTCAGGTATTGTGCAACTCAACCCCCTTGGGTTCAATAGTTTAGGATACTAAGCCTAAGTAAGTATATGTACAAGTAGGATTGGATAGTGATATTCATCTCCACTTCCAGGGTAGGGTGTATCAAAAAAATAACAATGCAACCCAACCATTCTAGTTATAGGGATAAATATATAATTATTTAAAGAATTAGTTAATGATCCCTAGAAATACTAAATGCTTCACACAAGGCACACCAATCAAACACACCATTTGTCTAATTACTAGTTGTGAATTCAGGTGAATTGCTTATCCTAGAGTCCAAAGGCACACTAATCATAATTTATGTAGGTTTATTTTATGGAAAACAAATAAATACACATCATCACACACATTTTTTACACACATTTTTTAACTTTGCTCAAATAAAGAAACATAACTACTAGTAAATAAATAAGGTTAGTATATTAAAACTAGAATAAATGGATCCAACATTCAAGAGTCATGGAAGGTGGAGTGAGCAAAGGTAGGCAGAGTGAGCAAAGGTGGAGCAAATGAATGCGGAGCGAACGCGGCAAACAAGACACACAGAACACGCGGAGTAGACAGAGTAGATGAAGTAAACGGAGCGATCGAGGAGCGAGACATGCGTAAGGAGCACACCACGGGGCTAGTGTGCGAAAGAGAATAGGCGAACCAAGGTCATGGCCACGAGGAGCTATCGGTAGGCCTCAGGGAGACAGACTATGCCGAGGTCAAGGGAGGTCATGTTGGCGGAGACTCTAAAATATCTAGTGGGAAGATTGAAGAACACTCCCACGCCGATAGTATCATGCGCCTCTACGTCAGTGGGCCACCAGCATGCAGCGGAGTCTCATTGGGCATTTCGTGTCCTCTGGAGCCCACCCCTAGATGGAGTTGATTCGACGATGGGTAAAGGAGAACTGGGAGGTTGGAGCGATGGATGTCCGAAGCTTATCAGAGGACTTGCTCCTTTTCATTTTCCCAACTTTGCAAGATCAGGACACAGTTCTTCTAGGGGGGCCATGGTTTTATGGCGCTAGGGAGTTAGCTCTGACCCCCTAGCGTCCAGGGACACACCGTGAACTTGACTTGTTTGCCTGTGCCCTGGTGTGGGTACGAGTTTCCAGGATTCCATGGGAGATGTGGAACCTAGGATTCCTTGAGTGCTTGGCAGGGCTTTTCGGGAAGTTTATTACCTTTGACAAGGTCACACAAACAATGGAGCAGATGGGGTTTGTCTGTTTCTGCGTCTGGAAAAATCTCTCTTTCAAAGACCTCATCAAGGAGATAGTGCTGGAGGTCCCAGGTGGGGAGGAACACCTTTGGGCAGAGTTCAAGAATCTGGAGGGAGAGTCATTCGGGGAGAAGCTTCCTCACGCCCATGAGGGCAAGGGTAAAAGGCTGCTCTTGTTGTGGGAAACCCAACCACTGTAAAGCAGACTATCGATTTCGGGTGGATGGAACAAAGCTAAAGCAGGACCAAACTCGTAAGCTGGTTGAGGATGGGAGGCTGGGTGACGGTTGGGCGTAAGGGACAATCGAAGCCACGACAACCACAACTGCCACCACCATCACAACTCCCCCCGCCCCCTCCGCAAGAGCAACCTCGCAAACCTCCCCACACCCTTCCCCACAACATCTCTCACATTCCCCCTATTCTTCCCCACAACAAGTACACAACACCGACACCCCCCCCCCCTTTGCCTCACCATCATCAGTTGAACCAACGATGCCTGGGATTGTGCTCCCCCCTGTTCGAATGGGTCAACATGGTCAGGGGGAGCACCACATCCCCTAAGCTCACAGAGGTGGGCCATTCGGGCTGTAGCCCGATTGCACGAGGGGGGCGGTCGTCTCGGCTGCCCATGCAAGAGTTTGTCAAGGGCTAAACTAATGCAACGAAGTATTGACATGGGATTGCAGCAGACCCCTCAGGATGTCTACCAACACCGCTTGTCTGATCATACATGAAAATCTTCAGCTGGAATTATAGGGGACAGGGTACACCCTATAAAAGAAATACCCTAAGACGAATAGTTCATGATGAGGAATGTGATATCGTATACCTATAGGAGACCAAGCTGCAAGAGATAGAATCCAACCATCTCATTTGGGATGGCTGGAAAGTTCACCTGCACCCTTGTGTGGGTCGGGTAGGGGGTCTGGCTATCCTTGCCCGATGTGACATGATGCTGGTGGATTCTTCGCAATGCGCCCTAACAATTCATATCCCCTCTCGGGAAATATGGTTAACCAACTTCTATGGGCCTCAAATGTGGGAGCAGAAACTTCAGGAACTGGAGCAGGTGGTGACGCTGGTGCAGGACCGCCTTGCGTGGCTGGTCGTGGGGGATTTCAACCAAAGGTTACAACCATGGGAAAAATCAGGGGCTGGAGGCCCCCCCCCCCCCCCCCCCCTTCGAGCGCCTAGGAGTTTCAAGATTTCCTAACAGCGCACTCGTTGGTGGATCTGCCCATTGAGAATTGCCAATTCAAATGGAGCAATAGGCGAATAGGCAAAAAGGGCCCAATTGCATCCTTTCCGAAATTGACCGAATTTGCATCAGTTCCAACCTCCTCCTACGACTGGCCACACGGGTCACAGGATAGGAATGGGTGTCTTTAAACCACCGCTCCCTAATTTGTTGCCTTGGGCCCGAACAAGACTGGACACCTTGGCCATTTTGGTTCAAGGCAACTTGGTTGCACAAGCCTTGGTTAAAACCATTAGTTGAGGACATATGGGCAGACTACAAATAGGACCGGGGAGACCCTAGGAACTTCCTCAAAGAAGGATTGTTTCGTTTGAAATGGGCTATTCAATTCTTACACGTGGAGGACAAATTCTCGTTCCGGATGGGCAGCACGGTGCTTCAGGACAGGTTAACTTAGATTCAATCCCAATAGGAGGCCAAGGAGGATCTACATGAAGAAGAGCAGAATCCTGATGCAACTACAGGCCCTTGACCTAGAGGATGAGACATACTAGAAGCAATGGTCATGGATTAGATGGCTCCGTGAGGGGGACAGGCACACAAAATTCTTCTTTGTTGTCGCCAAGACACGCAAATGGAGCCAACTGCACAGACTGCATACCATCAGGGGAGGGATAATTGATGAGCCACAGAATGTAACTAGAGAGTTGACACACTATTGGAAGATGATCTAGGCAAAGCAACCCATAAAGCCCATTTCGGTTTGAATTGCGCAAGTGCTGAACAAGGAGGATAACGTTAGATTGCTAGCCCTATTTTCCTGGTAGGAACTAACAACAACGATCAGCGATATGCTAGGGGCGAAGGCGCCAGGGCCGGATGGTTGGAGCCTCGAATTCTTCAAGAGCTTCTTGGATATTGTGGGGCCCAACATTTTGGATGCCTTCAATCTAATGTTGGCCAAGAAGCAAGTTCATCAGGAGCTTAACTATTCTCGAATTGTGTGCATCCCCAAGCATGCAAAGATGCATCTCCTAGAACATTTTCAACCTATCGGGGTCTGCAACATCCTGATTTGGGTATTCTCCAAGATGATCATGCGTAGGCTAACTTTGCTAATGCCCAAACTAGTGGGGGTCAACCAAACAAGGTTCGTACAAGGTCGGACCTTGCAGGACCAAGCTCTTCTCATGCAAGAGGTTTTTCATTCTCTTTGAATCTCAAAATTCCCCGGGCTTTGTCTCAAGCTGGACATCACTAAAGTGTACGATACTCTCAGCTAGGAGGCCCTGGCCACCATCATGCAAAAAAAAAGGTTTTAACCCAAGCTTTATCCAGCTCTGCATCCACTTGCAATCATCCACAGGCTTCTCCTTCAACGTGGGGGGGGTGCCTGTGGGGCCTCTCCTCACCTGGTAGGGGGCTACAATAGGGGGATCTGCTCTCGTTGTTACTATTCATTATTGCTATGGATCTTCTGCAATCTTACTGCAAAGCAACAGGCATCGAGGGTTTGGAAATAGCAGGGGTAGAATGTTTGGCTAAGCATTATGCAGATGACACAATGCTAATCAATCACGCTAGGTCCCACAAGCACGTGGCATCAATTTGGCGCTCTCTTAGATGGTGGACGAACTTGGGCTAGTAATTAACCAGGCTAAGCCAACAACCCATTTTCTAAATGTGTATGCACAGGTGAACAATAGAGTGGCGCAAACCCTGAACATTTTGTCTAGAACAATCAAGGATACTTACCTCAACATCCTGCTTTTCCAGTGGGAACGGTGTGTTTCTTGGGGGATGCTATTAGAAAAAGTGGAAACACGAGTCGGAAACTGGGCCAATTGTTTCCTAACCAGGAAGGGGAGGTTGGTGGTTGCCGAGAGGGTGCTCGCAACGATGACTCATTTTGTGATCGTTGTAGCCACCCCGCCATGCGCCATTATTGAAACCATTGATATGTGCATCTGTTGCTTCGTTTGGTCGGGGGGTAGAGGGGGGTGCAAATTACACCTCGCTAGCTGGGACAGGATCACGCACTCCTAAACTGCAAGGGGGCTAGGGATCTCAAAATTTGAAGATGAGTTGACGTTGGGTCAGCAACGCCTACTACTCCATTTTACGCGCCAATACAGGAAATCGACCCAATGGGTCAGAATCATGAATACCAAGTACATATGGTGGCAGGTGAGAATGTAGGATTCAAGGCCTTCGTAGACACTCTACAACTACGCACGAAAAATGCAAATGCAGGGGTGGTTGAATTTTGAGCCGCACCGCTTGTTGACTACCATGTACCCGCCAGTACCAGGGTGGTGTTAGATTTGGCAGGGATGGCTACCCGAGAAAATTAAAGTTCTCTTGTGGTTGTTGAAAAATGACGCACTGCCTGTACAAACGCATTTATGCAGATGGGGCCTCATTCTCGACAACACCTGCCCACTGTGTGGCACTGTGCCCGAGACCGTCCAACAGTTGCCTTTCAATGTGCTTACATGCACACCACATGGTGGGAGACAAGTTGGGCTCCCCTAATTAAATTAACAGGCAGTTCCCGAGCCACGCTACTTTTATGGGTAACATGGAAAATTCAAAATCAC
>MNCI01007427.1:304149-315148 GCA_015680685.1 Gnetum montanum
CCTTAGCAAGTGGTTTCACGGGCCGCAGCTACATGGAGGGAAATTGACATGGCAATAGGGATCACACTGACCTACAAACCTAATTGCGTGGCGGTTTAGGAAGACGAGATGTGGGAACTGGTGGAACAATGCAGCTGAAATAATGTCCTACCGTGGCTAGTGGGTGAGCCGGCCCTCCTAGATGACACCTTTCTAACTGGCATGAGGACCACCTATTTTTGGGGCACTGAGGTCATTATCACAGAGTCCTCAATTGCTAGGTGTCTGGGGGCCCAGGCGCAAGGTGAAATCATTTTGCCCACCACACGTGGGTTGCAGGATGCCGAATTATTTTTTGGTGGACCGGTGCCATGCACAAAGAGTCGACAAGTTCCCAGATCTTCCCTACCACCAATCTAGGCCCAGGCCGTTGATCTAGTGGACTGCTCTTTCGTGCAGTTAGGTAACAAGTCAAAGCTCCATGGTATTCATTTTGCCTGCCTTAAATGCCTCAAGCTTGGGATTAGGGTTAACTTACCTTGATTTTTTCTAGCGGCACTACAACAATAGAAGCGAGGCTGCCACTCTGGGCTCATCCTTGCCCTGTGGTGGGGGGTGGCGGGGCTGCAACCTCAAGCGGAGTGGGGGTCTCTTCCCCCCCCCCCCTCGGGGGTTCCCCACTTGGCCCCTTCCTTTCGGCCCACCTGGGGGTCTCAAGGACTGAACCCGTGGTGACATATTCTAGGAGACGGAGTTGTCATGGGGGACCATGGGCCTCTAACCCCATGGCGATGCCGAAGGTATCCTCACCTAAAACATCAAAGCATAGAGAGAGAAGCGATGAGGAGCTATGTCGCACGACTATGAAGGCAACAGCCACGGCATGCAATGCGGAGCGTCGTGAGTGGGAAGCCAAATGGGATGAAGCCCTCGCACACACGCAGATTGAACTGGAAACCCGCTTTCGTGAACGGGAATAAGACATAATCCAACAACAAGCCTTGCTAGCGGATGCAGCCTAGGCTCGACTGGTGGATGAGATTTGGGCCCAAGTGCCGAAGGAATTGATCCAAGAGGAAACCACCAAGAGAGAGCATGAGGCGGCTGAGCAAGCTCAACAAGAGCGGGAACAGGAGGAGAGCGGGAACAGGAGGAGGAGGGGCAGAGACAACGTCAATTAGATTAGGTGAACGAGCAAAGCGTGCACCAATGGCTGAAGGCTGGATGGTGTTTGTACATCATCCTAGGCATCAACTGTGATTGCTCGTGGGGGGAACTCCAATGTCACATCCAATGGACTTTTGCGTGCTTCCACCTGGACAGGGACATTGATTGAGGAGTGGAGCCGACGTGAATCGGCCATGCAAGGAATTTAACAGGCCACCAGTTTTGTGGACTCCGAGCTTCACTGCAACACGTTGGGTATTCTCCATGCCCTCAAACGTTCACACTGCGCTTGTCATAGGTTGCTGACGTGCCCATAGCAAGGTCACGTTCTTCTAGAAGCCCCCCCCCCCCCCTGGCTGCCTTGGGCCCCATGTTCCATGTGGACAAATGTGGTTTGTCGAGACATTGGGTTTGGGACTTTCAATAGGAGGACCACCCAAGAGCAATTAATCTCCTTTGGCACCTATTGCTAGGTGAGCATGCTATTGAACACATCCAACAAGTTCGCTTCCAAGAGCTCCTCAAACTCTTGGAAGAATTCGATAGGCCACCCATCCGAACCTGAGGCTTTCTTCACCAACATCGCTTTCATGGACGTATGGAGGTTTGCGCTCGAAAATGGTCTTAGTAGCTGTTGGTTCTCGACAGGAGTTAAGATGCAAGGCACCGGAACTAAGATGGGCTCAGTGTGCCGCCATCGCCATATATCCTCCCAGTATGTTTGCAATTGAAAGAGCCCTTGCCCCGCACTCAGCCCTCCTCCAGGATCTAAACACTACAGTAGGTGTTGCAGCTTGCTCTTGGTTGCCCAATGCACATTCGTAGCAGCAAAGAAAAATTTGGTGTGCCTATCTCCCTCCCTTAACCACGTTATCTGCGATCTGTATTTACAATAGGCTTCTTCCTCCCTGTCTAATTCTTGGAGCTCTGTAAGGAGTGCTTGTTCTTCTTGACCAAGATCCACCCCCTCCTCCTGTTGCTGCTGAATTTCCCATAGTTGTTTCTGCACTTGTGAGCGATAGCCTTTGAAACTGTATTTGTCGTCGGCTGCTATGTTTTTGATGTGTTGCTTAATCGATCTTAGACCTCTCTTGAGGAATTCTTTGGGCTCTTGTGCGCCGGTGTATTTTTGCCAGGTATCAGAATTTAACATCTCTCTTTAACAACTTTTCCCAAAATTGACTATGAAAATGCTCAACAAAACAGAACATGTGGACTTCACTTTCCATCATGTAAAACATAAAACAAATCATCAATATGCATATCTTCTTTTATTTAAATGAGTAGTTAATGGACCCTTTGGCTATCCAACTGTAATACACCAAGTACCTCCAACCCTACAACATCTTGTAGCCCACATAAGAACACTTGGGCAAGATAAAATGGAACACCATCAAGCACCTTCAAAGGCTAAGCTCTTGTAGCTCACACAAGAGAACACCAACCTTGGATAGAATGATAGGGGCCATCCATGAATAATGATGACAGATATGAAATACCAACTGCACAACACATAGAATATACTGACTCATAAGCCAAATACATTTATGCCAAAATTAGATTCATGACTCATGAAAGATCCCATGCATGATTCACAATTCAAAAGAACTCCCACATACCCTCATGAAACTATCCTCAACTTGTCCATGCCAAGGCAAAAAACACCTATTAATAATTAAAATGGAACAGTTTTGAATACACTTCTAGGATTCAGTTGATCAATTTGGGGAAAAATAACACATTTCAAGCTTGAGTTATTATCCAGCTAACAGCTTCAAGATCAGGTCAAAACAGCAAGTTCAAGGTGCATCCAAAATCCTCTAAGAAAATCAGATAAAGACAGTTTTTAGGATCTGCCACAATTAGCCTCCAACATTAACAGCAAGGTCAGCTTCATAACTGCAAATAAATCACCAACTCGATTCCATCACATAGGATTGACAAACACAAAAAATTGATTGCGGTACCAAGCATTAGGAAAATGAAAAACTCAAGTGCAACAAACAAATCTTAACGTACTCATTGCAAATTTATAAACCAACATCAAAATAGGAAACAAAAGAAGGAAGCAAGAGCAAAAGAGATTTCAAGAATGCAAAATTGGCAAAATTCTTCATATATTGTTGGAGAGGATTACTGGATGTCAAGATCCCCATGCCTAGGCTTTGGCCTACTGCTCAATGGTTAAGGCATTAATCTCCCTCTGCAGATATCCATATTTGATACCTTGAATTGACACTTGTGGATGGAGGTTCTACACTTAACTTGAAAGGAACATGCTTAAGACATAGGACAAGCAAGGGGAGACTATAGATGTGATTTGAACTACATACTAGGTTAAGCTAAATAATTGAAATTGTGCCCTGGCATTCTACCGACCACAAGCAAAAAAATATTCAAGCCTTAGCATAGGGCTTTACAAAACTTTTCAATGCCAAATACCAACAGCAAAATTCTCGTATGCACAAGATAGGCAAAAATAAGACCTAGAGGTCCAACAGCAACAAAGAAGCAAGAAAACAGCAAACACAGAACAAAAGACAGACAAAACCACCACCCAACTCCAACTGACAACCCATGGCTAGAGATGCCTAGGAAGCCTTACACAAGGACAAGTAGCCTAGTCCTAAGCATGAATAGCTTCTAGTACAGCACGGTGATGCTCAGTGTCAATGAACGCCGTAGCCTACTAGAAACCCTTTAGAGATTTAGCCTTGACCACATGCCCCTCCGCAGTACCTCACCCATCGAGGTGAAGCTTAGCAGCAATCTTCCGAATGTGTTTCTGCAACACCATCCAAGATATGTTGCAATTAATGTTTATGATGACATATGGGCATTTCCCTGCCTCCAACCACATCCTAGCATTTTGTTCATGAGCCCAATTAATCTGTCTTTATAGCTCCTCCACTTTGTGCTACTCCCTCTCTTGCCACTCCTACTCAGCCCACTCCAACTCAACGTTACAGTACTCCTGTAGCAGCTCCATGTGTATTCGCTCATGAAGGGAATCTTCAAGAGCTACATGGTTTGTGGACTCCTTCAACTCCCAACCACTTCTTAGCTCTTTCACCCACCTGGCAAACCAGCACTCTACCAACCCCATGTTGTGGCAAAACTCCTGCTCCCTCACCTCCCACTTGGCTTCCCACACATGCTGCTCTTCCCACCTAGTTTGCACCATAGCCTCCTTAGCCACCCTGGCCTCCTTCACCACTGCCTCCTCCAAAATAGCTTTTGCCATAGCCTTGGCCCTTGCCTTTTCTATTTCCAAGTGGCTGATAGTGGCATTGGCCTCCACCATGGCCTAGCAAACAACTATCCTAAGTGTACCCGTCGACACGACACTCATTATCTCCTAAGTGGCTAGACCCTACAAAGTCCTAAAAGACTGGCCAATCTCCTCCCCTCCTGGCTTAGCCCTCACCTCCATCACCATTCTCCTCCTACAAACCATGCCCAGCTCAGGCTACAACAACCTGGGCACAACCGACATTGCCACCCTCCAAAGGGCAAGGATCAATTCTGAATGGCAACCCCAGCAATGCTACCAGAGTGCCTCAAGAAAAAAACCAAGGCAAATTAACCCTACAACCAAGTTTTAAACATTTTAAAAAGAAGAAGTGGACCCCCTACAATTTCCAAGCATTGCCTAATTGTACAAAATACCAGTCCACTAACTCTGCCGCTTGCTACCAAAGCTAGGGTAGGGAAAACTTAGGAACCTACCTACTAGTGGTCTTGAGGACAGCCCCAGTAAAAAAGACATGGGCATCATGCAGACCATGACCCTGGGGAAGGATGACATCACCTATGGTTGGCATTCCAAGAGAAACTGCAACCACCTCCTCCATTAGTGGTATGTGGACCCCTCTAAAACTCATGGCATCCACACTCTAGTTGTGGAAAAAGGAATCATCCACCAAATCTAAGTCCCCCTACAACAGCCCTAGAACCTCCACCCAACCCATGCTCTGAACCAATGCCCAAAGCTCCTCATTCACCCTAATAACCCATGTAATTTGGCTCAAAAGTCGATGTTTGCACGATCGTTGCCAACACCTCCTTCCACAACCTAACCCCCTACAGGAGGACCACCTGAACCAATGAAGGAAGTTGTGCCAAGCAAAAAATCAAATTATTTTGAGGGTGCCAAAAGCTCCACAACATAGTCGTCACCATCAAATCCCACTTAAATGCATGTGGGGCTAGGGGTGGAGTGGGGCGCCAACAACTACCAAATGTCTACTACAAAGGGGCATTGAAAAACAAAATGTACAATCATTTCCTACTCTCTTGAGCACAGTGGACAAACATTATGAATAGTAAGACCCCACCCCCTTAGAGCCACCCATACCGATAGCACCTCATGATTAATTAGCCAAAGAAACACCTTGATCTTTTCTAAGAGCCTACCCTTCCATAAAGTACGCCATCCAATTACTGTTGGATATTTCCTTGTAAGGATATCTTGTAGTGACTTCCCCATCATACCGACCATCTGCATAATGTTTACATGCTTACAGAGGGTCCTCCAAATGAGCGAGTCTCTGTGCCCCGCTTCCCACTAATTGTACTTGCCCCAAAGTATTTGGATCCATTGGGGAAAATCATCATTTGCCTATAGAATACAGTTCACCAATCTCTGGTATCCCATAATGATTAGATCATGGAATCCCAGGATCCCCAAACCACTAGCCTTCCAAGGCCGAGTGGTAGTATCCCACCCCACCAAATGCATCTTAACTTCCCCTCCCCAAACAACACCCCCCCCTTCCTCCTTTTCCCCAAACCAAATAAAGTTCCTAATAAGCTGGTCCACCTTCTTGACAACAACAAACCTAGCAATAGCCAACAACACAAAGGTAGCAAGAATAATCCTCCCCTTTTGCATTGAGAAATACACGGTCCAATGCTCGATCCATTGCTGTAACCAATGAATGAGAGCCAACTAGGTACCTCTCTTGTTCCATGCATACATCGGCAGACCCAAATAAGAGTCCTGGTCTATGCCAGTTAACATCCCAAGTGCCCGCAAAATTCTTCCCTTAACTAAGACACATTGGACAGGTGCATGGTGTACTTCCCTTTGTTCACCTCCAACCCAATCTCCTACGCCATTTTGTCTTTGTGGCACCAAAGCACAAGAAAATAACATAGTATCATCAACATAACACTCCGCCAGGTAGTCAATCTCAACAATGTTCAGCCCACGGACACCCTCGGCAAAACAATAAGCCTACAAGGTGTCCATCGCAATAATGAACAGGTACGAAGAAAGGGGGGCCCCTTGCCTCAACTCCCATTTAGGGGATGAAAACCTCCCCCCCCCCCCAATGTCAAACAAAGGTCCCAAACACTTGAATTTTGATACAAAGCTTAACAAATTTGGGGTCAAAGCCTTTCCTCAACATGATATTAGCCAATGAATCCCAATTGATGGTGTCGTGAGCTTTTTTCATATTCAACTTAATGCACATACCAGGATATCCAACGTTTTGAATTGAATTCATGGCCTCCTGGAGGAGAATGACCTGGTCGTGTAGGAATCTCCCCTTAACAAACCTAGTTTGAATGTTCCCAACTAGTCACAACATTAGCAACGTAAGACATCTAACAAGCATCTTTGTGAAGAGCCAAAGCAGGGTGCTGCATACCCCAATGGGACAAAAATGAGAAGGACCCAAAGGATCAACAACCTTGGGGATCAAAACAATTTTGGAACTATTGATTTCACGGCGAACCTGCTACCTCTATAGCATTGTATTAAAGGCCTCCAGAAGATTCACCCCAAAATATCAACAAACATCCAAAAAAATTTGATAGGCCACTCATCTATCCCAAGAGCCTGATCTGGCTTCATAGATGCCATCGTCATCTAGCTCTATCCACATGAAAGGCTCCAACAGCTTATGATTGTCCGTTTCACCAATAATTGATCTCACAGGGACCGACAATGGCACCATATCAGTTTTGGCCCAAATATTGGTCTAGTACTCTTGCATCACATGGGCAATATCTTGGGGTTTGGTCAAAGTCACCCCATCCTACCCCAGCTTAATGTTCTTGGTCTAGTTATTAGACTTAGCTGCAACGAAAAAGAACTTCATGTTTTTGTCCCCCTCCTTCAGCCATTTAGTCCAAGTGCACTAGTTCCAATACAACTCCTCTTCAGCTACCAAGTCCTATAACTCCCTTAAGACCATTTGCTCCTTTGCTTCCACCACCACTCCCGACTCTTGGAGAGCCTAGAGAGTGGCAAGGCACTCCAATAGAACCGCATGCCCAATCATAAACGAAAACCTCTCTATGGCATTGATAGAGCAAACAGCCTGCTTGAGACAACACAACCCAATACTCAAGAAATCCCTAGGATCTGCCTGGGAGGGGTAATCTACCCAGATCTACATCACCAAGGGTCTGAGCCAAGGCTTAAACAACTAAAACCACTTGAAATGAAAAGGGGAAACCTTTCATATAACCTGCTTCCCCACCAAACAACACAAAGACTAGTGGTCTGATGCTAGCCTCTCCTTCCCAAAGACTTGGACCTTGAGATCCATTAAAATGCTAGAGCTTATCCAAACCTAGTCATTTCAAGATAAGACCAGGTCCTTTCCCGTACGATGATTGCTCCAAGTAAACTTGCAGTCAACAATCTCCATGTCGACTAAATCATGTGTTTGTAGAAAATCTAGAAACTACTGACTGCCCAACGGCTTAGACAGATCATTACCATAGAAAATCTAGAAACTACTGATTGCCCGATGGCTTCAACAAATCATTACTAGACTTTTCCCAAGCATACAAACGTTGGTTGAAGTCACCAATCAATAGCCACTGCCACCAACCAACAAGCTAGGCAATCAGGTAAGTCACCTAGCCACATCCTCTCATCTATAAGAATCACAATGATGCTCCAGGAAGAGGAATCCATTAGACTAAAGGATGATTTCACCAAAATGGCCAAGCCCCCAACTTTTTTTCTACTAGGCACAAGTTATGTCTGCCACCCAGTCCAACGTAGGTAGTGGGCCTCCACAACCTACAACTTAGTTTCCTGTAAACACACAATTTCACATTTCTCCCTTCTCATGATATCTTTGAGGGTAGTTCTTTTGTAGGGGGTACCCTACCCTTTGCAATTCCACAACAAAATCTTCATGGCTTACCAACCAACCGCTTCTTATACATCTCCCTCAAGGTTGGTTGTAACCCCAAATGAATCTCGACTTGTGTCTTTTTGCTATAGGCAACTAGTGAGAGTAGCCACCCAACCCTCCCTGGCTTGGGGGAAACCAGGAAACCCCCCTATGATGTCATCAACAATCCCCTAACTACCCCCACCCAATCTCCAAGTGGGGGGGGGTCACCCCCCCCCCCCCCCCCCCCGGGCCCCCCAAGTTCCATGACTAGGTGACCCATGCACCTCCATACCAAGGCCCTCTGACATAGAAACAGCTGCCAATGCACCTGATTCCAAGAAAGGCACCCTAGCAACAATGCCACCCAAAACAGGCACCACTGGACTAGTAGGAGCCACCCCAACCCACACCAGCCACCCTCATCGACCAACAACCATCCAATCTTCCCCATTCTTTCATGGTGTGGCTTTAGTGCAGAGGCAACAAGCCGCCACCTGGTGGTTGTTCTTCTGGCAAACTGTGCAATGGGTCACTGGGGTTGAGCCCCCATTACCGACATGTCTTGAGGCAGATTTTCATATTCAACATGGAGTGTTTCCTCTCCTATTGAAAGATCCAAGACCACTTCTTGCACCCATCCCTGGATCCAAGCGCTCACCAAACACAAAAGCAGGCATAGCCCATTCATTCCATAGACTCCGTAAACCAGTCGAACTTGATGAACTTGCCAAAAAACCTCGCAAGGGTTTTCAAGAAATCCAATGTCCACAACTCCCAAGGAATGTCAAACACCCAGATCCAAATAGATGCATGGGCGAAAAGGTTAGCATCTCAATGAGCCCCTAGACGCAAAGGCCTTAGGGCCAACCCTCAAGCCCCATAAAGCCAAGGGGCCCCAAAAAGAGCCTTATCATGATTGACATCCAAACAAAACACAAAGAGCAGCAGTTCATCTATCAAACTACAAAACCTACACTTCCTCCAATCCCCAGTTTGCCATGGCCCATTTCTAGATAAGTTCAAGCTACAATCGCACCTCCACCGACACAAACTTGCCAATGAGTCTAAGTTCCAAGGTTTGCACCCCCTCACTAGGTAGGTGACTAACTTGCAAATGCATGACCCCCTCCCTTCAAGAGTAGGCCTCAACACCCCCATCACCTGGGCACCAACTAGCCATGTCAAAGCCATCTACTCCTAAAACCCCCCTAGGAGCTAGAACCATAAGCCTCTCCCAGAGGACCCTTCGCATTGGAGTGCCCAAAGAGACCTTTGCCACCATCCTCGAGCCCACCCACACCCAACCCTTTATCGCCATAGTGGCCCCCCTCCAAGTTAGCACCTCTGCTCCCAAGACCACCAGTATCGTTTGCTCCCAATTGCACTACTCCACCTCCTCCAATGCCTCCTCTCATAGGTCTCTGCTTAGGAGAAGTTGCTTGAATAATATGGTCACATGCACTTAGAATTACTAAAACTGTCATTACCATTTTTACCTTATGTCTATAATGAGACCCTTAGGATCTATTAGAAAGAATTTGATTTCAGTTATTTCTGTTCCAAATATTCTTTATACTTCAGCATAAATCATTAGAATCAAACCAAGGATTGGTAAGATCTTCATCATATATAAAGTAAAAAACCTTGACACCCTAAAGTAACTTTATAACATGTTTGACAAGCTAGGTTTAGACGTCACCATTCTACTAATGATCACCTCATCACATTGAAATATCTCATTGATTATGTAAAAGTACAAAATAAAAGAACTTTTGTTTGCTTTGTGAATTTTTCTAAAGCATATGATTCAATTATTCGAAGCAAGTTGTGGAAGCAATTACAAGACATAATCACTCCTCCATTTTTGTTATTTTATATTCAAAGTCTTTACCAAGAGGTATATATACAGATCATAGATCACCACTCCTATAAAAATGTTTTACTACATAATGATATTGGTGTAAAACAAGGTTATCCTCTTTTGCCTACGCTTTTTGGTATTGTTATTCATGAACTTGAGGAGTGGATACAGAAAATTATAGTGTGCAACACTAGGACTACTGATTACTCTTTCATTGTTGGAAAGGACCAAGTAAATATGACACCAACTTATAAATACCTTGGTTGATCTTTCTCACAATTACAAGTGGAAGGTGTGCATCCAATAGAGGATTGCAGGTAGATTGAAAGCTTTATTTAATTTAAAAAGCAAATGTTAGAAGGAATTTATCTTAGCCAAGGAAATCATAAAACAATTATTTTGTTCTATTATGCAACCAACTCTTTTGTATGAGTGTGCAGTGTGGATAAGTGAACTTGCTAACAAATATTGGAAGAAAATAGAAGAAGTTCAGAAACATTTCTTGATGGAAAAATTCCAAGTTAAAAGGCAGGTACAATATGATTTGCTACTTACTAAAGTAGAGATGATATCTCTAAAGATAGAAGCTCTTTGTCAATTTGCAACATATGTTCATAGTCTCTCTTGTAGCATAACAACTAAATTTTCAAAGGAAGTCTTAGTTGCTACACAACAAAAAATGTGATTCTACGAGGAAATGGTCTAACTCAAAAATGGAACATTGAGATGAAGATTCTACATTGTGATATAAAGCATCTCCATAAGAGTATCAAAAATAAGGCATTGTTACACATCTAGGATAACCTAGCATCATGACTATACACAGTGTTGTTTGCAAACCACCCCC
>MNCI01007427.1:315294-337495 GCA_015680685.1 Gnetum montanum
ACTGGTTGAGGCTTGAGGCCTCCCAATTGGGCCAATGTTGTGGACCCGAAATTTTGTACTATCTCTTGTATTTAATTTCCAGTAATATAATCCCAAACATCCTCTCAAAAAAAAATCCAATCATCTATGATGTTAAATAAGCCAAGCAAGATTGGGCTCCCATTATTTTAGAATTGAAATAGGTATATGGGTCCAGATTCCAAGAGAAGAGGGAACCTGTTGTTTATGCAATCAAAAAGCAATTAAAGATAAACATCACATATTCCTAGAATGTCTTGTTCTAGAGCAAAGTTACCATAAATGGCAAATTACAGCTAATATTTTAATTAACTTTTTTGAAATAACACCAAGGAAACTTGGTAACTTTACTGATGAAGTGTTTGCTACTCACACTATGTATATTTCCTCTGTCCAATTGATCATGAGAGTCTACAAACATAATAAAAAGCATTTCAGTTTCAGTTTCAATATAATCTTGGATTCACTGTTCAGAGGTTATTTATGCTCAGAAAATGTTATATAAGTCCATTCCTTTCGGTTTCACATGATGGAGATGTCCAAGCAATGTTCTACAGTAGCAATGGCCCGAACCATTAAGACTAGGAGGTCCCATATCACCTTTTCATTTTATAATGGTTGTTGAAGATTTAGAATCCCTGATTAAGGTGAAAGCTAACAAATGATAGATTGAAGGAATTACACTAGCTTATGGCCTACCTGATTTTTTGTTGATAATAAATTTATCTTCTTGGAAGCAGAAGAAAGATACATACAAAATTTTTTAAATGGCTAGAGCCTTCAGTGATACAAAAAAGGTAACTCCAGACAGGTAGGATGAAGGAAATGGTGCAAATATCTAGCAACAAAAGAAATAATTACCAGAAAAGCTAGAGAATTAATGATTTGACAGAGGAGAGTCCTCATCTCTCACTTCGCTCTTCAATACCATAAGTGTTGTATTATTGTTGATTCCTCCTCTTTGGCCTTAGTCATATACAAAGCCTCTTTTAATTTACTAAATAAGACAAAAACAAAAACAAAAATTGAGTTTTATTGCCTTCCATATGTCCTACATATTACCTCCATAGATTTGGGATCCTTGCTTTTAAGACCTCAGCGAAATAAATGAAGATGGTCGTCAACTAACAGGGATCTGCTTCAGTTGATCATATGCAATCAGTAATCTGCCAAGATGTAATCCATTCTTGCTTTTTACCCATTTTTACAAAAACTTAAAAACAAAGTACCCCAATCACCAGAATTGATTTCCTAAATTTCCTAAAATGTAAAAGACATAAATATCTCTTTCCAGTTTTCCCCAATCTTAAATATTTGTTTTTAAAAAAATTACTTTTCTTACAATGTTATATATATGGAAAATAAAAAATTGCTATTGTTTTGAAGTGTAAATGGGATAGCTTCTAAGCAAATGTTTGGGTATAGCATTATTTTTTAGAATGATTAAGGAAAAAATTCTTAGCTAGAATTTGAAAGAGTAAGTCAAATATTGGCTAGTTGGTGTTGTAAGCTTCATCCTATGGCTCGATGATTAAATCAATTTGAAGTAGCCTCATTGTACTTCAATACACCGATGTCCTACTTATGGACATCAATGGAAGTAGCAAGGAAATGCAACACAAATAAATCTCAAAATCAAAACTTAATGGTTGAAAAGAAAATAAGTTACCATTTTCTACAATATCATTGGCAGGTTCCTGAAGGAAAAGAATTTGTCTATTAGATTCAAAAAACATCTAATTTTCATGAAAATGTGATAGAAATGGACTAAAAATCATTGTTTAAATATCATAATTCTGGGAAAACTAGCATGGAGTGTTCTGCGTATTATTAGTGAATTAGCCATACAGAAGGGAGTTGAAGAAATGACTACATGGATTAAAGATCATTAAATACAATGTTATGATGGTGAAGCTTAGATATGGAAAACTAAAAATCATATAACGCTGCCAACACATGATATCATATGCAGGAAAAATCGATAAGGAAGCTATACATTAGAGAAAGTTGGGCATCATCCTTAAACTTCCTCTACAATTTGAGATGGCACGAAAGAACACAACTGTAGATAGCTTCATGAAACATCGATGGGCATTTGCTAATAGATGTTTTTGTCAAATGCATGTGAGCATGGTCATCTATGCATTACGACAGAATCAATCATACCTGGAATAAAATTAGCATTTTATGACACCAAGACATTTACAAGATGTCATGGCAGGTTGGACATTAATTGGAGAAGCATGGTTTATTAATGAACTTGCAGTGTCTTCTAACACAAATGATCATTGATATGTGGAAGAAAAAAAAATTACCAAACTTTAAAAGAACTGAAAGCAAATTCAAGTATGGTGGTTAACGATAAAGGCTTAAAAGCAGAATGTGATATATAGAATGGAATTTAACTGCCCGCATTTTTTAAACCCGCAAAAGCAAAAGCTATAAATCAAGGTTGGGAATATGTTGGTACATAAGAGTGATTACTTAAGTTCATTTTTATTATTTAAGTGGCAGTGTCAGAATAGAACTATAACTATAATAAACTGATACTGATAATAAAATTTAATTACCTTTGTATATACCCAAAGGATTTGTCAGACAAATTAGTTTGTACAAAACACATCAGTAGCAATAAATCACATGTACAATAGATGTGTCTAATATTCATGTGGTTTGAACACTTCTTCTATATAATGACCTAGAACCAATACCAGTAGCTTGAATAACTCATACAAAGTTTGCCTTGAAATTTGTCATTGTCTTCTGAAGAAATTTGTTCCACAATTGTCTAATAATATATGTTTCTCATCTTTTACTACTTGCAGAAGGCACAATTGGAATATTCTGTCCTCATGCTATGTATTATTCTATCTTCCAGTTCTAACTTGAAGGTGATGTAACCCCATTTATTCTCTACCAATTAGTGCTTGTATGGATATAAAAATAGTTACATGTAAATAGTCTGCTTCACTATGCATGCCACCTCTAATATTTTCTTAACAAAATTAAAGTTTCATTTACTTCATTTTGCCACCTTTAGAACTTTCTCTTTAACCATTTCTGAACCTGTTCTGAATTCATTTGTGCATCAAAATTTTCAATACACTATTTTTGCAGGCACAATTTTCCTTCATGATACCATCCATCCTTCTTGTCGATATTTTTGGATGACTTCTCTTGCAATCTTATTACTATGTTTATTATTTAGATAAAATGTTAAAAATTAATACATTGTCTCAACTTCCAATGCCAACATATTAGCTTCTAATAAGAGTATTTCATATGGGACTTGAGTTTTGACTTTGAATTCAGCTAACAAAAACTGTTTTTGAAATTTGCAATTTTCTTCCAAGATTCCAGATCAAAATCTGGACTCCAAACTACACATCCATAATGTACCATAGGATGCACAATTGTTTGAAATAGATCTTTTCAACTTTTCCAAATCCAAATATTGTGATTGGCATATATGTTCTTTGTATCATCCAAAGATTCCATTTTAATTTTTTATAATATGTTTCAAACCATACTAGATTCATCATCTATCGCAATCAATTTCTCAAGTGTCAGAGAATAAATAGTGCTATATTTATTCTTCATTGTACACCCAAGCCATATATGCTGGACACACAACTTTAATAATACATAGGTATAATATAACGATGCATCATGTTCATTGATTGATCGTTGAGATCCCAAGAAATTCCTGTTGTACTCAAATGCACAGTTCATCATTAATAAATTTTTCTTTTTACTTGTTTTTTTAAATTAAATCTATGGTAAAAATATATAATGATTAATATAAGGTAAAAACATAACATGGAAAATACTCCCAGAGAAATTTTCATGGCTCAATCTAAATATTAAAATTGTCTGATACGTACAATCAATAAAGACATAATGAACTAGGTATTTCAATTACTATTTCATGTAATGATACATTTCAAGTAGAAAATAAATATATATCCTACGTTCAGAAAAATGCCTTGAAGTTTAAAACCAATATTGATAACGGTGAAAACATTGGGAAACTAGGTATTTAGCATTCACTAAGAAGGCATCTTTACCTTGATGTCGAATGGAAAAAGCTCAGCAATCTCGCCAAGTTCGTCAAGAATATCATCGAGATGTCTTCCTAGGACTCCCAAACACAAGTTAACTAGGCTCCTAGATCTCTTGTTTGCTGCTTCTGCTTCAGAGCAAAAAATATAATTACACTAAAAGAATCAAAATTCCAAACATAAAGGGAAAACGACCACCAAAAACATAGCATACTAACAGTAACGTATAATGCCTAGTTTCCAGAAACGCGATGGATCTTTAATGTTTCATGTTTTCCATTTTGGAAACGTAATCCCATTTCAAAATGGCATTGCTACCCGAAATTTACCATCAGCGGCTAGTTGAAACATTTCGCTAGTACACTGCAACGTTTTTTAAAGGTTGACCCAATTCATTGGATTTTATTTTGTTTTGTAAATTGTGTCACAGCAAATTTACCATGAAGTTTAATTATCAAACTTGTAAAAGTGTAGGAATCGCTTTATTTCTCAACTACTAAGGTTTGCATTGAATTGATTGCTCTACCATTTGTGCAAAGATAAATGCCGAGGGAAAGAAAACTTGCAGCTGTTTCCATGGGGTTTGCCTTGTCAAGCAACTTTTGGTTATGCAATGCAATCATTTTTACAAGGAGCTTCTAATTGCAAATGCAATGCACCAATTTTCAAAACTAGAGTCCCCAGATTCATCCAAGAAGAAACCATGTATTGATTACATCGAAAAGCAGCTTCAAGTTACAAAGGTGGTTGTTGTCATACACTAACTTCTGGTTTTATTTGCTACATTTGCCTCAAATGACAGTTGTTTTTCTTATCAAATTTCAACAAACTCTATAAATAACTTTAAAATTACAGGCATTGTTTTTTTCATGTTATCCATACTTAAAATCTTTCTTTTTTCTCTGTTTAGAGTTCTCTATTTTTCAATCTATTTCAGTGTTCCATATTGTTTTTCTCTATTTTAGCATTGTCTATTTTTCTATCTATTTCTACTTTCCTTTTATGTCGCAAGTTTTGACTTCTCTGCACCATGAGGAGAAGCATTCAGAAACAAAGATTACTGTTTTCTTTGTATTGTTTTTGGCTCGTTTGCTATGGTTTTTTCGTGTATTTTTTGCATTTACTATTTTAACTTCGTCACTTTTTCACGTTTTGACTTCTATACATTCGTAGGACTTTTAAAAATAAAACTTGCAAGTGGTCCATTTAGGTTTTATTATTCTTTGGCGTACGATTTTTCAAGCCTCTTGGATTTACCAGTCATTCAATTGATACTTTTCTACAATACCTAATCATCATGAAGCTAAAATATGCTAAGTATCTACAATAGATACAGGAACAGGCTCTCTTTATTTGACTTTTAGCCATTAATTTTTGTTTTCTTTTCTATAACAAATGATTCGTGCCTTGAGTGCCACTTGAGGTTTATGAATGTTTTCAGCTTTTTCACAGATCTAACCTTAACAGTTTAATCCTTTGGTGATTATTTTCAATTCATTTTCAAGCTCTTTGGCTTCCTTGGAAAGATGTACATTGTAGTATATTTGCCCCAAATCACAGCTGCTGTATATTTGTATGTATAAAAATCATTTTAATATTGTGTTGCATTTTACCTTTTTGCTTAAATGCATGGACAAAGGAAAGCACAAAGGATAATTTTATTAATGTATAAAATGTGCTATTATTATTTGCTATGTATTTGAACCTCGTTTCTCTTTCGGAACCTTGTCTTTTACCACTTTTCATTGTGTTTCTGTTGTGGTTATGTTACCCGATTTCTCGTTTCTGGTAACCATGGTATAATGTTAATTAAATAAATTGATAATCAGATAAAATGTATGATGTTTTTCCAAGCTTGTTTCCAGTGAGGAAAATACTATATAATGCAGAAGTGAAACAATCAATTATAAGTTATGTCTTATTCAGGTTTATGTATTCTTGTCCCTCCGATGCAGGCAGTGATGTACCATAATTGATAATTCAAAATAACCAAGGTATTTGTGACCATGTAAAATGGGGAAAAGATGTTAGACATAGCAATGTCAACATGGATTGTTTTATTGATAATTAGAAAAAACCTCTTGAAGTTAACTTTGGAAAAAACCCACACGTCCCACACGGTCTCCCCCCGGTCACCCACATCCCCACCGATCCCAAACACCACGGAACCAGGGCCCGAGCTTCCCCCTCTGGGGGAGTGGGTAAATGTGGTTTGGGGGAGCACCCGAAACCAACACCGCCAAGCACAGGAGTCCCCCACCGAGGAGGCTGGATGCAGCCCAGTGGTACGGGATGGAGAGGGCCACCCAGGACGGCTGAGTGAGACCCGATCTAGGAGCAAGCAAGCCCAACGGAATATCGACTTGGGGCTGCAACAAACCCTTCGGGAGGTCTACCAACGCCGCACCTCCAGTCACACATGAAGGTGTTCAGTTGGAATTGCAGGGGACAGGGTACCCCCTATAAAAGAAATACCCTGCACCATATTGTTAAAGAGGAAGATTGTGACATCGTTTGCCTCTAGGAGACCAAGTTGCAAGCGATGGAATCATACCTTCTCCAATGGGAAGGTTGGTTTACCCAGGTGCACCCCTACCAGGGCAGGGTCGAGGGCCTTGCCATTCTAGCAGTGGGCCATCATTGTCCAGATTCCCGCTCAGGGGATTTGGTTGACCAACTTCTACGGGGCGCAAGCTTGGGAGCTGAGGCTGCAGGAGCTGAACTGGGTGGCGGCACTGGTGCCAAACCACCATTCCTGGATGGTGGTGGGTGACTTTAACCAGCGCTTACACCCTTGGGAGAAGTCTGGGGGAGCTGCCCCTGCTCCCCCGGGTGCGCAAGCTTTCCAAGACTTCCTGGCAGCTCACTCCCTGGTGGACTTACCCATTGAGAACTGCCAGTTCACCTAGAGCAATCAGCGGAAAGGGTCGGATCGTATCCTCTCCCGAATTGATTGGATCTGTCAGCTCCAACCTCCTCCTCTGCTCCACCGTGCACATGTCGGGACAGGAAAGAGTCGCCTCCGATCACCGCTCGCTGGTCTGTTCGTTCGGACTGGATAAGCCCCGGGCCCCACGCCCTTTCTGCTTCGAGGCCACATGGCTTTCCAAGCCATGGTGAGGCCTTTGGTTGAGGATATCTAGGCAGAGTATTGACTTGACCGTGATGACCCTCGAAATTTCCTCAAAGAGGCCCTGCTCCATCTCAAGTGGGCCATCCGGGCCCTCCTGGTGGAGGATAAGTTTTCCTTCAGGCCAGGTCAAAGGGCAGTTCGGGACCAACTCGATCAACTCCAGGCCCGACAGGAGGCTGGGGAGGACTTGCATCTGGAGGAGCTGCGTCTCCTACGTCAGCTCCAAAGCCTTGACCTAGAGGAGGAAACGTACTAGCGACAGCGCTCCCGGGTCAGATGGCTCCATGAGGGGGACGGGAAGACAAGATTTTTCTTCGCCATGGCCAGAACTCAGGTGGGGGGCCAACCCCGTTGCCTACGAACCCAGACAGGCAAAGTTATCGACGACCCACAGGGGATCGCCAATGAGATGTCACAATACTGGGGGAAAATTTGGACCAAGCGGGCCTACTCAGCCCCTCTCGGTCCACATGGAGAGGGTGCTACACGAAGGGGACAACAGGTGACTGATGGCCCCCTTCTCTTGGCTGGAACTCACTACCACTATCAACAGCATGTTGGGAGGGAAAGCGCCTGGACCTGATGGATGGTCCCTCGAATTCTTCAAGACTTTTCTAGATATTGTAGGGCCCAATATCCTGGATGCGTTCAACCTCATGTTAGCCAGGAGGCAAGTACGGTGGGAACTCAACTGCTCTCGCATCGTGTGCATTCTCAAGTAGACTGACACACACCACCCGGAGCACTTCCGTCCCATTGGAGTTTGCAACATCCTCATCCGGATTTTCTCCAAGCTCCTAGTCAACCGACTCGGGGCTCTGCTGCCCAAGCTGGTGGGAATCAATCAGGCTAGCTTCGTGTAGGGTCGAACCCTTCAAGATCAAGTTCTCCTCATGCAGGAGGTGTTGCACTCCCTTCGATCTACAAGTTTCCTCGGCCTCTGTCTCAAACTTGATATCGCCAAGGCATATGATACCCTCAACTAGGAAGCCTTGCAAGCCATTATGCGTCAAAAAGGGTTTGATCATAGTTTCATCCAGCTTTGTATACACATCCAGTTCTCCATCGGCTTTTCTTTCGATGTGGGGAGGCAGCTGTGGGGCTTTTCATCCCCAGGCAAGGGGTTGAGACAAGGCGACCCGCTTTCACCCCTGCTCTTCATCATTGCTATGGACCTCATGCAGCATTATTGCAGCACTTCCGGGGTGGAGGGCTTGGACATTGTTGGGGTGGCCTGTCGGGCCGAACAGTACATAGATGACACCATGCTGCTCAGTCAGGCAACGGCCCCACAAGCACGCTGCATTAACACGGCCCTAACCCGACTAGCAGTTGAATTGGGATTGGAAATTAACCGCACCAAATCTGCGGTGCACTTTATCAATGTTGCTGCACAAGTAAAAAGCAGGGTGGTGCAAATCTTAGATATCCAGCCTGGGACAACCAAAAACACATACCTAGGCATCCCGTTGTACCAGTGGGGCCGAAACAATTCGTGGGGGCCACTCTTGGAGAAGGTTGAAAGGTGTATGAACCACTGGGCCAATCACTTTCTGACTCGCAAGGGCCNTGTATGAACCACTGGGCCAATCACTTTCTGACTCGCAAGGGCCGTCTCCTCATGGCAACTCGGATTCTCATGGCCGTCACACGATTCGTCGCGGCCGTGGCCGCACCCCCAAACGCCATCACCAATCAGATTAACAGGATGGTCTGAAGCTTTGTTTGGGGGGGCGGCAGGGGGGGCAGGGGGGCCAAGCTCCACCTTGTGAATTGGGCACGCATCGCATGCCCCCGTAAGGTGGGGGGCTGGGCATTACGTCCTTCGAGGACAAAATCATGTTAGGACAGCNAACTCACCCGCACGGGGAACCAAGTCAGTGGGCCCGGATCATCAATGTCAAATACTTGCAGTGGGAGGCTGGGATGCGTGCCTCGCGGCCCTGGCAGACGATCTGCCAGCACGCACAGGTGATGCTGGCCCAAGGATGGCTGGACCTCGAGCCACGTGCCCTGCTGTCAGCCAAATATCTGCTGGAGGCCGACTGGCAGCAGATCTGGCATGGGCAGCTCCCCGAAAAAATCAAAATCTTCCTCTGGCTCGTACAGTCTGACGCGCTCCCTATGCGTGCCACTCTATGCAGGTGCAGCATCATGTAGGACGACACCTATCCTTGTTGTGGCATCATACCCAAGACGGTTAAACACTTTGCCTTTGAGTGCGACTGCATGCGCACCACTTGGCGCGCGGCCCCCCCCCAATGCAGCTTACTAGCGATTCTTGGGCCATGCTACTTTTATGGGTGGCGTGGAAGGCAAGAAACTACACAATGTTCCATCAAGACAGGTTGCCCCCCCCAGCGGCTAATTTCTCAAACCCGCCGTGCGTGGAGCAAAATCGAGGCGGCAATGGGTGTGACACCGACGTTCGAGCCTGATTGCACCGCCTTCCAAGAAGATGAGGAGCTCTGGCAGTTGGTAACCCGGTGCTGCTAGTCTGCCCTGCTACAGCGGCGGCTCGGTGACCCAGATCTGGCGAATGACGCATTTTTTGCTAACTAGGACGACAACCGGACCATCTTCTAAGGACGCGAGATTCGCGTCACCGAGTTAGCTATTACCAGCTGTCTGGGGACCCAAGCCGCTGGAGAAATCATTCTGCCTACCACCCGCGGCCTACAGGATGCTGAGCTTTTCTTTGACAGACCCGTGCCACGTACGCAAAGCCAACAAGTTCCCAAATCTTCCCTCCCCCATCTCTGGGCCCGAGCGGCCGATCTGGTGGACCGTTTTTTCATCCAATCTGGCAACGGGTCCAAACTTCAGGGTCTGCACTTTGTTTTTATGCGTTGTTTGAAGTTAGGCCTCCAAATTAACCTCCCGCGTTTTTTCTTAGAGGTTCTCCTTCTTAAGCGATGCGGCTGACATTCGAGGCTGATCTTGGCTCTATGGAGGGAAACTGAGGGGCACTTGGCCAGTCATCCTCTACCCCCCCACGGGGGGTCACCCCTGCTGCGCCCCTGACCCCTCAGCCTCGCCCTACCAAGGGACTCGCTGGACCCTACCAGTGACAACCTTCGCGTGGGGACGCCACTCCCAACGAGGTCAGTGACTCCCTACCAGCCTCTTTAGGACAGCTTCCCCCTTGCCGAACCCCTCCAGCGACCGCACAAACTAGATCGAAGAGCTGCAACAAGCCGAGCAGAGAGCCGTGACTGCTGCGCGGGAGGTGGAGCGGCGTGAGTGGGAGGCCAAATGGCACGAACGGGAGCAGGAGCTAATGCGACAACACGAGCTAATGGTGGAGGCCGCTCGAGCCCAGCTAGTTGACGAGATCCAGGCCCAGGTGCAGGAGGAGCTGAGGCAAGAGGACGTGGCCCGTAGAGCGCAGGAGGAGGAGGAACAGGCGGAGCAAGAACGTTTACAGGAGGAGGAGGAGCAGAGGCAAAGACAACTTGATCGGGCACACAAGCACAACGCCCGACAGTGGCTCAGGGGGGGCCAATGCCCGTACCTCATCTTGGGTATTAGTTGTGAGAGCTCCTGGGGGAACTCCAGAGACATATCCGTCAAACCTCGGTGCGCTTCCATCCGAACGTTGGGGATTCGCCGGCAGACCGGAGCAAGCAGGAGTCTGCTATGCAGGGTATCCAGCAAGTGGCAAATTTCATGGACACCAAGGATCACCGCAACACTTTGGATCTACTCCATGAGCTGGAACGTCCGCACTCCACCTGCCGTCATTTGCCGACTCACCCCTAGGGGTCGAGGGCGGGGCCCACCCCCCCTCCTCTTTCCCCCATCGACGACGCGGGTTCCTAGTGCTTTCTTATGCGCCCCCCGCCCCCCNATGACCCTCGAATTGTATACTCTTGTACTATAATTTTTCAATAATTCACTCCCGAACATTTTCTCAAAAAAAAAAAAAAACTTTGGAAAGATCCAAAAGAGTTTTGGAAGATCTAAAACACATCTAAAGATGATCCAAGAAACCATGAGATATCATCAAGAAAATCTGAAAATAACTTGCTTGTCAACCACATATATTTGTTGTGATAAAGTTTAATAGAATTGCATTGTCGGATCGTTTGCCCTGGTTTCTCAGGGGCTTTGAAGTCACTTTCTTTTCTATTTTCTTTTGTCTTTGAAGTCACTTTCTTTTCTATTTTCTTTTGTCACAATGGCTTTTGATGTGTGGTTGATATTTTCTCTAATTTATTTATGCTTTACTGTGTTGATGATTCTCTTTGATTTTATAATAATTGGTTGGAGCTGTGGAGCTTCATTATGATCGAGACCTATGATAAATTATGTGTTTCTAGTATATTGGCAGAGCACGTTGAGTTTGTTACAAAGTGGATTAGATTTGCATATTGTTTTTCTATTTCAAGGCAGATTGATTTTTGTTTTTAGTGAGAGTTATTTGTACAAGATAGTGAAGATGTCTTGTTTCTGTTCTCATTGATGAATGAAACAGATGATAGAAAAGAGATGAAGATGCAACCACTATAGTGAGATTGGATATGTGAGGAGATATTACTCTATGATGATGTTGCCTCTGGTAATGTTGTGCCCTTTGGGTATATTGCTATTAGAGAAACATACCATTATATGATGGGTAGTAGTTGTATATCTCTTTTATTTGCTCAATGTCTGTCCTAGTATGTTTGTTTTTGAGATACTATTTGGTAGTGTTAGTATAATGTTGTCTCATGTTGGCATATGTTTTTCTTCTTTTTTGCTGGCTTGAGGAGGCCTAGTCTATTAGGATGTTTTATGTAGGGATGCTCTTTATATGGTTGTGTGCACACCTATGACTTTTTCTACATGTTATGTTGTAGAAGGCAAAGGCATGTTGGTTGATGAAGTTTTCTCAGCTTAGTATTCATCAATCTATGTAATTTGTCTTCAAGTGGGAGATGGTTAGAGATTTGGAATTGACTTTTCTTGTACTTGATTTTCTAAAATATTAAGTTGACTTTTTTAAATGTGTAAAATAGTTTTAGAAAGAGTTTTATTTTAGATATCTAAAAGCTCCTTTTAGAAAAAGAAAGTACATGTTATATGTTGAAGTTTAACTATGTTGTTTTTGGAAACTGGAAACTAGAAACTGAAAATTTTTATTATGTTTAAGAAATCACAAAAAAATTGTTGAATGGTTACAATGCTTCAACATATTTTTGAATAAAGTTGAAAACATCATTGATGTAATACCCGAAGCAATAGGGTCAATTTGAAAAAAAGCAATCAGCAGATTATAATTAATAGTATAATTTAGTCAAATGTGAGCCAAAGAAGGGCAAAATAAAAAAATAGGTTCTTCATCTTCTATGCTTTGTTTGCACAATCTGCAAATACGCTCTTCTCTTGGTAAATAGATCCAACAACCTATCTCAATAAGGAGATGATGAGCTGATGTGGCCAAGCTATCACCAAGTGCAATGGATAAGTATGGTAGAATGTAAGTACTAGTGGTGGGAAGCGGGGCTGAATGATTCCCATGTTTGGAAGGTGATTTGCAGGCATGCTCGCATTATGTTACAATGAGGGTTACTAGGTACTTCCCCGCAGCAATTGATTAAGCATAAATACCTAAAGGTGTGTGGTTGGCAGGGGTTGTGGAAGGGTAAGCTGCCTGAAAGATAAAAGTGTTTATTTGGTTGATTTATCACTTAGCATTGCCAGTGAAAGTTGTATTAATGCAGAGGAGGGTAAATGTGTCCCCCACATGTCCCCTCTGCATGGTTGTCGTGGAGTTGGTAGAGCATTTTATTTATACTTGTGAGTTTACATGTCAGGTAATTAGGGCAGCAAATCTCTAGCAAGATTTGAAAATTGATGGAGATTCGAAGACGACATGTGCTTTGGAAAGCTAGGAGTTGTATTTTTCGGTGTAGCCGTCGCCACCACTGACACAAATTGCTACTCAAAGAATTCGGCTGTGGACAAAGGCACACGCAACCATGGGGGTGACCCCAACTTTTTAGCTGACTTGCAATGGGTATTCGGCTGGGGGTGTCAGCTGGGGAAGAAGTGATCCCACTCAAGGGGCATGGGTTGCAAGATGTGAGGTGTTTTTCTCAAGGCTAAGCCCCAAGACTAGAAGTGGCCAAGTCCTGAAGTCGACACTTTCCGAGCTCTGGCAGGATGCGGTAAAGCTGGCGAAGTGGTTTTTTGTGCAGTTTGGCAACGTCTCAAAGTTGTAGGGACTGCATTTTACTTTTATGTGTTGCCTGTGATTGGGCTGCATGGTAAATTTGCCACGCTATTTCTTGGACACGCTACAGAGACAACGTTGGGGCCGCCACTCAAGCTTGATTTTGACTTTGTGGCGGGCACCAAGGTTGGGGGCTCCTCCTCCAACTACAAGAACCTATGAGGATGGTATATGGGCATCGGCACTCACGATGTGAGTTGTGGGCTGTGGTTGACCTTACGAGTGACTTAGAGGGAGGCGATGCTGGGGCAGGCTTGGAGGCAGTGTTGGTTTCACAAGATGAAGAGGAGGAGCCGAGCTGATAGTTATCTCCCCCCTCCCCCCACAAGGGGAGATTGGGGGAAAGGAGCAAAGGAAAATTGCGAGGAGCCAAGTGTTGGAAGGTGGGTCGAGGGATGCTCAAATACCTACTTCAGCAAGTCTGAACAATGTCCTGGCCAAGCTTGCAAAGGCGACTACACAACATGTGCAAGAGGAGGAGCAAGTTGTTTGGTAGATCCGATGAGCTGCACGCGAGGAAGAATTCCAACACTAGCTAGAGGAGGCCGAATGTCGGTATCATGAAGAGGTGCGAGAAGAGAGACAATGGAGAGATTTGGCTAAGACGACATCCAAGGACGCTCTGGAGGTGGAGTTGAGGGAGAGTTTGAGAGCGCAACACCAAGAAGAGGTGAGACTCTAGGAGTTGAGGGAGAAGGAAGGACAGAAAAGGCAAGCTAGGGAGGAGGAGGAAGCCGCCGTGATCCAGCAACAGTTGGATTGTGCCCATGAACAAAGTGCTAGATCATGGCTGCAACAAGGGCGGTGCATGTATGTCGTTATGGACATTAAGTGAAAGACATCTTGGCCCGCGCTTTGGAGGCACATCAGGCACAAAGGTTGGGAGCTACACCCAAATGGGGAAGGCAACATCAATGAATGTGCAAGGAAGGAATAGGCATTCAAGAATTTTCAGGAGGTAGCAGCATTTGTGGATTCAGAGTGGCATCATGTGGTCCTTGATGTGATGCATGCTCAAGAGAGGGCTTTTTGCACCTATACTCGTCTCCCCATCCATTTATTCTCTTATTTTGTTCTCTGGTGGATGGGGGTTTTCTTACCCCCAATTTTGGACGATTGGGGGCTGGTTTCTAAATCAATCCCAATCTACCTTGCCAGGGATGATGTATATACTATACCTAATTTTCTCATTAATAGATGACCTGAACTTTCTCAAAAAAAATAAGGAGATAATGAGAAATCATTCTTTCTCTAGCAATTTGATTCCTTAAATGAATAGGAACAACTGAGAATAGACACTTTTCAATACTAAATAACAAACCTCCTCTAACAGAATATAAATAAAAATGCTTTTTCCCTAGCGTGTTCAACCAAACTTTACCCCAAGACTTTTTCTTTTATAGTTTTCTGAAAGAGCCTTTTGTTTAAAGGAAGATCCTCTATTACAATATTCCATAACTGAAGTCATAATTTTCCTTGATGCAACCATCCATTTTCTTGTGTAGCATTCATTATCTCCTTAGCATAATTAATTTCCCCCATGTGACTTAACTTCTAAGTATAAGCAATAAATTAACAAAGGGCTTCAACTTCAAGAGGAAGCAAATTTACTTCTAAAAGTAAGATATCATAAGAAGTCTACATTTTCACTTGAAATTCACATACAAGAAACTATTTTTGAACATGCTTAGATTTTTTCCAATTATGTGTGGAAAGAGAAGGCCCCTAGGCAACCCACCCATATAATAATGCAAGTTAAACAAGACTGCAAAAAATTTTCTTTCTAATCTCCCATGCCAAAATTTGTTTCCTGCTACAATTATTTCTTAAAGCAAATAGAGCTCGCATGCCACTTGAAACCCTTTGAGCAATAAGCGTATTCCAACTATAATTATTGGCAAATTTAACTCCCAAATACTTATAAGATTCACATATATCAAGTTTTTTTTCTCCAAGGAAAAAATTCTAATTTCTATTACCACAAACTAGAATTTTAGTCTTATCAATAAAAACTTTCATACCAAAATGGTTGCAGTAGTCATAGAGAATTTAAAGTATATAATTTAATCCTATAGCTGATTTTGCAATTAAGGCCACATCATGTGCAAAGAGAAGCATGTTCAAAAATAATCCATTCACTAACATACCATGATTAGTGGCATTTTGCATCTATTCCTCCAATTCATCTATAAATATGCCAAAAAAAAGTAGGAGACAAAGGATAGCCTTTTTTAACTCTGACTAAGCTATTGATAATTGTTCTTTCTTCAATAAGAATGTTAACTGTCTCATAGATTCTTTTAGTAGCAGAAAGAAGATATTGTGAAATGTTAATGCTATTCAATCTCCTCCAAAGTTTATCTCGAGCAACAAAATCATAAGCCTTAAAGAAATCAACAAAACAGATAAAAGTTGTATGGTTGGGCCTTTTTGCTTTCTCTACACAATAATGCAAAGTTATTAGATGGTCTATAGTAGAATGATTCCTCCTAAAGCCTACTTGTGACTGTGCACAAAGACCTTGCATTTCTATTATTGTAAACCCAGATCTACTTGTTTAATCTCATGTTGGGGTTTACGGCAATAATAAGTTGATAGTGTGATCTCTACTTTAAGGGTTTTTGTGTGGAAACAACTTGTAATTTTTGTAAACATCTTTGTGGTTTGAAGATGTGAAGAAGCAGCTTTCAAGTCTTTCCCTTGTTTCTCTTTCTCACTTCATTGTACAAGTTATTAGTAGCCACATATAGTTTAAGTATTGAAACACAAATATTATAATCTTACTTGATAGTGGCATTAAATTAAATAGTGTACATGTTGAGAAGAAAATAAATTAGGTCAAAATAGTTTATTCTTAAGTTTGCTCCTTATGTTAGCATTAAGGGGGTCATTGTTAGAAATAGCAATGCCAATAAGGATAGTTTTATTGATATTTAGAAAAAAGTTCTTGAAGTTGACTTTGGAAATATCTAAAACATATCTAAAGATGATCCAGGAAAAGATGGAGAAATCATGAGTTATCATCAAGTAAATTTGAGAATAACTTACTTATTGTACAAGCAACCACATGTATTTATTGTGATGAAGTTTATAGAATTACATTGCCAATCATTTGCCCCAGTTTAGCAAAGGGGTGAGGGTCACTTTCTTTGTTATTCTCTTTTGTCATAATGGCTTTTGATGTGTGGTTGATATTTTCTCTGATTTATTTATGCTTTACTGTGCTTGGTTCTCCCTGATTTTTTTTTACTGCACTTACGGTTCTCCCTGATTTTATAACAAAAGAAAACCCATCTACAGGATATTCAATAACTATAATCAAGATTAAGACGCACAGTCCATATGCAATCAGGCTTGGATTCCGAAAACACAGAGTTGCGTTTCAAATTTCATACGGTTCAAAGGATGTTGCTTTGCAAGAAATGTAACGAATGCCAACAAATAAAAATCGAAAGAAGAAAGGAAGAAAATGCAAAGCAATGGAAAATTGCCTGGCAGTAAATACGATGGCAGAGATTGCCGATCACATGTAAGTGAAGAGGGATTGATAGACAATTGCAATTGCGTTGGCGCTTCTTGATGACGACGCTGCTGAACAAACTGATGGTGCTGGTGCTGGTGCTGGCTGGAATAGCTTGTAATATTTAAGTCGTTGTTGGGTGACTTTGATTTTGATTTGTGAGATTCATCCATGAACGCCGCCGCGCCGTTTCACCTGCAACAAAAACGATACCCAGCAGCGTAGCAGCACAATCGAAAGAGCTCACAATCAATCAATCAAGCAGCCAGCCCAGAGAGGTACAATAACATTTTATGTATGTTTGTTAAATATTTCGCTAAAGCGGTTACCGTATTCTTGAGAGAAGTTGGGCCAAGTTGAAAAAATTTAAGGCCCTCCTAATAAAACAGGTGCCTGCCTCTATGCTTGGATTCGGCTTTTTAAATTTTCATCCTACGCTGCCAAAGCCGTCCATGCCTTTTTCCGGACAGCGTTTCGGTAGAAAAAAACACAAACAAAAGATATAATGGTATAAAATTGTATTTAACAAATTTCTAACGTTAAACTTTCTGGCTTAGTGCTATAATATTTAGAGTTCAATTTTTTCTGAATCATAATATGTAGATCTAAGCTTGAGCATACTTACTTTAAAAGAGATTAGGTGCTTATCCGTTGACCTTTGTAGGATAGCTTTTATTCATGATCCTACTTTGACAAGACGAGCATTAAAACTCCACTCTAGGTGATGATCCTTCTTTTATATTCAAAATTCAATTTTAAAAAGATGATCCTTAAAATTCAATAAAAATTTGCAATTTCCAATTTCTACTTTTAAAAAAGGTCAAACTACATTTATATATTGGTAAAAAGTATCATTAGCATATACACAATTTAAATTTATTACTACTAAAAGGGTAAAGACTAAAATACAAAATACAAGTTTGTTAGCATAAATCTGAGATACCATGAAACTTTGTTATAAATAAAAATCAATACTTTATATAAATATATATATTGAGAGTAAGGTAGGTCAAGTTTACCTAGGGAGGCAACACAACAAGTGTTTGAAAGGCAAAAAGGGATGCCAATACTAAGTTTTGAAACTAACACCTTTAAGTACAAAGTTGTATTTGCTAACCAACTCAACAACAACCAAAACACACCAATAGTATTTACAGTACTATTACTTAGTTTATAATAAAATTTATAAAAGTATGTAAAAAGGCATCTATTTTATTACTTATACATATATTTATTTTAAAATTAAATAACATTTTTCTATTTTAACACATGAGATATACCCCTGTTTCAAATTTTTTAGTGTTTTGATGATGCATTATTTGTGTATTTTATGCTAAAATCTATAAAAGAAAATGAAAAAAAAAAAGATGTCAAATTTCAACCCTTCCTCCAAGGAATGATCTTTTCTTTTCTAAATTCAAAGTTTAATTTTAATTTAACAAAACACTTTCTTATCTTTTATATTTTTTAGTGGACCTTTACTTTTATATTAAATTTCAATTTTAATTTTAAAAAACACCTTTATCATTTATATTTTTTTAGCATATACAAATGCAAATATTTTTTCAATGCATAATTTTTTTTCCCTCTTTGATCTTTTTTAGCTAAGTTTATGAAGTGAGGGTTTTTGTGAGTTTTCCAATTCTTACATTCTGAAATTATGCTAGTATTGAATCCTCTCTTAACTCATCAACAATAATATTGAATAATAATAAGAAAGAAAGAAATTATTTAGATGTATCCTAGCAAAAGTCAAACAAATTTATTATTATTACTTTGTTTAAAAGGATCAAATAACTTTTTTATTGTAAAATTAATAATTAATTGTTATGATTGTTATTATTATTATTACATAAAAATAAGAATGATGAGTAGATAAAGCATTATTTGTAAGGTTTTTTTGAAATGCATTGGAATTAGAGTTATTAATTTGCTAATTTATTAATTTTAATTTTTAAAAGTTAATAAGTTGGATATTACTGAGGATCATCGAACTTAGAAGGGGGGGATGAATAAGTTCCCCAAATTAAAAATTCTTTGAAACAAAGCACACCAAAATTAACGTGGTTTCCCAACTTGGGTAGTCCACACTCGAAGGGTAGTTCACTAGCACACCTCCAAACTTTGTTGCTCTTAAAATGTGGTTTAAAGGGTACCACACCCTATACAAGCTCTAAGCTCTACTTCGAAGTGATTTAGTGCAACAAATCTAGTCAACCCTGCAAGGTCCTAACAAGCTTAGAATGTGGTTTCCAGTATCCCACAACCTTTACAACTTGAGCTCCACTCTAGAGTGTTGTGGCGCTACACCAACAATCAATCCCGAAGGATCCTGACAAGCTCAAGCAAGATGCCTTCCTGCAAGTAGCACATCAACCCCATAGGGCAACAAAAGATAATAACAATTACAAGAAAGGAATCCAACTACGTTTGTTAATCCTTGTACTTTGAAGCATAGCTCACTTTGACCAATTACAACAAACAAAGGATAGTACAATGAGGAACAATAACAAGAGTCATGGGCAACAAGTATACCCTACACCCAACCATACAAATCACTAGGCATTCACGCACAATTTGGTTGAATTTTGTGGACTTATAGCCTTCTAAGGACATTGGTCTCTAGGAAGTGAAACTAACCATTGCAATCATTGTCTTTCCAATTACACTTGTGAAACGCAAAGGTATGGTTAAGTGCAACTGAGGCATATGATTTTTATCATTTTTTTGTTTTATGTTCTAAGTTGCCTAAGAATAAAGAATAGAGAATTAAATACATTTAATTGCTAATTTAATCTAAATAGCTAATAACTAACTAATCCTAGCATAAACATATATTTCCACTAGCCATATACATCTTGAACACGTTTAATGATATTGGGTTATCAAACATTAAACATTACTGGGATTACCAAGCACTAAGCATATGCTTGAAGTGGTCATACTTATGTGCTTAATTTATCGCTACTTAATCTAGCCTAATTTAGCTTAATTTATTTCATAATTAAGTATTTAATTACTTAAAGTATTAAAGAAAATTGCATAAAATACTAAATGCATAAAGGAAATAAGTAATCTATTTCAAAGTGCTGCAAAGTTTCTCAAAAAGCTCATCTTTACTACCACAAATACCATCGTGCTCAGGTACAATAGTGCTCGAATAAAGATTTGTACACTCTTTAACTCCTACTATGGGCACTTGGAAAAATATTCCAACTTTCAAGTAGAAAAATTGCTCGAGTTTCACTACAACTATGATAAAAAAATGTCATAAACATAGCAAGTGAGCACGTATTTATAAGTGAAAATAGACACTATGTTGACGAGGTCATGTCAATGCATCAAATCATACATTGATGTGGCCACATCAATGAGGTTGCGTCAACAGGACCACATTGACAAGGTCTCGTTAACATAACTCATGGCATGACTCATTAAAGAGAATGATGATTATAATGATTGCTTGATAATGACACTTGACAATACATAATGCTTGCTCATTTCCCAATGGAATGAAGTCTTTTTATAGCTAATATATTTCCAAAATGACCTCGAAATTCATGCAACAGCTATCTAATGGTCACCAGAGATGTCTTCTTCAAGGCTAACACATCTTTTTGCATCAAACCTTCATTCTAGAAAGACATCTTCTCCATAGGAAAGACATCTCTGTGGAGATGTGATGAGTGGCGAGGTACCCCTACACTCAACCATACGAAACGAGCGTAGCACACGCAATCCGGTCAAACTCAGCAGACTAAGTGCCTACACGCCCCATGGAACACTTGGGGTTAATCATTCGTTGTCTTCCCAGACTTACTTGTAGTTGTCATAGTGTATGGTTAAGTAAGTCCAAGGTATATGATTTTTATATCTTTTTATGTTTTTCTCCTATGCTACGGAGGTGAAGGGTTGAGAAACCAACTAACTCTAACTAATGAACTAAGTCTAAATTAACTAGCGTCAGCATCTATTCCCACTTACCGTACACACCCTGAACCGATGCAACCGCAGCTACCAAACACTAATTGTTGTTGGGATCATCGCGCATAATGCACATGCTCGAAGTGGTTGTACTAAGGCACTTAACTAGGAGGAAAGGGTTGAGAAAGCTAATCTAGCCTAAGTGCGATGAGCAACCGATTCCTTGACTAACCGTACACATCTTCATGCACGACTACCACTGGGATTACCAAGCGTAGATCCTGGATACGCCACTGGGTTACCAAGTAGTCACACTAGATGCTCGTAATTAAGTCGTACTCATACCGCGTTGCAATGAGCAGCCGATTCCTTGACTAACCGTACACATCCTTAAATGCTCGGAATCAAGTCGTACTCATACCGCATTCTAGGAGTTTAAGGGTGAAAGAGAAAACAACAAATAAAATCCTATTCCATGCATTGNTGATATAGCATGAGATGCGATATCGCAGTGGCCTCGATATCACGTACACGATATCGTAGCTCATGCGAATCGCATCTCATCATACCCCCATGACTGAATGAAAACTCATCCTTGAGTTCCTTACAATAATATCGGGAAGGTATGGGATTATTGAGGGGAACGGAACTAATGGGATGACATGTGAACGGATCATCATTACAAGACTTAACAACTAGTGTTCATGACAACAAGGGTGAACACCTTATTACATTGACATCAAGCCTCATTTGGCAGCTGAGAGAAAAGAGAAGAGAGAAGAGGAGAGAAGAAGAGAGGAGAAGTCTTGCTGCTGCCAACACCAAGATTGCGTCTTTCGTTGTCCATCCATAAGCGCGCCATCAATCTTACTCCTTACATAGCTGCTTCCAGCACTGCTCCATTCCAAGCGTTCCTTCCAGATCTAATCCATTGTTGTATGATTGCCATCTGCACACACAACACAGTCTTGTATTAGCAAGGGTAGATGAATTTCAATGTGGGTAATACCTTGCTTTGGTATAAGTCCATTGGCTAGGTTGTGGTATGGCTGATTATGGGTCTGGAGATATATTAAGGATGACTACCGAAGGTGTAGGGATTAGGAAAGAATTGAAAAAATTCGGGGCTACGAGAAAATTGAAAAAATCGGGCCCCGTACCCCCATGACTAATCGCAAACCTCTGGTAGCGTTAGAATGGAGAAAGAAAAGGAGTAAGAAAGATAGATAAAAAGGGACAACTATGGCATCGATGAAATGGATGTCAAGATGGAAATGAACAAAATAAAATTAATTGCAAAATGTTAAGGGAAAGAATTTAACTAATGC
>MNCI01007429.1:8280-71788 GCA_015680685.1 Gnetum montanum
GTGGCATAGACACATTGGAACGTGAGCATCGCCAACTTCCACCCCTTAACTTAAGATCATCAATTGTGAGGAGTTGGGCACTTCTAAGAAATTCAAACAAACGCTCATTACTTCGGATCTCTCCCTTACATCTCAGTCATGGGGGAGATGGCCACCTATGCTAACCATATGGGGCCCTCAATTCTTTTTCAATTTTTTTTACAAATTTTTGTTTTACAAATTTCTTTAACTTTTCTAATTTTTGCTTTACAAATTTCTTTAACTTTTCTTGTTTTTTTTACACCATCGTTATACTTTTCTAGTTTTTGTGTGTGTGTGTGTGTGTGTGTGTGTGTCATCCACCTTGTAAGTTCATCACCTGATAAGTGTTCAGACCGATGGGATGAACTGTGTTTCATTAATTGCTGATGTTTGGTTTTTACCTTTAAGTTCCAATGTTGGTACTAAGGTATGTCTCTTCTGATATGGCAGGCAATGAGATCACTTCATCCATCCATCCATCAAAGTCTATGGTTTCCCTTGGCTTGGAACTGTACAGTTCCCTTCCAATAAGAACTTTAACGAATTGGTGACTAGGCATTTCTCAAACTAAGGAAGGACTCAAGGATTGCAAAGGGTGTGACTTCAAGGGAACTTGATGCTCTTGTGTTGGTTATTCACTTGGGTGCTTGGTTGTTTTCTTCTTGAGTCTTCTTACTATTCCGATGTTACCCATTCTTTGGAAGCTGAGACAATAAAAATAAAGAAGTCTTTGGATGGTGTGGTCCCCACCCATAAAAACACAAAACACAAAAAAAGAAAAAAAACCAAAGTGAGGATTCAAGGCACACCCCTTAGACGAAATAAAATTTGGGCTGCAAGCATTGGTTATGGAACCAAAGTGTTCCCTCTAACTAAGGCCCTTCTCGCTTCCCATTCTCTCTGTTGTTTCGTCGGAATGGTGGTGGCTTCTCGAAGTTGCATCCTTGTTACCCAAGTGGATGATTTAACCAACTGCATTGATGCGAAGTCACTGGAAGTGGTTGGTTTGAGGCCAGAGTTGGAATGAGATTCGCCAAGTCACATTAATCATGAAACACACAAGGGGCTGTACACCACCTTGTTCTTGGGATTCCATTCCACTTCTCTTCTTCCCATCCTTCTCTCCATTGTTCACCTCATTGCCGGTTGTATCATTGTATATACTTTGGTTGATGCTTTGTTTTCTTTTTGGTAAATTCTTACGGTTAAGACTTTAACTCTTGTTCCAAAGGACATTCCCAGAGCCCACGGACTCTTTGAATGTGGGATTGTCAGGGCATTAAGGGCATGAGCCTGCTTTGGGGAGGACCCACTGACATTCCTATTTGGAACATTAGTTAACTTCTTTTCCTTAACATTTTTGCAATTAATTAACATTTTTGTTCATTTCCATCATGACATCCCCTTCACCGATGCCATAGTTGTCCCTTTTTACCTATCTTTCCTACTCCTTTTCTTTCTCCATTCTAACGCTACCGGAGGTTCGCGATTAGTCATGGGGGTACGGGGCCTGATTTTTCGATTTTTATCCTAAGCCCCGGATTTTTTCGTTTTTCTTCCTAACCCCTACACCTTCGGTAGTCATCATCTACATTTTCCCAGATCCATATTAGCCATACCACAACTTAGCCAAGGAACCTAAACCGAAGCAAGGTATGATTTACTTAATGATTCAATTACCCTTGCTAATATATGATTGTGTTGTGGGTGCAGATGGCCATCATACAACAACGGAATGGATCTGGAGCAAACACTTGGAATGGAGCAGCACTGAAGCAGCTATGCAAGGAGTAGAATTGATAATGCGCTTACGGATGGACAACGGAAGGTGCAATCTAGGCGTTGGCAGCAACAAGACTCTTCTCTCTTCTTCTCTTCTATTCTCTCTCCTCTTTTCTCTCAGCTGCCAAATGTGGCCTGATGTCATTGTAATAAGGTGTTCACCCTTGTTGTCATGAACACCAGTTTTTGTCAAGTCTTGTAATAAAGACCCGTTCACATGTCATCCCATTAGTTCCATTCCCCTCAATAATCCCATACCTACCTGATATCATTGTAAGGAACTCGAGGACGAGTTTTCATTCAGTCATGGGGGTATGATGAGACGCGACATGCATAGTGCCGCGATATCGCGTACGCAATATCGCGGTCCGCCGTCATATCTTTAAATAAGAGGCGGCACTCCCCTTATTTCCCAATCCTAGCTAGAACTAGCGAAGCTCTGGTAGTTTGATCCCTCCAGAGTTAGAATTTTTCCCATGTGCCCGCAGTAGGAGTCCTAGAGTGAACGACTCTTTATTTGAGGAACTTTGTAACCTGAACATAAGTTGTGTACGGCAATAAAGACGAACTTGATTGGATAAACCTTGCAGTACATGGTTTTATTTCATTGTTATTTATTGCTTTCCTAGTGCGTACGAGTACGACTTGATTACGAGCATCTACGGATGTGTACGGCTAATCAAGGAATCGGCTGCTCGTCGCAATGTGTGAGTACTACTTAACTACGAGCATTGGCTGCTTGGTAACCCAGTAGCGTATTCCAGGATCTGCGCTTGGTAATCCCAGTGGTAGTCCAATGTGTACGGCTAGTTAAGGAATCGGCTACTGAACGCTAGGCTAGAACGTGTGATAAGTACGACTTGGCAGCGAGCATCCACGGGTGTGTACGGCTAGCCAAGGAATTGGTTGCTTATCACTCTTAAGCTAAATAGGTGCCTCAGTACGACCACTTCGAGCACTTGCGTTACGTGTGGTAATCCCAGCAACGATTAGCGTTTGGTAGCCATAGTTGCATAGTTCAGGGTGTGTCCAGTAAGTGGGAACGAATGCTGACGCTAGTTAATTTAGAGTTAGGACATTAGTTAGAGTTAGTTAGCTTCTCAACCCTTTCCCTCATAGCTTAGGAGATAAACTAAAAAATACCAAAAAAATCATATACCTCAGACTTGCTTAACCATACACCGTGACACATACAAGCAAGCCTAGGAAGCCAACGAACGATTAACCCCAAGTGTTTCTTGTGGCGTGAAGGCATTTAGTCTGCAAAGTTCGACCAGATCGCGCGTGCACGCTTGTATTCGTATGGTTGAGTGTAGGGGTACCTCGCCATTCATCAATAGTGATGTGCTTGGGTATAATAGTGCTCAAATAAAGATTCGTACACTCTTTAACTCTATTGGTGAGAAATTAAAAAAAATTCTAACTTTCAAGCAAGAAAACTACAAGAGCTTTGCTACAACTATGATTAAAGATGTCATAAACACAACGAGTAAGGATGTATTTATAGGTGAAAATAGACATTGTATCGATGAGGCCACGTTAATACATCAAATCCCATGTCGATGTAGTTATGTCAATGGGGCCATGTTGATAGGGCTATGTCAATGAGGCCTTGTCAATGAAACCCAAGAAAAAATGAGTCATCATACACCTATAACTAAATGAAAATTTGTCATTGAGTGAACAAAAGAAAGAATAAGTTTCTTACAAAATTTTGGAAAGGTATGGGATTATTGACTAACAACTAACATTCACAAACACAAACACAAACAAACACTAGGATCCTAAGTGTATGAAATTACAATCATTATCAAATTTTGATGTTTAGGATAACAAAATTGAACACCAAGACAAAAATGACAAACACTATTCCTATGATGGTGCAAAGACAAGGAAGAAGTTCAAATGAGGAACGTATGATGTATAACCAATGGAATGTGTGGTGAATTTTCTAAATGATTACCCATGAGTTTAGTCATGGGGCAAATGCACCATCTTGAAATAAGAATTAATAAGTGCATTTTCACTTTTTATTTTACAAGTTTTTATCATTTCCCTATTTCTTCAAATTTTTCCAATTCTTAATATGTTTTCCATTTCTTGTTATTTTTTCTTTTTTCTTATAATTTTATCTTTTTTGAGTCATTTCCTTTGTGTTTTATTAATACTTACTATGTTTTGTTAATATTGTTATCATTCATGATGCAGAAGTCAACACCATGTGTTTGGTCCTTGTCCTATGCTATCAAGATGATTAGGTAAATAATTATGCAAGTAGTAAAACCACATCATCCATCCCTTTAGTTCTATAAATAATAGGCCTTTATGATGAAAGAAATATGGTTCTTCTTACTTGAAACTAAAATTAGCTAATGATCATTGTACCTTGAAGAAAGGAAGAAAGATCAAGTAGGAAGGAAAAGGGTGTGACCTCAAGGGGATTTGTTGGGTTCTCTTTTTAACATCCTTCTTGAGGCCTATGACTCCTCATGGAACATCTCATCAATCTTTTTATCGAATGTAAAAGAAAGTATGTCTTTGAAACATGTGGTATCCACATAGAAAATAAAAAAAAAAGATGGAAATAAACAAACCTCTCTAAAGATCTCTTAAGATACAAGTATTGGTTATGGGGCTAGAAAGACATGTTACCCATTCCTAAAGACATCCCTTTAACTAAGGCCACAACAATATGCAAAACTACTTCCTTCTATCATTTTTGAAGTGATGTTTATTTGTTGTGGTTGTTATGGACTAATGATGGTAGGCAAGAAGGGATACATCAATGCAAGACCATTGTTAATTATATGGACTTGGTTTGAAACTTGGATGGAGAGGTATGATGATAATCTTAATCACAATTGACACAAGAACTTAGTGTGAAAATGGTTAGGTACCTCACATCCCAATCTTTGTAATCCCTTATCATCCTTCTATTTACGTCATTACTGCATGAAAATATGTACCTAATGGTTTGCATAGTATATTACATGATCCTAACCAAGGAAGTTGTGTGTTGTTTGGAATAAAGACATGATCCATAGTTAACTTTTAAGGTGCCCATAGACATTTATAGAAGTGGTTATGTATAAGCATTATGGTAGGAGCTTACTTTGGGAAGGACCCAGTTGCATGACTTTTGTTGATCATGGCTCTTAATCAAAACATCACATATTCAAGGACATTATGGGAAACTTCTTTAAATTTATGTATGATTTTGGGACTACTTCTCATTAATTTTGATTAATTTTTAATGCTTTTATAATTCAATATTTCTAAATTTAATATTTATTGACCATCTTGGTACCTTGTAATTTGCAATAGTCTAGTGCATTTTCAATATCTTGTAAACTAGACATTTGATTATTATTATTTGAAAACTTATGAACTTTCGGAGTTGAGTGCATTTATCTTGGGGGCTAATATTCACTTGGTAACCTAGTAGTGCTAGTATAAGTTTAGGATGTGTATGAAAAGTGGGAATGGATACTCTATGTTTAGAATATTTTAGCCATTAATTAGTTGAGGTTTAATAATTTAAGTACTTTATTTTTCAATATTCTTAAAGATAAAAAATAATAAAATCATAAATACAAATATCTTACATCTCAATCACACTTAGCCATTCAGATATAACTAAGACAAGTGATGATTTGGAAGTCAACAACGAGTACCCTTAGGTTTGACTATCTAGGACAAAACTCACTTAGGTAAAAGGTGTCCATGAAATTTGACTAGACCATTTGTACACGCTTGTGATTTGTATGATTGGATGTAGGGACTACCCATTGTTTGTAATTTATACTTAATTTCAAACATTAGGGTAACTAATAGTAAAAATAACCAAAATGACTTAAATAACTTGAGGATTTTAGTTACCTCATAGCTTGGGAATATTATTTTGTAGTCACCTTGAGCTTAAATGTGAAATTTTTTATAAGTTTGAGTTGAAAAGAAATTTGAAAAGGGTTAATCATCAAGGAAAATTTATCAAAACTAACATTGATCATTTGGTAATTGTAGATGATGCCAAAGGAATGTCTAAGGTTGAAGGTCTTTTACAAGGCAAGGAAAAGAGGCCAAGAGGAGGAGAAAGGAGGATATTCCCATTAACAAATTTCATATATAGTAATTAAAGCTTAAACATCACATGTTTGTATCCTAGAAAACCATGGGATGATAAGGAAAAATTTTAGTCCATCCTTTAAAACCTTTTGCATAAAAGAGAAGCGTCAACTTAACAATGAAGGTTGGAAAAATTGTTCCCCCTAGCAACAACATGAAGATTCATCATAAACAATTTTTTGAAGACTTCAGTAATCTTGCAAAATTTGATGTCTATCTAGTCTTTTTATTATGTTGTAATGCATCCACTTGAATAAAATTTTTTAATGCAACACTTAGGTTTTGTAATGGATGCTAATCTAGTCTTAGTTACCCCACAATTTTTGTAATATAACTTATATATATATAACTTGAGATCAAGTTTTTGGCTAGTCATGGGGGTATGATGAAGCATCATACGTTGGGTAGCTACATTGGTGCATCACTATCAATGCTATGTCATCAACGCATCCTTGGATATGTTGGTGCATATGTGTCTATGCTATGTCACATGAAGCCTATATATATGCACATGCCCTTTACATAGAGGCATCATTTGGTCAAAAGTGTAGCCAAACTTTTGTAGTTTTCTTCCATAATCTTAGAAAATAGTTAGTGATAGTGAGTACTTGTAATATGGATTTTATTAATTGTATAGAATCTTATTAGGATGACATTGTACCTAGATACATTCCATGAATGACAATAAGATTAAGATTGATTTATATTCATTGTAGCAATTTGACTTAGAATAGCTTTACTTTCAATGCAATTTACTTTCTAAACACTTAGTTAATATTTACATTTTCATTCACATTAATCAGTTGGTGGAATAAGCATGACTCATTTTTAGTGTAAATACATATTCACTTGTAGTCCAAATAATGTTATTGCTTGGTTCAACCAATAGCATAATACTTGGTAATCCTAGCAATGGGCATGTGAGTATAGAATGTGTATGGCAAGATAGGAACCAATACTCATCATCCTTAGGATAGTTTAGGATTTATCTTCTATTAGTTAGATTAATTATATAATTAATTTTCATGTTTTTATATTACTTAGTCATAAATACACAGCATTAATAATCATATGTCTGACTTGGAACTTGATGAGTCACGTTTTGAATGGCTCAAAGATCAGATATCTGATGTTTGAGCTTCTATATCGAATACGTGATGTTAGGTTCCAAGAAGCAATGTCAAATATTTAATATCATGAGATGTATGATGACCTATAAATATAGTTCTTGGGTACATGGCTTTGAATTAGTTTTTGAATAGAGTAACAAAGTTCTTGTGGTTTGGCCATTCTAGAGTTAGAATATTTCTAAGTGCCCATAGTAGGATTTTGAGTGTGTATGGATCTTTATTCAAGCACTAATGTACTTCAGCACAGTAAGGTGATGGAAATAAAGACAAGCCCTTTTGATAATCCTTGAAGAACTAAGAATAGATTAATGTTTCCTTTAATGAATTTAATATTCATGCACTTTACCTTAATGCACTTTAATTAAGTAATTAATTTTCAATTATTAATGAACATAAGCATGGCCACTTCAAGCTTACATGTAGCTCTTGGTAACATATAAACACATAACATTTGGTAACCCAACAGTGCTATATGTGTTTAGGATGTGTCTAGAGAGTGGGAATGTATACTTGTGTTAGGCTATCTAGGTAGTAGATTAATTAGATATTAAATTCTACTACCTTTCATTCTTGTTTTAGATGATTAAAATTATAAAATATAAAATGATAAAAATCATATACTTTAGTTGCACTTAACCATACACTTGTACCTCATAAGTGGAATTGAGAAGACAATGATTGTCCTGATTTAGATTTCAGTTCCTAGAACTAGTATACTTAGGAACTTAAGGTTTGTGAAGTTTGATTAGATTACACATGAACACTTTTGATTAATATGGTTGGCCATAGGAGTACCTCGTTGCTCATCACTAGCATCATTGTCAGGGACCTTTTAGTTGTTATGTGTGCTACCTAGGATTCAGTGAAAATTATTCAAAATTGTTGGAATAAACCCTAGAGTCTTATCAAACTTTAAAATAACTACAACAATTTCTAAAAGTACACTACATTTTTATTTTCTAACATAAAATATCTTCTTCTCATAGGAGTGATTTTTCATCCAAGTCTAACGGAGTACATCAGCAAGTGCCCTAACAATATCGAGTGGTATATGTTTATCCTTATGAGTATGTACCCAACTTCACCTTCATCCTACACTAGGATGAACAACTATGGTGGTGTGACATGGAGGTCAACATTGTGTTGCTACCCAGTTGATTTGTTCTTGCGATGCTCCAAGAAATGCTTATATAATTGGGTCTCTAGGGACTTCAGGCTAAGTATGTTGTGTAGGATAGTAACACTAGGGATTATCATCCCACTAAGGCACAATGTCTTATGGATCGATAGCTAGAATAATGCTATGAATCTATGAAGGGAAAGTGGTTCAATGATTTCCCATTCTTGCTGTACAAAAAAGATGGCATAGAACCCTTCTCTAGGGGTTTTCAATTCAGTGAAATTTCTCTCTTTGACTTGGTGAAGAAGGTCAAAACCAGAACCTACAATCCATGATCCACAATCTTGGTTTTGGCAAAAATGGATCCAATGACAAAGGAGGATTCAAGGAGGAGAGTTATGGAAAGGATGTGGACAAGAAATAAGATCATGATCATAGTTGTGATCACCACAGAGGGGGTAGTAGGCACTGTGATGGAGGTGACTGATGAAACCAAGATAATCGAAGGGACCATTGGGCAAGTCAAGACCAAGGGCACAAGTGTTTAAGAGAGACCCACCACCATGAACAAAGGGGTAGTAGAGAGCATCGTAGGCACCAAAATCATGGCCTTGATGAGCCTTTTCTTGCTACTCAAAGTATGCTAAACATTGTAGAGGTAGTGAGAATTCCTACAAGGCACATAAAGGATAGTCAAATTAAGAGGCTAGACATGAATAATATCCCTTGGTTTGAAGGGGGATATAACTCATATTTGGAAAACCATCTTCAAGATTTCCAAGATGCATGTGCCTTGAAGAATATAGAAAATGAGTGGTAGAAGCTTAATTTGTTTCCTAGGACACTCATTAGGGAAGTAGAGAACTATTAATAGTCCTTAGAATCAGAATCTATTAGACAATGGAGTACAATGCTTGAAGTGTTCAATTACAAATATCAAATGTACTCTCAAGTGTCTAACTTAAGAAGGAAAATCTAAGGATTAAAACAAGGGATACATGAACCCTTAGACATCACCATAGGCTGATACTACTACTTATTGCAAAAATTTCCTAGGCATGGTTATTCTCAACTAGACCAACTTTGCCAAATTGTAGACAACCTTTAATCAGAAACAAGGAGAACCCTTCACATATATGCCCAAGGGTGACTATCAGGATTAAGTGTTCATTAGATCCAAAGATTAATTGAGCAAGTAGCAAAAGAAAAAGGAGGATTAAGGAAATGAGAAAGTATAGAAGAGTACAATCAGAATCCTTCCATTCATAAGAGGGAGGTTCCAGTATATGATAGTGAGGAAGAATCATCACTTGATGAGGTGGTGAATAGGAAAACCTTACTACTTCAAAAATATCAATCTAAAATTTTGGCTAAGGTTGATTAGTTATGGTACTCCATGGATAGTAGATTTCAAGTTATCCTAAAACTTATTAAAGAATCCAAAGAACAAGGTAGTGATCATGAATGTACAAGGTGTAAGGAAGTTGAATGTGCCAATCAAGATTGTTACAATAGAGGAAGTTGTAGGAATCGAATTAGATGATGATGATGGATGTGACATCTGCCACTATGAACATCCTAAGGGATGTTTCCTTATTGTGTCACACTTATAGGAATTTGGGATGTATGCCTTGAATCCACAACTAGCACAATGGAAAACACCTAGAAGATTGCCTTATTCTCAAGGCAACCTTGGGAAGTTCCACTAACAACTCACATACTATCCAAGTGAAGCACCACCACAATTGTATGATAAATATCAGTAGTGGTAGCAACCACGGTCATGGGAATTAGCATCACCAAGGTAGAAATACCATTATAGACAACCTAATCCTTATGGGTATTACATTTAGAAACCTTGTCTTCATGTGACTCTTTTAGTCATGTTTCTACTTTCCAACCTCATTGCTACCCTTGATTATTATCAAATTCATTCTCCACATGAAAGAAGGGATAACACCTTTTACCCTTATTATCCTCATCCTTTTACCAATGCTCCTACATCCTTAGCTCCATTACTACCTACTCCATCCATGTAGGGTGAAATTCTTGCTCAGTTGCAGTAATGAACTGCTACTAGGGCTATCAACATAAAGCCAATTTTGTAGTTGAGTGGCTTGAAACACCAATCCTAGAAGAGGCCAATATTCTACATAAAAAGTCCTAAGAATCCCTCATAGATCAATGTAGCCAAACACCTTTTCTATCATCCATCCTCTACATTAAACCCTGTCAGGGTCTTTTCAAACCAAACATCTCCTTAGGCATACAAAGTCATGATAAAATCATGCCATATTTAATTGGATTAAGGTTGGAAATATTCCTAGGAAACTATCTAATCCTGGAAGTCCTCTCATTTACCTACATATCTCTAGAAATGACCCATGCAAAGCTTTTCTTGATTTAGGTTTAGACATGAATCTAATTTCTTATGAAATGTACAGAGCATGGAACCTAGCACCTCTCAAGAAAAGTGACATTCATCTTAAGTTAGCAAACTAGTTTGTCATTGTTCCTTAGGGACTAGCAGAGAACATCATGACCACTGTCTATGGGTGGTCTTATTCTACTAACTTCTTGGTAATTAAGGTTAAAAATTGCAACAAGGACTTCCCTATCATTATGGGAAGAGGTTGGCTTAGCACTATTGATGTAAGAATAGGCATCTGTGACCTCTGCTTGGAGATTTGTAGGGAGAATGAATTTGGTATGATTAAGAGAAAGAAAGTTTTATGTATTACATATAGTCATATTGGCTACAACTCAATGTAGACACTATGGTCCATCAAAAGCATATCCATTACTGCATGTAGTTAGTGTACAATTGGACCTAAAATTCACAAGTGCATGTATGTAGCAGTCATTGAACCAGATGAAACCTAGTGGTTGATAGCTAATTATACAAGCAACAAAATATGCATGGAACTTGCTGAGGATCCAAACAACAGTCCATTGGTTAGCCAGAACAACAAACGTCACTATGGATGGACAACCATGTTTGACATGTTACATCTCTCACTTCAAACTTAGTCATGGGGGAGATGACCATCCATGCTAACTATATAGGTAGCTCCTCAGTTTTTCCTCTTTTTGTTTTACACCTTGTTTTACACCTTGTTACTTTTTGTTTTACACATTCCTTATCTTCCATCTTTTTGTTTTACATTATTAATTTTTCAAAGATTTTTCTTGACAACATTGTTAGTATGTTTTATTTTTAAAAATATTTTACACTTTCTTGTATATTTTACTTTATTTTGGATATGATTTTCTTATTATATTTTAGTAATAACATGCCTTATTGCCAACTAGGTATACTGTGTTTGATTGATGTGGGCATGTGCTATTTCATTATTTGATTGTTGGTGTCTAGATTTTAGCTTTGAATTTTGTTATGGATACTAGAACATGGTTTATTTTTCATGAAATAAGAAGTCAGTCCATTACATCCACCCATCCACAAATTCTTCAATTTTTCTTGTTTTTGAAATGTGTGGTCCCTTTTTCATTAATAAACCTTTAATAAACTTGTGACCTTGGTAGGTTCTAAAATTGAAAAGGATTCAAAGGTTTGAATAGCATGTGACTTCAAGGGGATTTGGTACTCTTTGTGCCTTTCTACTTACTTGGGTGCATGTGTGTTTTCATGGATTTCTTACTATTTTTCAACCAATAATAGGAATTTGAATAAGTCTTTACATGGTGTGGTTCTCATAAAAAAAATGATGTGAATTCAAAGCAGACCATTTAGACAAAATAAATAGGCTCTAAGCACTGATTATGGGACTAGAAAGAAATGTTACCCATGCCTAAAGGTCCCCTCTAACTAGGGCCCTTTCTCACTTCTTATTTCTCTTTTCTTCTTTAATAAGGAATGGTGGTTGTTCTATGGGAGTGCTCTTGCGTCTCATGAGGGTGGACTAGTCTTGGAATGGCAATTTGAAGTCAATGAAAGTGGTTGGTTTTGGTTTGGACTAAGGATGGATTTTATTAGATCATTTAGCAACAAAATTTACAAGGGACTTCATGTGACCATAATCAGGAACTCCATTTCACTCTCTCCCTCATCCATCTTTACTTTCCATGTCTCACCTCATTACTGGTTTCATGTTTTCATTCAATGTCTTAGTTTGATGTGTTAAAATTCTTAGGGAGTTTCTTCCAGGTTTTTGTACTTAAATTTCTATAATCATTAATCATCCACGAGGATCATGGACTCCTTGGTCTGAAGTTATGCAAGTTCAATAAAAGGCTTGTGCTTACTTTGGGAAGGACTCACTTGCATATCTTTTGGTTGGATTAGTTAAGTGCTTGATCCTTAGACATTTTCATAATTAAACCCTTTTGCATGTCTCATCAATGACATCCAATTGTGTGCATCTTCAAAATACCTACCCAATATTTTGTAAGGAACTTGTTCCTCCTTTTGCTCACTTGAGGATGATTTTTCATCCAGTCATGGAGGTATGATGAGTTACATTTTAACTAACTCTAATATTAGGTACCTAATATTGGAGCCTTAATATTGGATCCCAAGAAGCAATGTCAGATATTTGATATCATGAGATTTATGCAAGCCTATAAATATACCACTTGGGCACATGGTTTGAAATTAGTTTTTAAATAGAGTAACAAAGTTCTTGCAGTTTAGCCATTCTAGAGTGAGAATATTTTTGAGTGCCTATAGTAGGAGTTTAAGTGTGTACAGATCTTTATTTGAGCATTGATGTACCTGAGCACAATAGTCTGATGAAAATAAAGATGAGCCCTTTTGATAATGCTTGTAGCAATAAGAATAGATGAATGTTTTCTTTAATGCATTTAATATTCATGCACTTTATCTTAATGCGCTTTAATTAAGCAATTAATTTCTAGTTGTTAATGAACACAAGCACAACTACTTCAAGCATACATGTAGTGCTTGGTAACCTATGAATACTTAACATTTGGTAACCCAGAAGTGCTATATGCATTCAGGATGTGTTTGGATGGTGGGAACAGGTACTTGTGTTAGGCTAGCTAGGTAGTAGATTAATTAGATATTAAATTCCTCTACCCTTCATTCTCGATTTAGATGATTAAACTTATAAAATATAAAATGATAAAAATCATATACCTCAATTTCACTTAATCATACACTTGTACCTCATAAGTGGAATTGAGAAGACAACGATCATCCTAATTAGATTTCACTTCCTAGAGCCACTGTACTTAGGAACTTAGGGTGTGTGAAGTTTGATTAGATCGCATATAAACACTTGTGATTTGTATGGTTGGGTGTAGGGGTACCTTGTCGCTCATTAGAACTAAATCATATGTGACAAAGCTACCACTAGTCTAAGTGAGGAGATGGTGACCTATGATCAGCAATTAATGATTTACATGCCAAACTACTTCCATCCATAGAATTTATTTAGACTGAATGTGAATAGTTGTAATTCATATGATTGGACATAGAGGATAATCTATTACTAATCAGTGGTGAAAGAAATGTAACTAAAGAGAAGTGTTGTGAGGTTGAGAATCAATTCATAAGAACTTATGAAAGAAGAAAAGAGTAGATGTGAGCTTAGGTAATGTCATGATGAATGAAAATAGTTTATAAAGGAGTCAAAATCCTATGTAAGACAACCATAGAAAAAAAATCCCACAATCCGTAGTCTACAAAGATGTTTGTGATAGAAGAAATTATAGGAAACATTTAGTTTAATTTAATCATTAGTAGAATTAGTTCATGATAATTTTTAATAGTTGTGATCCTAAGTATAGTTTTTCATGAAGGAACAATTATAAATTATAGAGTTTATTATACTTACGAGAATTCATGAATTGATTACACATGTATTTACCTTGATTGTTATTAATTGCCATCCAGTTTAGAAAGATCTTAAGAAAAAGATGTAAATATGTGCTTGTGTCTTAAGTTATAAGGCTTGTGTTTGAGTGTAACTGCAACCACTTAAAAAGTTATTAGGTTTTCATTCATCTATTGCCCTTAATGAGGCTTTTTTGGTAGGATGAGCATGATGCCTTCATGATGATCCTATTTAGTTTGTGATATCTTAGATGTATTTTTAATAAAATGATAATAATAAAGAAAAGAAAGAAAGTTGTATACTTAATTTAATGTCTAAAGTTTGATCATTGTACTTTTCATATATTCATTTTAAGTCTTAATTAATTCATCATTTTATAGGTTGATTAACTATAATTAATACATGTGAAATAAAATTTTATTTTATTTCTTTTTAAATATATATCAATCTATGTCATGCTTTGTGTAGGGCTAAAAATATGGACTTTTATCTATAGAAATACCGAAATAGCTCGTGCTAGCAATAACTAACAATGAATTATCCTTGTTATATAGCATGGTAATTTCCATCTTTGAATTAGGTCCTCCTTGCTCATTGTTGTGTTTTGGTTTCATTTTATCTCTTATTTCCATCCTTCTTTATAGATTTTTTTTAGCATTATGTCCTTTATATTGAATTTGTTAGATAAGGAGGATTCATTTGAGTTGGTGTGAACTCTACCTTCCTCTAGGGTTTCTTTAATCATGATATCTTTCTTTACTAAAGATCCTTGGCCTATGAGGGCTTTTATTCATAGTCTCTTTCATCCTTAGTAGGGTTCATTCTAAGTAAGGACCATATAGTTACATTTCTCAACTCATTTTCAATGAAGTTGGACATTGTATTTTTGGGCTCTCATGAGATAAATTTATCATAATATGACATTTCTTCTCTACATGACCTATGTGCTTCATCATTTGTTTGTTCTAATCAACCTCTAATGATACATCATGCTTTCACTTATTGTATTGATGCTATTGATTTAATCTTTAGTTTGTGCTATGTTGCATAGGATTAGATTGATAGGGCTTCATAATTTTCTTTTTGATGTTGTAACCCCTTTACACATGGTCCAACTTGACCCTTGTAAGTGGTTCCTATAGCATGAAAGTATTTGATCCATCAAGTAGCTTGAAAATGTTACCCATGGGATCCCTTCAATGGATTTGCTCATCATAGTTGAAGATAAATGTGAAATCAAAGTAGAATGGGTTATCATGAAAAAGTGTCATATGCACTTGTTAGGTCTCATGCTTCTTAACATGCATTCTTTCTTTGTTCTTGACTAACTATGGACTCTCTAACCTATGAGAGGTAGTTATTATCAAAAAATGAGTAATATGTGTGCTTCCTAGTATATATTAATATGAGAAGATATATAGCATAAAGTAGTGATATTGTATAATTACTACTACTTATAAACATCTAGTATATTCATCAACCATGATATAAATTATGGATGGTGAGTGGTTCCCATACCTAAAATCTATACAATTGTACATAGTAGACTTTGTTGTAATCCATAGAAAAGATAGGCATAGACTTGGAATTTCAATTTATAGTTCCCTTTCAACTACTTTACGTTTGATGTATTTCTTAAAAATGTTCAAGTATTTTGAGATGTTTTTAGATAAATTAAAAGTCTTCATTGTTGTTATTCACATAACATTAACATTACCATGAGTTTAGCAATATTTTTATTATAGTGATAATACATAAATAATAAGCATCAAAGGTAGAGAATAATAAGAAAAGGCATGTTGTAAAATGTATTGAACTATAAAATGATATTTACAACTTCCATCCTTATAATGCGATGCCTCATAATATGAATAATGAAGGCTATTTACATTAATTTCTATAGATTTATCAATCCATAGGTTGTTGACTATGTATAAATGATTTTTTCTATCAACTATTGATTGTATTTATAATAGTAAGCTTATAAAAGTGAATGTTTTATAAAATAAAAAATTATTAAAATAGTTGTAAAATACTTGAAAATTCTCTAAATATCCAAATAAGAGGTAAAATTCCAAGCCTAGATTGGCTAAACATTTAGAAGTAGGATTAGTGGATCACAAGTTGTTGTCTTTCTAGTTTATAGTTTCAGTTGCTTACAATGTATGGTTAAGCATGACCAAGTCATATTGTTGATGTATTATATTTTTATTTTACTAAAAATAGAAATAATCCTAAACTAATGCTAATTAACTATATATGCAAGTGAAAATCAAGTCCTAAGAGTGATATGCATTTGTTATGTCAACTTGTCATCATGCTCTTGGATCCATGCTTTAACTATTAAGCAACCTATGTTAATTAACAACTAGGCAAACCAATTTAGCTAACTACTAAGTGAGCTAAGTTAATATGATTTAGCACTCAAGGTTTTGGCATAATTATTTCAATGTTTTAACAACAACTATAAAAGTAAATATTAAGCTAACTAATATTAATAATGATTTGAAAATATAAATTGTGTAAAACATAAATTGTAAGATAGGTAAATTAAGCTAATGTTAAAGTGTTGTAATGTATTATAAATCAATCTTAGTGCTTGAAGTATTGTAAATTAAGATTAACCTCTTGAATAAATATTTTTTAAATAACTTTGAAACACAATATGAGCATTTGCTAATTGAGTAGAAATCATGACAGAAAACTATATGAGTTTGACTATAATTGATTAAAACCAGTGATTTTCACCCTTAGGTAACATGTATTTATAGGAAAAATGTTTCAACTATTTCAACATAGCAATGTTATGCATTATAATTTGGCATAGTGGTTGATAAAAGGTTTTTTCTTTGATTCCCAAGATGAGCTATATCATCACTTCCAAGTGACATGCTATATTAGCCTTAAGTGAGATGACATAGAAAATTTGATTTTTTGTCACTAGGTTAGATTACATTATGTTAACATTTTTTGGATACTATGCCAAGTAAGATTACATTAGAAACTATTTAAGATATCCTCATTATTTAGTTACTGTACAAGTTGCAAAACTAAAATCCCTTGTCAAAATAAACAGTTAAAGACTACATCTAAGATATATTTAATGTAGGCCTAAATGCATAGATGAACACATCAATAATATATATAGGGAGTATGTATTCCACACATACATAAATATATTTGTATAATATATATGTTGATATAATTATTTTTTAAAAAGTTTTAAATGATTTTATGAAATATTTTCCAACAATAATTAAATGCTTAATACATCTAAATACATCAAAACATTCAGTTGGATGTATATTTCTATATTGGATTACTATATTTAAAAATATAATACATTTTTTTAGAAAATATATAAAATGATCACTCAATATTGATGAGTAGCAAGTAGTACCTATGTCCAACCATATGAATCACAAGCGTGCACTAGCAATCTCGTTGAATTTTGTGGACTTATCTCCTAAGTGTGCGTATAGATAAAGACTACGACTAAAGGACTTATATGATCATTTTCTTAATAATGCTCACTTCTATATACTCTTATGTATGGTGAAGTGTGAGTTAAGGTATATGATATTTATTTATGTTTATATTTTTTATATGTTTTTAGCTTAAGTGTTGGGTGGAAAGATGAATGGTTGATAATTAACTATTCTAACTATCTAATAGTTCTTAAGCTAACTACCCTAACATAAGTATCTATACCAACTTGTTGTACACATCCTAAACTTGTATTAACATTGCTATGTTACCAAGTGGTAATTATTGGGCATACCAAATGGCCACTGCTAGGATTACCAAGAGTTATACATTATGCTTGAAGTGGTTGTACTTATGTGTTCATTATTGATGATATTAATTACTTTAGTTATTGTAACATAAAATGTAAAATTCATGTAAACTAAAGTTCTAATGAAGAGAGATTAATCTAATCTAACTATTGATATGAATATTAGAAATCTCATCTTTATTTTCATTCACATCAAAGTGTTCAAGTACATGATTCTCAAATAAAGATCCATATAATCTCTTAATTCATACTACAAACACTTAGATGGAAAATATTCTAATTGTGAAAACAACAAACTACAAGAGATTTACTATATTACGAACTTAATGTACCATAAATGTGATGGGTACGTGCATTTATGTAGGCTTAATCTATATCAACATTGATGCATGCGATGGGGATATGTCAACTCGGCTACATTGACACATGCATGTTGATGTATCTAGTTGACTATGCCCTGTCATATTAGCATGACTGAGTGAAAAGTTTTCCTTGAGTGAAAAAAAGTAAAATTGAGCTTCTTAAATAATTGGTAAAGTATGGAATTTATTAACTAACTGACTTTGAGTGCTGGATTGTACGAAATTACAATAGTGCTAAAGATGAGGTGAAATTCAAATAATGCTAGGAGGTGGAGGCTATTGGGTTACTGAAGGTCCTTCTCTAGGCTTTAACACTCATGGGGGTGGAGACTGTGGATCGAGAACTTAGAAAAAGGGTGGAATAGATTCCTAAATTTTACTGCTAAAGTAATAAAAAATAAACACAAATTTTATGTGGCTTTCCAACTTGGGTACATCCACACTCGAAGGGTAGAATCTATGCACAAATATGAATTTTTTTTCTTCAAAAAATGATTTGAAAGGCACTACACCTTGTACAAGCTTTAGGATTTTCTTTGGAGTATTTTGTCATCACGAAACTACTCAACCTTGCAACCTCCCAATAAGCTCAAAATTTGGATTAGAGGATCCAACAACCTTTACAAAATTCAGCTCCATACTACATTATTTTAATGTTGAAAAATCACTTAATCCTTCAAGATTTTGACAAGCTCAATAAAGACATCTTCTTGCAAGAAGCACATCAATCATGCAAGGCTACAAGAAAGAAAAGAAAGGAATAAGAAAAGAGTGTAACTAAATTTATATATCCTTGTACTTGAAGTGCAATACAATCAACACATGCAATTGATGATACAATTAAGAGAAAAGATAATTTTTTAGAGAGCCAATAATGAATCTTTCTATGAATAGTGCTTACATAATTCCAAATATTTTCACATTGTCTTATAGCCTCAAAGTTTTTAAAAACTCCTCAGAATTTGTGCAAGAACTATCAAATATCTAGTATAGACATCTACTTCAAAGTTTAGATGTCTATTTGAGGTTGCCCCTAATGTAAGAGAGAAGTTTACTTAGAAAAGTAGACATCTACCTATAGACATCTATCTTCAAAGATAAACATTTGTTGTTTTTGATAGACATATACTTTACTTTTGCACTTTGGAGTCTAAGGCATTCCCTTATCAATTTGACATCTTGGAATTGTTTGGAACATCTTTGTTTAGTTTGTAAACTCCATTTTCATAAATGCTCTCATCTTGTCCATGTATTCTTCAATTTGACATCTTAATGTAGATTTTTCTTCTTGAAGTCTCAAATCTCCATGTGAATTTCTTGTTCATCATCCTACAAAATTATCATTACATACATATAATCTACAATTTCCATTTTCTTTAAGGTCTTGACATCCTAAAGGTCAATAGTCTCCCCCTTTTTGGTGATGTTTAAAACTTAAGAAAATGGATTAGTACCATTCATAGCATATAAATTAAATGATAAATAATAAAAGCATTTAACACAAATAAATTCCTATGGTAGTAGATGTTAATGTTGGAACAAGAATAAAAGGCTTAAGGTAATATGTTAAAGAAAAATTAATAACACCAAGAAGTTTTCATACACTGACCAAGGATAAACGTTTCTCAAATTATACCCAAAATGTAATTGTTCATGTACATAAACATGATTAACAAAATTTTTTATAATTTGTTCCCCTTTTAGGACATCACCCAAAAGGAGGAACCACCAAAGGAACCTAAGCACTAACCTTAGTAGCATCATTAGACTCATCATTAGAAGTAGCTGCTACATGAGAAGGCTCATATGTCTCCTTTTTACCATTATCACTACTGGTGCTTATCTTGGAGATGTGCTACTCATCATCATCATCTAATGATGGAAAATTTATAAGAACTCTTTAGGGATGTAGCTTCACTTGAAACTATTATAAAGTAGGTGGAGGTTTCTAAGAAGATGAGGAAGCACCCTTCCACTGATATGTGATTGGATCATTTGGTCTTTACTAAGAGGACATCCAAATATGCTCTCCATAACTTGCTACTCAAATATCTGTGAAGCATCATCATGAGTGTGAGAACTGGGTCCATGATGCATAGGATTAGGGATCTCCTCTTTGAGATGAGTGGATGGTACATCAAGCTCCTTAAAATCAAATGCACTTCTCGAGTCATATGCCTACGATGGTCCAACAGTAGCTAAGCATCTAGTTGGAGCTAGATAGTCCTCGCCATTGTCTGAAATGGAAGAAGTGATGATCTTCTTGAACTGCTATGCATTTGAAGGAAGAGGTACTATAGCTACATCCATTCTCTTATGAAGGTAAGAGAGGTTCTTGTCAATCATCCTAATAGTATGGTCACAGGGCTTAAGAAACTTTTTGAAAGTGGATCTCATCTAGCTGCTAATTGATTTGGACCTTCTCAACTAAGGGGAGGCTCAAGGAGGTGATGTAGGTCTCTTCTTTCTTAACTTCTAAGGCTTGGTGTTAGGTTTTTCAGCTTTAGCATGGTTGGAGCTCTGTTTCTTTGAATACTTACAAAGGCCCCTCTTTCCTTTAAGTAAAGGCATATTGAAAATGGGAACACCTCTTTGATAGATCAAAAAACTCCTATATTTCTCCTTGTCATGCAAGAATTTCTTTATAGGTGAATTTGGGTAAGACCAAGGAATCTTATGATATGACTAGGTGCTCATGTGGTAATATTTAAAATTGTAATCCCATTCCTTATGCCAAAATATTTTACAATAATAACATCTAATCTTTTTATTATGATTAAAGTGATCAAATCTTGAAGTTGCTCTTTGTTTGGAAGTATTACTTGTTGTCTCTCAATCTTTGGAGTAGTCTCTTATTTGGATGCATTTTGTGTATATGCTTCTTCTTATTGGTAGCATCCTAGCCCAATTTTATTGTGTGGACTTCTTTCTTATATTATAATGATGCGAAGGGATTCTTTTCCTTTAACTAGCCTTTCATTCACAAGTTTGATATCTGCTAGTTCTTTATTCATCTGCTTAAAAGAGAAGGTTACTTTTTTGTTCTCAGCCCTTAGGTCTTAGATTTCTTGTAAGAGGTGTAAATATTTTGCATTAAGTAGAGATAAATCTTGATTTTTTTCTTTCATAGACTTCTTTAGCTTTATACAAATATTTTGAAAGGATAATAGTTCATTTCATAAAATATCATACCTTTCCTCATTAGTTTCAATTACTTGATCATCATCTTTGGATATGTAGTTGTCATAATTCATGAGAGCCATGTAGATGAGATGTGAATTCTTTGTAGTATTATCTACTTCTCCCTCACTTTGTTATTCATAATCTTAGCGAATGTAGAAGTTTTTCTTTTTTTAATCATCTTCATTTTTATCTCTCCATTACAACTTGCTAGTGCTTGGACATTTAGAGCCCACATGACCTCTTCCACCATAAATCCAACATTCTATGGAAAATGCAACAAAATTTGAATTAGTAAAATTTTTGCCTTTATATTGATTGGGGCCTAGTTGATTGAAGCTTCTTCATTTCCTTACAAGAAGTCTTTGAACTCTTCTTGATAGAAGAGCTATTTTTTCTTCACTATTTGTTTCTTGTTCAACTGTCTCCTTTTCTTTTTATGCTGATTTTAGGCTAATAGGATTTTCCTTTATTGCTCCTTCACTTATGAGATTCATCTCATAAGCAATCAAAGAACTTTGAACCTCCTCAAATTTAAGTACCAAAAAGTCTTTGATTTCTTCCATAATAGTGACCTTGGGTCTAAACTCAAGCTATAAAGTTCTAATCATTTTTATAATTACATCACTTTCAAGAAGGTCCTTGCCTATTCCTCTAATTTCCATGACAAGATCATTTACTGTAGAGAAGAAATCCTTAATCTTTTCTCCTTCCTTCATTCTAATCTTATTATATTTTCTTTGAAATACTAAGAGTTTTGATTATTTAACTATAGATGTGCCTTCATAGGTAGCCTCTAAGGTTTCCCATATTTCCTTAGTGGTCTTACCCTCAACTATTCTATTAACTTTTGATTTATTCAATGCACAATATAAAAATTGTTTTGCTTTAGAATCATACATGAACTTATCTTTTTCTTTAGTAGTCCATTTTTTGTGTGGCTTGAGTGCTTTTGAGGCACTGTTGATGGATGGTGTGTAGCCTTCAAGATTGAATCCCATACTTTGAATTTTATAGACTCAAAGAAGCCTTGCATCCTTACCTTCTAATATGCAAATTTAAATCCATTGAACATTGGTGGATTTGTGTGGGACATCCCCTCCATTGTTCACTGTTAAAACTTGAAACATGAACTTGAGACTATTGAGGTTTGATACCCCTTGTGGATCAAGAATTAGAAGGGGAATTGAATAAGTTTCCCAATTTGAATGATGAATCCACTTAAAAAAAACACAAATTTTACATTATTTCCCAACCTGGGTACATTCACACTTAGAGTGTAGAATCCATGCACACCTATAGATTTTGTTTCTTCAAAAATTGATTTTAAGGGCATCACACTTTGTATAAGCCTTGAGTTTATCTCTAGAGTGTTTTATCATCATGAAACCACTCAATCCTATAAGGTCTCAACAAGGTCAAAATAATATTTAGAGGATCCCAAAACCTTGAAAAAATTGCACTTTTCACTGGAGTGTTTTGATGTTGCAAAATCACTTAATCTCATAGGATTCCAACAAGCTCAACAAAGATGGCTTCCTGTAATAATTAGATCAACCCTATAGGGCTACAAGAAAGAAAAGAAACAAAGAAGGAAAGAGTGTAATTGAATTTATAGATCCTTGTACTTAAAGTTTATTATGATCAAAATGTGTAATTGATGATGCAATGAAGAGCAAAGATAAATTCATTTAGAAAGCCAATGATGAATCTATCTATGAATAGTACTTGCACAATTCCTAAGATTTTCACATTGTCTTATAGCCTTGATGTTTCTGAAAAATCTTTATAATTTGTGTAATAGCTAGTCTAGACATCTATCTAAGATAGCCCCTAATGTAGAAGAGATGTCTACCTAGAAAAGTAGATGTCTACTTGTAGATGTTTATCTTCAAAGATAGATGATTGCTATTTTTCATAGATGTCTACTTTACTTTTGTACTTTGGAGTTTGAGACATTCCCTTTTCAATTTAACATCTTGGTAGTCTTTGAAACATCTTCGTTTAGCTTGTAGACGTCATTTTCATGCATGCTCTCATCTTGTCCATGTAATCTTCATTTTGACATCTCAACATAGATCTTGTTTTTTGAAGTTTTAGATCTCCATGTGAGCTTCTTGTTCATGGCCCTGCAAAATTATGATTACATACATACAATATTTATTCTTTATTTTCTTTTAGGTTTTGACATACCAAAAGATCAATAGAGGTAGTTGAGGTAGTCCTGTTGTTGTTGCTGCTTTTGGTGGAAGTTTGAAAGCATCTAACAATGCTTTCAGTTCTCTTCCTTTCTTTGTGGATTGTATGTGATCCACATGGCTTTATCAATATGGGTTGTTATGAGGATATCCCATAGGCACAACATTATTAGGAATAACTCCTTATTAGTGACAAACCATGTTGTGCTTTTTTTTATTCAATGTCCAACATCTTTATAAGGTTCTACAACTTGTGGTAGTCATTCATTCTTTAGGCTAGGCTCTTAGTAATTGATTGTTGATAAGTAAATTGACTTATAAGAACTTCAAGATCCATGTTGGCTATATTTACCTATTGATTTGGCTCTTTCTAGTGCTTTAATTCTACATAATATAAGAGGTAAGAACTAACCATCTATTTCTCCAACTCTTTTCTTGGCCTTCCTATAGTTAGCATAATCAAGTTTGTGTATTGAAGATTGAAAAGCTCTATATATTTAGTCATCTCTTTGATATGAAACTTCTTTAGATGGATTTCAGCCTTATTGGATTTGTTTAAGCCATTAAAGATTATTTGCCATACATCACTCCTTTATTGAAGTTGCTCAAAGGTCTCATTCATCGTCATATTGGATAAATTTATCTGCTTCTCATTAATATGCTTGATGAGCCCAACCTAGTCCATGTAATATTTTTTGACTCATTAAAATTACAAGGCCTCATTTTTCTAGGTGGCTACCTTAGTGACCATTTTCTATTGAAGTGCTTAGGCCTCCTCCATCGAGAGATTTTGATTTTTTTCTACCAACATTTTCAAATCAAGGTTCATCTTGGCTAGCTACACCTACTATTATCAAGTGAATTCAACCATTTAATCTTTTTTTTTGGTTGACATTATGGAGGTCATAAATTTCCTTGCTGAGGACTAAGTTTTCTTTGTAGACTTAAGCCATATCCTTATCGATGTGGAATATGAAGGATTCTAATAAGGAGGGGTCAAATACCATGGTTTCCTTTTCATTCTCAACCTCTTTGCTTCATTGTTAAAGCTTCTGGAAAGCTTCCTCTTGAGTAAGGTTCAAGTTGAAAATGATGGGATCAGAGAGATGGGCTTGTAACTCTACAACATCGATAGCCAATTATTGATTTTCAGTGTTGGTTGCTTGTAGTTGGACATTGGTAATGATTAGTTTACCCTTAGTTTCTAGTAGCTTTGACTAGGTTACTATAATTTCATCTGAGAGATCAAAGATCTCTAGAAGTAATTGCTCAGTTTGCATCACTCTTTCCAACACCTCCTCATGTTGGGCTTTGTTGAACCAATCACTTCTTGCTTCTTGGATGTTTGAACATTATCCATGGTAGAAATGCTTAGTACTATTGCTATAGGAGCATTTAGGGCCTCAACCACTCTATTGGCCACCACTCCCCTATTGTTTCTTGTCCACAGTGCTACATCACTAGGATAGTTGCCTACTCACCTTCCTCCAGGTGCTCTAAAAAAGTCACAACATTCCTAAAGATCTTAGGAAATTTTTGTTCAAGGATGAACACCATAACTTCTTTGGTGCTAGGATGTATTCTTGCAAGCACTTACATTTTCTATGTTGAGAATAATCTGATGGTTTTCTCCAATGAGCTAATGGTCTTAGTGACCTTATTGAGATGGCTCAATGTTGACCCTAATGTTGCTACAACTATTGCTCATGGAATTTTTAGAGCCTCTTTGCAACTATATGCACTTCTAGTGTGGCCTCTTACATAGGTGGTGGTGATGGCCACTCATCTTCTTGCAGCTTTGTAGCTACTTTTTCTATCATCATTTCCTACCAAGATGTGGAAGGAGCATGGTGGAGTATGTCATTTGCATAACATGATGTGCCTTTTCTCTTATAGAGGTTTTGAATGAGGTGTGGAAAGGGGAGTGTCTTCCTTCCTTGATCATTCTCGTTAAACTGCTTCTCTATCTCTTAATAAATGAGCTGAGCAAGGTTAACAAAGAATTTACAAATTAGAGAGATATATGCATGGGTAGAGTACACTCTGACATTGTTGTGCCTTACTTTTGGATTTAGATGGTAGGCTATGATTTTAAAATACACATACTCTACCTTGATAAGTGCCCCATACTCCTTGCAATCCACCCCATAGTAGTGTTGAATCCATTATTTCTTAGATTTAAGGTCTACCTAGGTGGATATCCTTACCAAAGTTACCCCTTTATTGAGAAAGCCAAGGGCATTTGTAATGGCCTCAATTGAGTAGGAGATGATGCTATCTTTGAGCTTAATGAATGCATATTCCTACTAGTTGTTCTAAAAGAGGTAAGTCTCATTCATGTACCATTCTCCATTGGAGGAGAGAATGAGCCACATGGGAGACCCCTATAGTTGTGTGTAGACTTATTTAGGTGACACTTACAAGAACTATCCAAAGTTAAGTTCTTGAAAAATTGAACTTTTGACCTCCTTAGTTTAGATATTTTCAAGGAAGCCTTCATTAATGTGACATTCAAATTGGATCTTGGCTTTAGCACCTTATTTTAGCTCGACTAGCTACTTTCAATAGTGGAAATATGCCAAATATATTTCACTTTGACATCCTTCTGATGAGGTTACATTGCATGAGTTTCTTTGACTTCCTCCTCTTAGGGTTGTTGTGGTTGTTAATGGCCCCTTCCTCTTTGTGGCCACTTTCCCCTTAGCTATGAAGGTTCCCCTACTAGTTCTCTCCTTTTTTATGCTATCTTTGATGAAAAATCAAAATATTTAAGTATGAATTATGATTACCTCATGATGAACACATCAAATAAGGAAAATTTTTCATGACTCATGATATAATTGTGGAATGATTTAGAATCCTAAAATTTGTAAGTTTTCTCAAAACATGACTTTTGGTCTAGTCATGCTATATTCACCATAACTTATGTTGTAATACCATAGCTCGTGGTATCTTAAAATTCCAAACCATGATTCATGATCTATCAGAAATTGAAGATTTTGAAGAAAATTAAAAGTTTATCAATTCATATAAAGAGCATACTTCTTCATCAACATTAACATGGAAGGGTTTAAGAGTTGTATGTAAGAGTGTATGCATAACTATTATGGGTTCATAGTTGTGACCTATCATCTTGGTATTGGAACATTAGTTTTTAAGAGTTCAAAAATGCCATCAAGAAGAGTTGGTGTTAAGCATGGATAAAGAAGAAATTATATAAATGCTATGTGTTGTATCCACTTTGACTTCCTCTACATAATTCAAAGACTTGGGTATATTCTATGACTTTTTAGTACTTAAGGCCATCTTTGGTAGTCCGAACTCAATGTCTTGTATCATTTCAAGTGTAGTTTCTAGAATTCTATGTCCAACTTGCAAGAAATGATATTTCAAGTTATGAGTAGCATCATTTCAACTCTTCTTCTAGTTTCAACATCCAACATTAGCTTCAATGTTGATTTTGTCTCCAAATTTTGATGTTTAGCATCAAATTTACTTTCAATGTCTAATGTAAAATCCACTTTTGCACCACATCAACTCGTCAATGTCTAGCATTGAGGTTACATTCAATGTCTAACATCATCTTTTATTTCTATATGTTGATTCTCCTATCTAGAAGCTTCTAGAATCTTTCAAAAGATTCTATGGATCCCACTGCATCAATTCTACATAATTTACAAGATATTTTTAGCGTATAAATAGAAGGATACTTGTAAATAGAAAGGGATTTGTTGGAATCTATGACCATTAGTTATTTTTGCTTCATTGAGCTCCTAGAGATTTATGTAGTACTTGTAGATGTCTCTACTACTTAGCGTAGTTAGCATTCTTTACAATTAGTGATTTGGAGACCTCTTTCCAAAGATACTATCTCTCTAGATAATAACTATCATTCCTCTCTCTTTCTCTCTCTCTCTCTCTCTCTTGTTGACATATTATAACCCCTTCATGTTGTTCTCCTCATACATTGAGAAATCATTCAAAATCGTGTCAATGCAATGATTTGATCCTTCCTTTTGCTTCATCAACTATTGGATTTTATATTATTCTTGATAGATCTACATCAAGTGCATGCATCAAAGAAAGAACAAGGTAACATAGCTCCTCATTAGACATGTTTGGTCCTTGGTACACATTTTGAAATATCTCTTACCATTTTCCTTTTATTATTTTCTTCGGAATTTGGATTTGTAGTTTTTTAAGTTTCCTATTTTTTGGTTTCATCTAGATTTACTTTAGATATATTTCTAGCATTTACCTTTTGGGTTTTGCTTTCTCTAGATCTATCTCATTGTACACATTTTTTCCTTTTTCTGGCTGCATATATCCTCTTTTTTCTTTCTCACACTATTTAGCACTTTGTGCCATTTTTCTCTACATTATACATGTTTCTCTACCTATTCTCTATTGGGTATTCCATGCATAAAATTTTCCTCTTGCTTTCAATTTGCTAATGTTTGGAGAAATGTTCAGGTCATATTTTTGAATTTTTCCTATGACCTACAAGTCCCCTTTTAATTTGAGGATGATTAGGTTGTGTTAGAATATTTTATTATGATGATTGCTACTACAACATCTTTCTAGAACTAGAAGGAGGACGTGCACAAAACTAAATTTTGTTTTAAGAATTCACTCTTTGTTTTAGCTTCACATGATTTTAATGTTTTCATGTTTTTCTTTTAATTTCTAAGTGCTATTGATGTATCACATTGATACATTGATGTTACATCATTCTATTTATCACTCTAATGTGACTTCTAGGCTTTTCTTACTATCTAACTCTCATTGATGTTCTACATTAAAACATTGACATCATGTTATTTCTCTATTATTTCAATGTTCTCTTTAAAACTAAAGCCTCTCCTTTTTTATTTTAAGTATGACCTTGGTTTTAGAGACAAGCTAACACATTGGTAACAACCCTGTAAAATCACATCATTTTCATAGTTATCACAATGACATCATCATTTGCTTAAAGCTTTATCAAAATCTAGAAACTAATGAAGTTGAGGAGAGATGAAGGATACTCAAGTGGATTAAGATTAAAGGACTACAAAATAGTTTATGGCAAATGGGAGCTAGTCTATATTCTAACACTTGACATGTTTAAGCTCATGACAGAGTATGAGCATGCTAATGAGCTACCACCTTTTATTTCCAATCTAGATCATCCAATTAAAATAGATGATGAGGAAACTATGAAGATATTAAAATTCACCATTGAGCAAGAGAATATGCAAGAACATGTTCACCTACATATCGAAGAAGATAAGATGAAAAACATCTTGTTTCCTTTGAGTTGGATATCCATTTGATAGATGAAGATGAAGAATAATCAATAATGAAGCTTGAGAAAAGCAACCCTCTCTCTCATCACATCTCTAATATCAACATCTTAGTTAATCAAAGTATTACACCTAGATCTATTCCACTTACTACTAAACTATTTAGTCTTCCTACAACTTTTGTTTCATCATACTAGCTATTTCCACCTAATAATGTTTGTAATCCACATTCCATTTTACAATCTTCTGTTCCATCCTTTGGAACTACCCAATCTATTCCTCAACCACAACCTACTATACCTAAATTCTAGCCTTTTTCATTTTCTACTGTTGCTGCACAATTGTTGAGCATTTTCAACCTACTATTGTATTCTTCTCTTTTGTATACCCATTCAATATAGTTTTTTTTTGCTATACCCACTCCTACAACCTTTGGAATCATTTTCTATGTATGTCTACCATTAACCTCTTCATCTACTACTATGGTTCAATCTATCATCAATTCACTTAGAATATATCTATAGCTACTTGTATTACTTAATGCCATGATGCTTCATCTTCAAAACAACAAAGATAAAATTGCAAAGGTGCTCAGATTATAAGAAAATTATCCTATTTCCTTAGATAAAATCTTAAGTGATCCCATTAGCTCTATAATTCCTTTGCCAATCCTACCCAAGGGAGTACAATAGTGAAATGGGAGACCCCATGAATCATGTGGTGACATTCAGAAATGAATGCATGCTTCTCACTCCTAATCCACATATTATGTTGAGATGTTTCTCAAATTATCTTTTTTGAAAATATTTTTAATTGTATAGGTCCATAGCATATGGATCTATTAGCTCTATGGAACAACTACTTGTAGTCTTCATTGAATGTTTCAACTTCCATGTACCTCAAAGTACCAATGTAATGTCTTTTATTGACATCAAATAAGCTACAAATGAGCTTAGCAATAAATTCTTTTCTCAATTGACAATGGCATCAACAAAACTACCTTATCATTTGGAGGAATGTTATTTTTAAGACATCTTTGAAGCAATAGTGATTGATTACATTCAAAAAAGAATGGTCTGCCCTATGTCTCACTCTCGTAATGATGCTTTCCTAGCCATCAAGTATATTGAAAAAATATCTATTTAGTGGAATAAGCAAGAATTCATGTTAGTCTATAATAAGGTTAACAAGGCTGCTAAATAAGAGAAAGGAACACTAACTTATGTAGGTTTTTCCTCATTCTCTAAGGAACAAAATAACACTCCCTCAACTACTTTCTCTTCCACTTAACCTTGAAAACCTTAAAGGAGTAGAGATTAGTACATCAAGATACCTTTGAGGTACTTTCTACTTCTAAATAACCTTCTTAGGGATGACCACCTTAAGAAGAAATAGGTCGTGGATCAAGAAAGAGCATGCTAGCATCACATTTAGCTAATAGGTATGTATCCTTCTCAAATACAAGAAGTTACCCTAAGGTGCTTAAGTGGTATAACTATTGAAAATACTACTATTATCATGAGATTGTTGGACATGAAATAGACAATTGTAGGAATCTCACGGACGACATCCAAGATCTTATTGATAAAGGTAAGATGGTGGTGGAGGGCGATCCATCTACTATGCATCTATATAACTTGAAGCTTAAAGTATTCTAGAATTCCTTGGGAGCTAGAGACATGATTTAATTTTTTAAGTTTGAATATAAAGCTCATAAGTCTCCACCTAAAGAGCCTTAGGTTATCTATTGGTTTGATTACAAATAGCCTAGATAGTCATCACTATAGTGTTAGAAGCCTTTTCTAGTTTGACGACACCACCACACCATCCAAACCAAAGTGTTTCTCTCCACATCCTTATCACATTTATGCTACAAACTCCCATCATACTACTCCTACTGAATCTATACATTCATCCACTTCTCATCCTACTCTATCTCATAATAAACCTTGGAAAACTTCTGCATCCACTATAGTTCAAACATCTCATTTTCCTTCATCTCACATAAAAATCCTCACCTGTAGTAAATAGATCAATGAATCACATTCAACTAAGTAGAAGGTGAAGACTACTAACGCATTAAAGCAACATTATATGACAATAAAGAAGGTTCCATTATAGCAACAATAAAAGATTGCTTCCTTAATCAATCTTTCACCTTCTTCTAATCTTATACAACCAGTTATGGTAGCACTTGATTTGTAGGAATCTTAACCTATGGAAAATAAGGTCTCACAACAAATGACCACCATTGTCCATTCCAAAGCCACTAACTTATCCTTGGATTATCTCATGGAAATATCTAAAGAACATCATGCTATACTATATAATGTTCTTAAGAGAATTTTGATCCTAGGTCATATCCCTACTATGGCATTCAAAAATGTCAGTGGCTAGAACACCAAGAGGTTATCAGGTGTATATCCTAAACCCGAGTTCATGGTAGGGCCATGCTAGAGAAAATAGAAATGGGGTTCCCTGAATGGTCTAGTCAATCAAATAGTGACTTATGTGGTGTAACAATAACTATTCCCAAAAGCCCGAAAATAGTATTGTGAATAAGCAAAAATATGTGTTAGTAGTAGGAAACATAGAAAATTATGCTAAAGGAAAATGAAATGAGATTTTAGGTGAAGAAATGCACAACCTGAAGATCGGAGAATGTGAATTTTGATTAAAGAGTGTGTGAAATTGGTACATAGTGTCAGATAGGCATAATGGGATAGCATCACAATGTGGTGATAGTCTTTGGGATGTCACAAATGTAGTTTTGGTAGTTGCAAAGGTGGCTAAACTTGATAGGTTGGTAGTTGTCATGTTGTGCCAATGCAAAGAAGACTGGGTCATAGTACTTAGCCAAGTGTCAAGCTTGGGTGCTTGAGTCCAGAAGTGATGAAGATGTGAAGAGTGCTCTAATTCTTGATGCTTAGAATGATTTGTAGATCCATCTCTAAAAATGCTAATTATCAAGGTATTTATAAGGCTAGGGTTGATGTGAGATGTGGACTAAATGCCATGTGGCTAGGTCCCACGTAGTATGAATGTGAACAAGTTACATTGGCATGCTACACTCAAAGTGTCAAGCTCTAAGTGTTAAGCTTAAAGTGTAATGCTTTGTAGGATAGGAATGGAAACTAAGAATCTAAAAAATTGTGAACACATTACCCAAACTACATATACCAGAGTCTAAGGACTGCCATGTACCTACAAAAAATGCCAAAACAAATGCAATTTGGAGTTTGTACTCTAGGACTACATCTTCTCCCTCTTTCGAGTAGGGTCAACTGTAGGGACAATTTTAGGGATCAATGGGAGGTGCAAAAGCAAAGTAGACTATTAATCTTGGTCACCAAAGGGACGTCAAAGTTGGAATGAAGGTTGATGCCAAGTTTTGGGTGCTTCTAGAGGCATTTGGAGGCATTTCTCAAGTGTCACGGTCTCTACATTGCTCAACATGATGAAGCATAGCATGAACACTTAGAAACTTTTTGTAGATTTTAGTTCATCACATTGTCTATGCTGCACAGTGTAGCAGAGCGTAGCACCAACACTTTGATGAATTTTGCAAAATTTTGCAATGTTTCTTCATGGCACACTAACCACACTCTAGGGTGCCGCAAGATGGGTAACCTTGGAAGTCATAAAATTGCCAAATGCATCTTCCATGTCTAGATAGCTTGACAGATCTTTTGTCGAAAACTTAGAAAAATATGGCCCTAAAAACTATCATGCTAGCTACTATGTGCAGCGTAGTAGAGCATAATAGACCCAAAAGATAGAAAATTTTTCAAACTATTTTTCCATCCTAAGCACTTTTGATGACCTCTACCTTGGTACTTGGGGGGACTAGAAACTGGGACATTGTGTCAAACAAGCAAGCTGGAGAGCATAGCGAGCTTAACATTTTGGAAGGTAGAAAATTTGCCAAACTATTTGGTCCATCCTCAGTTACCCTTGACTGCTTCTGGCTTGACATTTGTGCAAACTGGCCTTGGAAGCATATGCCATGCTAACTGTGCTATAGAGTGTAGCAGGAAGACTTAGAAAAATTTTGAAACACAGGACTTCCAGTGTGTTGTGCTTTCTCTGCTACACAATGTGACACTAGACTTAGAAAAATTTTACCCAAGTTTTAACACATAGACAAACCTACCATTGAATTGTAGGAGCCAAAAATTAGTGGTGTTTTATTGGCCCCTCTTTGCTGATGTTTAGTGGATTGGCCTGAGAGACATCAATAAAGAATACAAAACACCACGATGAACATGACACCAATACCATTTTTCAATGTTCACTTGGATAATGCTTGACTATACTTAAGAGTGTCAAGGTAATGAGTTGTGATAGGAAATAGTTTAGGGAGATGGATCAAGGGGAAATGGATGGAAAGGATAGCTATGGGATGTAATTTCATGATGGCTTGTTGTCATAGTATGATCCCTCATTAGAATGCTTGTGAGAAAGTCAGCAAGCAGAGGTGGCCTAACTTTTGGATTTTGACCTCTTGTTAGATTGCTTATGAGATGGTCAATCCAAGGCCAAACTAGTTGCAAGATGGCAACTATGCCATTCAACTTGGGCACTTGACTTGTCCCATTTTGTTTCTCCTCTTTTCTTCTTTTTCTTTACCTCTCTTTTTTTTAACATACATTTTTTCTTTTCCTACATTTCTTTTGTATTACTAAGCGAACTATGCATTGTATTTACTTAGAGGCAACCACGTTGCATCTATAGGATAGGTGTTTCCTCCCCAGGATGACTTGTGTTACATCCATTTGGGGCTTTGGCTAGCCCACAAACGCTCCCCATGGTACAAGTTGTGTTAAGTCCACCATGGGTTCAACGATTGACTACAAGAAAGCTTACTTGTGTATTGGGGTGAAACACCATAAAATTTCAGGTCTCGGCATCTCGACTATAGATTTTTCTAAGTGTTAGAGCAATGACACTTTCTGCACCCTGCTACGTGATGTAGTGTAGTGTAGTGTAGTGCTACAATGCATAGCGTAGCACTACAATGTAACACACTGCTACACCAGCATAGCACTACAGTGTGTAGTGTAGCACTATAGTGTAGCGTAGCGCTACAGTGTAACAGCCTGCTACACTACGTAGCATAGCATAGCAATAACTGCTAGATTTGCAAGACCTTTATAAGTGTCAGAATGATGGCACTTTCTAGACCCTGCTACGCTACGTAGCAGAGTGTAGGGTAGCACAATACCAACTGCCAGATTTAAAAGATTTTTCTAAGTGTCAGAACAATGGCACTTTCTGCACCCTGCTACACTATGTAGCATAGCACTATAGTATAGCGTAGCACTACAATGCAATGGCTGGCGCTATAGTGTAGCGTAACACTACAGTGCGTAGCATAGCGCTATAGTGCATAGTGTAGCATTACAACACATTACTTGGTGCTACAGTGAAGCGTAGCACTATAGTGTAACATTTACCACACTGCCACATGGCACCTGATTTGCATTTTGGACTAACCCTAGCTCTATAAATACCTCTGCATCCTCTTTTTCAAAGGAGAGGAGAAAAAAGGGGGAAGCTTCAATTTCTTTACTAGCAAGGTAGTTGGCATTTTTTCATTGAGGCATTTCAATTTTGGGCTGTGGTTATGTTCCTACTGTGCTTATTGTACACTTTGTATACCTGTACCCCTTTTCTGGGGTGGTGCATCTTTCTATTCAAAATCTCTTTCTATCTGATTACAGCATTTATTCTTTTTGGCATTGTTAAACGCTTAATCATGTTCACTGTCTTGTTACGTGCTTTACCACATTTCTATTGCTGTGCACATTATGTTTTTTTTATTCTACTGCTAGGTGTTCCATTTAAAATCATTGTTTACAAAAGGGTTATTATACACCTATTAAGTCCCTATTTGATTGACAAGACCATTCAGGGCACCATGAATCTATTTTCTCGAGCACTACCCTTGTGTGGATTCGAGGTTAGGCTGTGCACCCAGGGACCTCTCTGTGTTTCCAGCCACCGAAATTTTTTGTCACTATAGTTTTTGGCACTAGAAGGAGGGCCAAAACCATTTTTGTCTACATTTTTGATGAGCACTTGGTCAAAACTCTGGATGTTTTAGAAGGCATAACAAATTCTCAAAGCGTAGCAAGCTCTAGCATAGCAAGTGTAGCACCAAAGTGGACAATTTTTAGCAATTTTTACACTTAGTATTTTTTCTGCATTTTCATACTTAGCATTTTTTCTACATTTTTACACTTAGCCCTTTTTCTACTATCGGCAGCTTTAGTCATTTTTTTTATATCTTTGTAGTTTTCAGAGTTGGCCATTTTTTGCAGATAGCAACTCTCATAACCTAATCTATGAATATGAATCTAGATCAACCTTCCATGTTGGTGTCTAACACATTTGATATCACAATCCAAAAAAATCATGCCGCATTAAGCCACGAACAATACAATTTCATTTTTGCCAAAATCCATGTAGGACTACCAGTGGTTTACCTCAATTTAGAGGCAAAATAGAACTATGAATGAGTCCACCAGAATGGAAGGGAGTACAACCCCTCCTTATTTGAGATAATCCCATTCACAGAGTCCTACCACTAGTTATTGTCCTAACTCATCTGTGCAAACAAGCATGATGCAAGGACAACCTACAAGGAATCTTGATAGAATGAGGAAGATGAGTTTGAGGCCCACTCTGAGCATGAGAGCCTCCTCCACACTGTCTTCCAACAACCACTCCTTATTACAGCCCCTCCTTAGTTTGGTCGACCCATCCCCTCGAAGATAGTAACCATGCTAATTCATCCTTCCTCGCATGCAACTAATGCATTTATCCAGCACTATGCTCATGAAGGGGCCACCTCCTAGGCCTAAACAACTCAGGCATCCTACATCCCGCCTGTCTCATCGGTGTCTACGGTGTCCGTCCAACCCATCCATATGTGGCCCACTCCAATCACTGCACCCATCACTTAGACAATACATCAGCAATCATCTGCTATGATGTTAAACTAGCAACAACCATTTGTTATGACATTAAACTGGAAAACCCCACAACCAAAAATTCTGCCCTATGCTAGGCAACCAACCCAAGCACAACTAATGCAATCGGCTAGCACATCCTTAAGCTTGGATCAGGCATTCCTGTTGATACAAAGCTTGACAGAGGAGATCAACTAACTTAAGGCTACCTCCTCTGACACCATTAAGGTGGTGGACTTCTACCAAGATGATGCCATAAGTCCTACGGTATCACCTCTAACTCTCTCAACTGGGGCCCAATTGCCTCAATTTACCAAGTACAATGGAGAAGGAGATCCCAATGCACACTTGGTCACATTTCGATCTAAATGCCTACTCCTTCAAGTATGGCCATATGCCATCATATGTGTCTTCCCCATGTCACTCACTGGCAAGGCCTTGGATTGGTATCATGAACAACCCAAGGCCTCAATCTCCTCTTTGGAGGATCTCATAAGCTAGTTTGTGATGTGCTTTAGGTACAACCTAAAGCATGAAGCAACCCTTGACCAAATTATGCAAGTTAAACAAGGGCCTCTAGAGTCCATGCCAAAATTCCTCCAATGTTGTAATGCTGCATTGAACGAAATGCATGAACCCTTAGTGGAGAAAAACCTTCTAGCTATCTTCAAAGGTGCAGTAAATGACTTCATTAAGTCCAAATTGTATTATCTAGCCCTAAAGTCTCTTAGCCAAGCCTTTGCCAAGCAAAAAGCATAGAGGAAGCAGTGCAAGGTAGCAATGATCCATCCTATGTGACCTACAAAAACCAACATGCTTGCAAGTAGAACAAAACAATGATAATAGTAGCCACAAGCACAAAAGCAACCAACCGGGGCCCAATAGCTAAGCCGCCCAAAGCCCCAACTAACAAAACCACCAATTCTGTCACCAACTCACATACATTGATAGGGGCTACCCCAAGACCCAACTTTCAGCACAAGGACTGCTCAAAGTATACACCACTACCGGTGCAACCCTCTGAACTACTAGAGAAACTCTTGAAAGTTGGGCAAATCCAACACAAACATGTATCAGAAATTACCCATCAAAAACATGATAGGTATTGTGAACTACTAAGGAACCCTGCTTTATCAGTGCCAAATGAGCCCCCAGTTCCACAACACTTCAAGCTACACCAATACTATCATTACCACCAATTGGATGGTCATAGTACAGACAACTTTCATGCTATGCAGGATGACCTGTAGAGAATGATAGAACGTGGTCAATTGGTGATCAACATGGTGAGTCAATCCAACACAGATGATGCCTTCTATGTCATAAATTCCATTAGCATAGGTGGTAAGTCTAAACCTACGCAAAAACATTTTGTGATCCATGTGCCTCCCAAGAAGGCAAGGGTCCACTCTACCTCCACAAGCAAGAGGCCTCCCTTTGTTATCAAAGTGCTACCTTAGGCACCTAGAACACCCTTTGTGGTCAAAGTTCCATAGCAATTGTCCACTAAGATGTTAAATTGGCATGACGCTAAGAAACCTTTTGTTATCAAGGTGCCACAACAAGTTGACCATGAAAAAAATCTTTCTAAATTACCATTTGTCATAAGAGTGCCACAACGTGATGGCCCTTCACCTACCCAAAGCTCAAAAATGGGCAACATCTCGATCCCTCCTCCTTCAAGGGTTGATCCCACTAGCAACCCGAGTAGCCCCACCAAATGGCAATGCAAGAGGACAAATGAGCACCTCGCAACCCCCATGGCTAAAGTAAAGGCCAAAACCAGAAAACAACAACTGAACACTAGGGCCCCTATCCCTAAGTAGGCCAAGCAAACTAAGCCCAAGTCACCTTCGCAAGAGATCTATCTCTCAAACTACATGGAGGGAATCAAGGCCAACACAATGGCTAATGACAAGGACTTTGTAGCTACACTAATCCAAGTGAAACAAACACTCAAGCAAAAGAACATAACATTGAGTTTGTATGACCTGTTCATGAACTCATTTACTCACTACCAAGCATTGGCCTAGATCTTGGCCTCAATTCTTGTTGCGGAGGACATCCCTGTAGGTGAGGCATCTATACGTGCAATGATGTTACCTCCTACACCACAAGAATTGAGTTCAACATCCCTAGTATTCTATGACAATGCAGTCAAAGTTAACCCTGAATGAGGGGAGGTCACTACAACTCCACTATCCATTAGCATACATGTGGGGTAGTGCACCATCTGCAGAGTGCACGTCGATGATGGTGCAACAAAAAAATGTAGTCTTGTCTTCTGTCATCGACAAGCTACGTTTGGTAGATGAAATCAGGCCAACCAAAATCACATGTCTAAAATCCTTCAACGAATTACGTGTTATAGTCAGGGGTACAATCAACTTAGCCTTCGTGGTAGGAGAGTAATTCCCCACTAGTGCAGATTTCACTATCATAGAGGAGATGCCAAGTTTCAACATGATTCTAGGTAGGCCTTGGCTAGCCCAACTAAGGACCATCTCCTCTCCCATCCACCAAGAAATCCACCTTCCATACAAAGGTGGTCAAGTTATCATCCATGGTGATAATGCTCCCTCTTCAACTATCCACAACATAGACATGGTGCAAGTTTTGGAAGAAGAATTCTTTAGTGGTACAACTACGGAAACCAATGCAGTGCTTAAGGCCAACACACCCAAATGAGTGGTTGAAGAAAATAGCCTCCTAGAGAACCCGAAGCCTTGCATGCCCCCTAATACACACCTAATTAGGAAGCAACTACATGATCAAGACTTTGCCTTGGCCAAAAACACGTTAAGCACATGCTTACCCTTTGCCTCCACTTCCCATGCATTTTTGACTTTCATTTACATCACACTAGCCTATGCATTGACATTTTTGCTACTTACTCATATCAAGCATTTGATTTTGTTTACATATTTATTTTACTTTGTTTATGCATCCATCCATTTATGTTATGCATTACATCTGAAAACATAAAAACTATAAAACATAAAATTACAAAAACACATGGCCTAAAAAGGCATTAAACTAGTCTATGGCTAGGAACGACTTAAAACTATCACTTTTTGCAATGGTTTCCTTTCATTCATCCACTTTAACTATGTTTATAACATATGTTTCTTGATGTTGTTTTCTTCTTAGTTTCTTTTTGTAGGATCTTGTAGGCACACAGCATGACTATGCATGTAGCATCGCACCTTATACAAGCAAGGTAAGCACTAGTCTGCCATGACTATAAACTGGCATAGATAGTCTGCTATGACTATAAATTAGCACAACTCATCCTTGGGTCATGACGTTAAACTGGCACAACAACCACTGTCCACTACAACATTAAACTAGCATCCAATAGTCTACTAGAACTATAAACTAGCACATCACGGTTGGCCAGGACCTTAAACTAGGTTCACGATTTACCAGGACTTTAAACTGGCATGTAGTTGATCTGATCCGAACATTTGCCATTGCCTTGGGAGTACTCATAGCATCATCTCCTCCCACCATTCTAGTAATTATTTTGGAGCACTTACCATTATTGCAGCATTTAGGACACTTGCAACATCATCACCTTGGCACCTTCACTGGCTTCCTGAGCACTTGCAACTGGCACAACATTTGATACTTTCACAGCATCTTCGCATCCAGCACTTGCAGCAGCTTCACATCTGGCATTTGCACTTACATTTCACATTTTGTGGTTTTCTTGTCCTCTCTGAGTTATGATTGCAAGATAAAGCTTTGGAGGCAGTTATGCAAAGATGCATCTCATCATGATGGTAAGTCCCCACATTGCTTTGATGTGCATGACAGGACTAGTTGAGCCACTCAAGAGTGCACATCCCCCTCATTCCTATTACAGCCTATGCACATCCATTTCTTCATCCCAATATCCTCTCGTTCTCCCCATACCCATGATTTCACACTCCTCTAATGCATATGCATTGTGACACACATGGCATTCCCTTCACATCAACTATAGAACCCATGGTTGATGTAACATAATTCATCCTTTGGGATGCCTTTGTTGTGTGGTAAAGGTCTAAGAAGATGTAACATGAATCATCCCTAGGAGAAAACATCTATCCTATAGATGCAATGTGATGCGTCAAAACAAAGACCATCTTCTCGATGACCAACTTGCAGCTAACATTCAGAAGTAAGCCGAACCTAAAGAAGGTTCGCCTCACAAAAAGAAAAAAAAAACACTGCAGCTTCACAATTGGCCCATCCTTGGATCAACTTTGACCCTCCCATGAGTACTTTGATGAAAGGTCAACATTTCAGGGGCAAGCTACTTCATGCCATGGTTACCATCAGCCATGCTAAATTTTCATCTTACATCATGATCCACTATTTGCATTTTGTTCCCACAATTTAAATTTTATCTCTGTGGCATTACCTATAACCCTTGTCCCCTAACATAACCTTATTCCCGTAACACTCTTGAGCAAGGTAAAACAACATCTGATCTTGTGCTGACAAATGATGTTGGTGACATGTTTGCTATGGTGTTTTGTAATTCTTTATCGATGTCTTCTGGGCCACTCCTCCAAGCATCAACAAAGAGGAGCCATTGAAACAGCACAAAATTTCAGGTCTCGGCATCTCAACTACAGATTTTTCTAAGTGTTAGAATGATGGCACTGTCTGCACCCTGCTATGCTATGTAGCATAGTGCTACAGTGCATAGCGTAGCACTACAGTGCATAGTGTAGAACTATAGTGTAATAGCCTGCTATGCTACATAGCATAGCATAGCATAGCACAGTAATAACTGCTAGATTTGCAAGACTGTTATAAGTGTCAAAACGATGGAAATTTCTAGACCCTTCTATGCTATGTAGTATAGCACAACACCAACTACGATATTTGCAAGATTTTTCTAAGTGTCAGAACAATGGCACTTTTGCACCTTGCTATGCTATGTAGAGTAGCACTACAGTGCGTAGCATAGCACTACAGTGTAGCGTAATGCTATAGTGCAAGCGTAGCACTACAATGCAACAACTGGTGCTACAGTGCAATGTAGCGCTACAGTGTAACACCAACCACACTACCATGTGGCATCTGATCCACATTTTGGGTGAACCCTAGCTCTATAAATACCTCTATGTCCTCTTTTTCAAAGTAGAGGAGAAAAAAGGGGGAAAGCTTCAATTTCTATACTAGCAAGGTAGTTGGCATTTTTCCATTAAGGCATTTGGCATTTTGGAATCTTGGCACCTAGCTCTATGGGCGAACGAGCAGACACACCAACCCATTAGGCACAGTTTATCATAGTGAGCACTAGATTTCACAGCTTGACACCACCGAGGCTATGATTGTGTTCCTACTGTGCTTATTGTACACTTTGTATACCTGTATCCCTTTTCTGGGGTAGTGCATCTTTCTATTTAATCTCTCTTTCTATATAATTACAACATTTATTCTTTTTGGCATTGTTAAATTCTTAATCGTGTCCACTATCTTGTTACGTGCTTTAACATGTTTCTACTGTTGTGCACATTATGTTTTCTTTTATTCTATTGCCAAGTGTTTCATTTAAAATCATTGTTTGCAAAAGGGTTGTTATGCACCTATTAATTTCCTATTTGATTAACAAGACCATTTAGGGCACCTTGAATCCATTTTCTCTAGCATGGCCCTCGTGTAGATTTGGGGTTAGGTTGTGCACCTGGAGACTTCTCGGTCTTTCCAGCCACCAAAAATTAGCGGTTTTTCATTGGCCCTTCTTTGTTGATGTTTAGTGGATTGGCCTAAGATACATTGACAAAGAATATAAAACACCACGATGAACATGACACCAACACCATTCGTCAATGTTCACTTGGATAATGCTTGACTATACTTAAGAGTGCCAAGGTAATGAGTTGTGATAGGGAATAGATTAGGGAGATGGATCAAGGGGCAGTAGATAGAAAGGATAGCTATGGGATGTAATGTCATGATGGCTTGTTGTCATAGTATGATCCCTCATTAGAATGCTTGTGAGGAAGTCAGCAAGCGAAGGTGGCCTACCTTTTGGATTTTGACCTCTCATTAGACTACTTATGAGATGGTCAATCCAAGGCCAAACTAGTTGCAAGATGGCAACTATGCCATTTGACTTGGGCACTTGAATTGTCCCATTTGTTTCTCCTCTTTTCTTCTTTTTCTTTACTTCTCTTTTTTTTAACAAACATTTTTTCTTTTCCTACATTATTTTTTTGTTGTTGAGCAAACTATGCATCGTATTTGCTTAGAGGCAACCATGTTGCATCTATAGGATAGGTGTTTCCTCCCCAAGATGAGTTGTGTTACATCCAGTTGGGGCTTTGGCCAGCCCACAAATGCTCCCCATGGGACAAGTTGCATTAAGTCCACCATGGGTTCAGCGATTGACTACAGGAAAGCTTACTTGTGCATTGGGAAAGCTTGCAGGAGATGTGGAAGATTGTAAGATCAAGAGGTAGAGGTTAGGTTGGCTAAGGGGATAGTAAGGATGTGCACTCTCAAGTAGCTAGGTGAGCTGAAGTAGACACATTGGAATAATGTAGTGCCTTGCCATCATGATGCACCAAACCCTTGAACGATGCCACCTAGGCTTCATCTTGAAAATGCAACATAGAGAAAACAAGAAAAAACAACCACCATTTGATATGAGGGAAAAGTCCTACCTACCAAGGGCATTACGAGGGTTACGAGTGATGCATTGGTTGCATGCAATGTCCAAAGTAGGAAGGCTAGTGTAGGCGTCAGTGGTGGCAACCTGGAAATCTCTAATAGCCACACCAAAAGTGAGTACTTCAGTGGCTAGAGGCGATGGTGATGCAGGTGCTCAGGAATCCTCACCAAATGTAGGATCTAGGAAACTTAGTCATGGGGCAAGGAGCCATGCTACCGAATTCTCTTTGAGACTTAGGTGATGGTGAGGGTCAGAGAATGAAAGTGTTGATGTTGGGCCACAGTACTTCTAGGACTCTAGCAAGTGCTTCTAATGATAAGACCTATGACCAAAATAATTAGCGGTGGTGATAGTAGCTTTGGAAGGTCAGCAAGATGCCAGATGACATCTCTAGAAAATCAACAACATGCTAGGGATAGTAATGTTGCAAATTTCCCAAAGGGTTTTTCCTTGACAATGTGAACTTCATTCTGGAATTGCAACACCCCACCCCATACTACTCAAGAGGTGTGGGCAAGAAACAAAGGATCAGAAATATTCTCACTAGCTTGTTCACAGAACCATGTCTGTTGGACTATAGGTGCTGAATCGTGAACCCAGTTTTAGATTTTGGTAGACTACCTGTTGTGCTAGTTTAAGGTCCTAGTAGACCATGATCCCAGTTTAAGGTCTAGGAAGACTGTGATGTGCTAGTTTATGGTCCCAGTAGACTACTCTGCTAGTTTAATGTCGTAGCGGATGGTGGATGGCCAGTTTAAGGTCATAGTGGACCATGCTGTGGGTACTAGTTTAATGTCATAGCCCAAGGACATTTTGTGCCAGTTTAATGTCAGAGTGAATGTCTGTGCCAGTTTAACATCATGGTGGATAACTTCTTACCTTGCTTTTGTTGTTGATGTGATGCTGCATGTCAGGTGTAGTATGGATTCAAGTATGAGTGATTTACAGGATTGGAAAACTCATTGCCATCTAGATCAGTGAGCTTAAACGCTCCATTTTCATAGGCCTTAGTGACCAAAAAAGGCCCTTCCTAGTTAGCTGAGAATTTGTCCATGAGCTTGTGAATGACCTTGAGGACCAAATCCCCTTTCTTGATTGGGTATTGATGCTAATTATGATAATGTTTTTACCATTGCTTCTGTTGGTACCACTCAATGCAATCAAGCATTTGGATTTTCTCCTCCTCTATATAGTCAAGGTTGATGGTTCTCAACTCATTGTTCTGAACCTAATCCATGAAGTTTGAGAGGATCATGTAGAGTGATGGGACCTACAATTCAAGAGGCAATACTACTTTAGATTAGTACACAAGACTATATTGCATTTTACTTATCATGGTTTTGCATGTCATGTGGTAGGCCCATAGTGTGTAGACTAATTGTTTGTGCCATCATCACTTGCTATCATTAAACATCCTCTTGAGGAGGTTGATGATGACCTTATGTGTAGCCTCAGCTTGACCATTTGCCTATAGGTAGTATGGGACAAAAAAGAGTGTTTGATGCCAAGGTTTTCATAAAAGGCTTTGGTTTCTGCACTGGTAAATTGTGGTCCATTGTCTATGACTATAGTCATGGGGAGACCAAATTAGATCGCTATGTTGTCAAGGATGAATTTGCAAAATTGCTGGGATGTTGTCTTCCTAAGGGGAATAGCTTCAACCAACTTTGTGAAATACTCGGTTGTATTAATGATAAAGCTATCTCCTACAGAAAACTTAGGCATTATAGGCCCTATGATGTACAACCCCAAACATTCAAATGGCCATGTGATCTATGTAGTATGTAGTTTAGTAGGTGACACATGCATTAGTTTCTCATGCCACTAACACATGTCACATGTCCTGATCTTGGACGCAATCACACTCCATGTAAGACCAGTAATAGCTTATATGCCTAATTTTTGTTACCATTTCCCTAGGAGCTATATGACCCCCACATAGTCCCTCATTAACTTGGTTAATGATCTTTTCTGCTTCACTGCCACTAACACAAGTTAACAGCATTCCATCATAGGACCTATGACATAAGGTACTATCACCTATGAGGATATACTGTTGTGATCGTTTTCGCACGACATCCTTTTATGCAAATATTAAGTCGTGTGGGGGCTCCCCCTATTGGAGGTATGCTTTAATATCATCATACCACTTTTGGGCGTAAGCTATACTTATGGATGCAATGCTTGTTGTGAGAATTATAGGTTCAGTGCAATCCACTATTGAAGCCGGCAAAGTAGAGAACATGTTTGGCGATATGCTTAAGGCTAAAGTAGCTAGTGTGTTAGCTATGACATTTTCGTTGTGGGGGATATGTTGGAAATCTATGCTTGCAAATTTTTTAAGAAAGTGTTTTGCTAAACATATTAAGGTTGTAGATGTTGTGTTTTACAAGTGTACATGTTTGTGACTTGGTTAATAACTAGCTGTGAATCACCTTGGACAGCTATGTTTTGAATTCCTAACTCTTGAGTTGCTAAGATGCCTCTAAGGAGACCTTCGTACTCCACCATGTTTTTTGTACAAACAAATGCAAAGTGGTATGCGAAGTGTTAGATTTCTCCAAATGGAAATGTGATAATGGTAGTGCCACTACCACCTTGTGTGGTTGAAGCACTATCAAAATGTTAAATGGCCTTGAAATCTATAGGTACTTGGCTTATACTGCTAACATGCTCATTTGAGAATTTTGGATCTATCATTTCTTGATCATTTATGGGTGAAGCCATGAGTTGTGTGGCTATTGCTTGACCTTTTATGGATGCTTGTGCTATATAGTGCAGGTCAAACTTTGCGGTTATTACCTTCCATTTTCCTATTCTACTAATTTCATATATGTTTTTTTGTAATAGACCGAAGTATTTTGCTTTTGTAGATGACATTGACATGACTACGGAAAAGGTAGTATCTCCATTTTTTAAGCTCAAAGACTAAGGTGAGATAGTTTTTCTCCACATCATTATATTTTGCCTCACGTGCTACTAATGCATGACTTAGGTAGTAAATAGGAACCTTGGAACCATCATTTCACTTTTGACAAAGCAAGAAAGCAATGGATGTGTTTGAAATTACAAGGTAGATGTAGAATGGTTCATCTCTTTATGGAGAATAGACTGTTGGAAATTGAGCTAGCTTCTTTTTCAGGTTGTCAAATGCCTCTTGGAATTAAGCTATCCACTCAAAGTTGACATCTTTTTTGAGTGGATGTTGCATTGGTTGCAATTTATCAATCAACCTTATGATAAACCTACATATGAATTGTATTCTACCTTGTAGTCCATGTAGCTCCTTAAGATCTGCTAGTGGAGCTAGGTTGATGATAGCCTTGACCTTGTTAGGGTCTACGTGTATTCTTGCTTCCAATACCACAAAGCTTAACATGTGACTGGTTTTAATGCCAAAGACACATTTTTGGGGTTAAGCCTAAGCTCATGTCTATGGCAACATTTGAGGACATGGTCCAAGTAATTCATGTGATCATGAGCAATTTTGGACTTAATTGCTATGTCCTCAACATAGTCATTGAGCAATTATAATAGATAGTCACTAAAAATGTATGTCATTTCACATTGATATGTTACTCCTACATTCTTTAACCCAAAGGGTATCATTGTATAACAAAATGTACCCCAAGGGGTCATGAAAGTAGTGGTAAGTTGGTGCTATGGGTTGTTGTGAATTTGGTTGTACCCTGAGAACCCATCCATGAAGGACAACAAGGCATGACCAATCATAGTATCAACGAGTTGGTCAATACTAGACAATGAAAAATCATCTTTAATGGTTGCCTTGTTAGGTCTTAAAAGTTTATGCAAATGCATACACCTTCAATTTTCTTGGAGACAACTATGATATTCGAAACCTAGTCTACACAGTCAATTGCCTAGATGAAACTAGCTTGGTAAAGTTTAGTGATCTCATCGCAGATGTCCAATGCGATCTTAGGCTTGATTTTACAAGCCTTTTATTTAACTAGTTTAATGCATGCATCTAAGATAATGTTATGTTGTATTATATATGGATCTAATCCTAACATGTCTTTGTAAGACCATGCGAATGCCTTAACATTGTCACTAAGAACTCTAGAGATTCTTTATTGGATTTGAGGATTTAGTAAGGAACTAAGTTTCAATGTTTTTACCTCACCTTTGCATGTTGTTACAGGGACTTCTATGAGTGGATCCTTAGTGACATCACCTACTTCTAAGTCTAGAGCTTGGACTAGATGTTCTAGGCAATCTAGTGATGTCTCTAGGGATGCTATGTTGGTGTCATAAAGAAGTAGTTCGAAGTCCAAAAGTTTTGTGTTTATGCATCTCATGAGTTTGCCATAAGATCTAGTCAAAACTAAAGGCAAATGAAGACTCTCTTATGCATTCATTTTCTCAAGAGATCTTGCAAGATAACTAGAAAAATGTCAAGCGACACCTATTTTAATGAAGCAAAATGCATAAAATAAGGAAGATAATGTTGTGAAAATTAACTATGTAGTATCTAAAGTGATTTATTTATGTATATTTTATTATTTTTTGTATTCTTTTCTATGGCCTTGATTAGTTACAAAATTACTAATTTAAGGTCATGGTGGACCGTAGACTATGCATAAGATATAAGTCTAAGCAGAACTAGAAAGGGGTTGAAACGTGGGGCCAAGCTAAATGTTCATTACACAAGTAAAAAAAATGTAAAAACTTTCTAAGTGTAGAAGTCTAAAAAAGTTAGAAAATTTTTCTAACTCTGGGTGTTACACTACATGGGACATGGGATGTTCTGCATTACCCATGAGACACAGGGTGTTCCAGAATAGTGATGCATCATTTGATCCTAAAGGGTATAAATAGGNACTGTCACACTCTATGGATGATATGCTCTATCTTGGTTATACTACACTTAGATAACTGTTGGCTCTAATGGTGAAAATAACAAGTTTACCATGGGTAAATCCCTATTTATACCCTTTAGGATCAAATGATGCATCACTATTCTGGAACACCCTGTGTCTCATGGGTAATGCAGAACATCCCATGTCCCATGTAGTGTAACACCCAGAGTTAGAAAAATTTTCTAACTTTTTTAGACTTCTACACTTAGAAAGTTTTTATATTTTTTTTACTTGTGTAATGAACATTTAGCTTGGCCCCANAGGATTTTGGGTGTTCAACATTGTGGGATGGAGCAAGGTTTTTGTTTTGTCCTACATGGTAGGATGGGACAGGGGCTTTATGCATACCACTTAGCATAGCACATCGGGAGGGTTTTGGGTGCTCCACATTCCATGTCACATAACAAGTATTTCTTGTGTGTTCCATGTGGAAAGATAGGACAAGGGTTCCATAGGTATCCCACATTGATTTTCAAGCTCTCGAGTGTCCTTGAGAGCATGACCAAAAAATTAGAAATTTTTTGGGATTACTACATTATACACTTGGAAAATTTTGCATGTTTCACCATTATCACGCTCCTTAGGAGTGTGACCAATGCTTGGAATATTTTTTCACATTTTTTCATTGTTACACTCTCTAGGAGTGTGACCAAGACTTAGAATTTCTTTTTCAAATTTTTTCTAGTTATTTACAATTGTCATGCTCCCAGGGAGCATGACAAACACTTCAAAAATTTGTGCAACCTTTTTTGTTGATGACAATGTAGTTGTCATGCTCCTTGAAAGTGTGACCAACACTTAGAAAAACTTTTCATTCTTTGTTAGTTGTTCCATAGTTTTCACACTCCTTGGAAGCATGACAAACACTTAGAAAAATTTTTCTTAAAAGTGTCATGCTCTACCAGAGCATGAACAATAGTTAGAAATTTTTTTAATTATTTCATGCATCGTTTGTCTATTACTTTTGTTGTTTTATTCCCCCTTTTTCAACAATAAAATTTTCATTATTGTGGCAACATAGGGTCCTGCTAAAACCTACCTTGGTTGTGGTTGAACTAGTAGGGATCTTGTGATGTGTGAGTGATCTTATGCCCAATGTCCCTGCACCACATGCATGCATAGAACACCAGGGAATTTAGTTCTAGGAGGGTGCATAGGAATTCTTGGAATTTCTACTTTGCCACTTTAGTGTAATGATATGGTCACACTTGTTCGCTAAAGTAGCAGGTGTCCTAGTTGAAACGTTATTGCTTGGGGCAAACCAAGCCATTTTAAAATTCATGTTGGATGAACCTATTGAAGGTGAAAGGATAGGGAGCTCAAGTCAACACCCAAGAGGTCTTAGACCCTTATCTTGGATCTAGGAGATTCCTGAGTTCAAGTGCTATCATAAATTCAATACTGTATTCATTGCCTATCGTGTAGTCACAAACTTCTAGAATCTACCTAGAATGGTTTACTAAGCTGGAGGGTGAGTTTCATTACGATGATGAAAATTTTGTTTTTTTGTATATATAAATATATATTTTAGAGATATGTTCTAACTTTTGTTTATGCAACATTGGTGAGGAGGAGACTCATGTTGTAGAAGAGGAGCCTTCAAGAGAAGAGAAGCCCTTAGCTAAAGATGTCCCTTAGCCTAAGGAACACATGATAAATGAAGATGTTGCCAAAATATTGAGGTAGCTCAAAGAGGAGGGGCTATGATTTGAGGATGATGAGTTTGATCATTTGTTTGAAGGCATGCAGATGGGCGATCCCCCAACTCTCACCCTTGAGCTTTTGTTAGGTAGAAGCTTTGCACTGCCATTTTCATTATGCTCTCTTTCTTCTCTTTTTTCCTCTTCTCTCTCTCTCTCTCTCTCTCTCTCTCTCTCTTTTTCTTTTTCTTTGACATTATTTTTGTACTTTTTTATTATTTTTTTGACAATGCTAACACTTTTAATCTTACAATAGGTGATGCTTCCACTAAGCATCCTGAATCTTCATCCACTTTCCACTCACATCAAGGGGAGGAGACCCTAGACAAGTTCTCCTTCATGTAAGGCATAGTGGATGACATGATTGACCATTTGAAATAGATATAACCTAATAGGTATGTTTACGTTATCATTTTTTTGTTATCATATTTTTTTTTTGTTTTTTCCTTTATCTTACAACTAATGTTTCCCCTCTTTAGTGTAACAGCCTTATGACTTAAATGGAACCCATGAAGGGTAGTCCAAGTTGATGTTGTACCTAAGTTGCCTCATAAGGTAGAACATGTGCCCTATCATATATATGATGAGGCAAGAGAGTGCACATTCTACTTGGTGTGATCACTGTGAAAGTGTAGGTATTTGAATGAAGACCTTTGGAAACAAGTACAAAAACTCGAAGAAGAGAAGATAAGCTAGGTAGCTCAATGATAAATTAGATATTAGCTAGTATGTGGCTGTGATTGACTACACTAGATATTGGTTGGCTGTCAGGGGAAAAAATGAGATTACACACAAGGTTATTGAGCACCGCTTGCAGATGGACCTCTTGGCTCAAAAAAACCAAGACTAGGAAGACTACAGCACCATGGTATATGAGTGGAGACAGACACAAAAGAACTATAAGTGTCAGCACAAAATGGAATGCATAGACTATCACAAAAAATATAGAGATGAGTCTATGGAACGTCGAGGTCGTGACCTATTCCTTGATGCCATCAGTGTGACATAGGCTTACAATAGGTTTGCAAAGCACTTGGTGGTTAGTGAGTTCCTAGAGAGGGAAATTGCTATTCCTTTCAGAGAGGTTACATCTGATATGTTTTCTCCAAGGCCACCCATATGGATGACCATGAAGAAAGGGAAGACCCTTGTAGGCATTGATTTTGGGGAGGTAGATTGGGCAAACATGATAGATGAGGAGATCCTCCAATGCCTAGAGGCTGGCCTCAAAAGGATGCTCCCAAACATGGATGTAGGCCCATCTCAAGTTGGTTAAATATACCTTATTGCTATCTATTTCATAGTAATTTCACATGTTATCCTCTTTATTGAGTGATTTATCATTTCTTTTCTATTTTATGTAGGATCCAGGTGAAGACACAGGACCTAATGGAGTAGTAGATAAAGATGGAGGGGAAGAGCCTTAGCTTTCCATTAATACACATTAAAATATTTGAGATATAGCCCTATTGTTGGGAAATTTTGTATCTTTTGATGTGGATTTAACCCCTGACTATGTATTTTGTTTACAATTTCATGAAAAGCATGATACTTATTTTATCTCTCATTTTATCATTTTATCCTGTAACTCAATTGATATATTTTCTTTTCCTCTCTTTCTACTTAGGATTTTTGTTGATGTAATTAGGCCCCTTGTGGGCCCCATGCAATAATTTAAGGCCATTTTGGGCTGTGGCTAGTTAAAGGCCATTTTAGCCATAGCTTTTAAGGCCATTTCAGGCCATGGCTAGTTTAAGGCCATTTTGGGCCTCACTTCTCTTTTTTTGGTTTTTTGTTTTAGTTTTATTGTTGTTTATTGTTTTGGTTTTTTTTATGGTTAAATGAAAGAATAACTAATGCAAGAAGTAAACATAACATAAATTGAAACTATATAGACAAAAGGGGCTAAAGACATGTCAAAAGAATAAGCAAGTTAAGGACATGCCCTAATTGCGTAGATGTTTCCTAACCCAATGTGGATTAGGTTATGCATAAGGCCTGGAAGACATAGGATGATACTCTCCTTGGCCATCATTTATCATCCAAAAAGGAAATTATGCCCATATATCTTCCTCATGGGGATCACTCATTTTTGTTGGTTCATTTGCCGAACAACATTGGCTTTCATTGCAAATAGGTGGTGTGTTTTTGGAGATTTCTACCTCCAACCCCTACTCAACATCTACATTGTTGATGGCTCGAGAGGCTATGTTGTCATCAACGATAACCACTTCTCCACCCTCATAAGGTAAGTGGATCTCTTGGTGGATTGGTGAAGAAATAACCCTTAGTTGGGCTAACTAAGATCCCCCTAGGATTAAGTTAAATTTGAGCATTTCTTCAACCATGATGAACTATGCATTAGTAAGGAATTTCTACCCTTCCATGAAATCAATCATGATTATTTCCTTGACAACCATGCATGCTCCATTGAAAGAATTTAAACAAGCTATTGTTGTTGGCCTGATTTGATTCATCAAGCCAAGCTTATTGACAATAGAGAGTGGGATAACGTTGCTTTTTGCCCCATCATTGACATGCACTCTGCGAATCTTGTACTAACCTACACGAATTGTTATAACATGGGTGCAATGATTACTTGACCCTTCTCAAGGTTAGCTTTGATGGCTTCATTGTGAAAGGTTAAGAGTGCTGGCTTTCGTTCTTCAGTCATAGGTGGGAGCATTACAACATGGATAGCCTTTTCCTTTGCTAGCATGTCTTCCTTAACAGGAATGGATGCCAACATGTGAACCAAAGCCTCACGATGCATGGGAGAAGTCATAATCAGATTGTATAGGCTAAAAGATGTACTTTTTTAGAGCCTGCTTGATCTATGTGAGTGCATCTAGAAAATATTTTCCACCATCTAGTTGTTTGGTGATCTTTATCTCCTCCACATGCCCTAAGATATGGATTTCCTAAGGAGGAGGAGACTTGGGTTTTGATTGGGCAGCGAGCTTTTGAGCCTCGATAGTTGCTTGTCATGTGTGCATGTCTGTGTTGGTGGCTTTAGGAAATAGAGCCATGGGAACTACTGAAAAGGGGTAGGCTTAGGGGGACCTAATTCGTCACATTTCGTAGCCATCTTGTATGCCAAATGTTCATCATGTTTCTTTGGATGGGTAGGTTGCGATGTAGTCTCAATCATTGAACCTTAGGTAGATGGAGGGTTTGTATGTTTTAGAATCCTTATGAAAAATGATGCTTGGGTCATTGCAACAACATGCTACGAGGTCCTAACCATGAAAGGTATGACAGGCACCTAAGGTGGTGCCTTGATGATGAAGGGGGCTTGTGGTCTGGTTGACATTGAGGCTTCAATGCCACCGAAGGGTACACGGACCACAAACAGTTCATGTGTTGTCATTAATGCTAATAGCATTAATGGTATATCTTGCACCACTCACATTTAATGGATCCTTATAGATGTTCATGGACTAGTTCTCTAGTCAAACAAGATTACTTTCATTAAGGAATAGCTTGCCATGATCAATCATGCATTAGATATCATCCTTCAACACTATGCAGTAATTTGTGTCATAGTCGTGCAAATGATGATAGTTGCAGAACCAGTCCAACCTAAACTTTTTTGGTACTAGAGGCTCATTGGGAATAGCCGTAGAGGGGTCTCAAATGATCTCACAATACCTCTCATGGAATTTGTGAGCATCCTCTGACATTTGCTTGTGCTGAATGCACCCAACACTAAGAAATTGATTAAAAGGCTTTGATGACTTGATCAGTAAAGGGGTCTATTTTGAGCAAACCTTGTGCTCAAAGTTTGGCCTTAGGGAAGCTTGCCCCATGGCCATTGATGGTGTAGTTTGGTTGGTTCCCGTGTTTCTAGAACCTGATATTTTTTTGGTAGTGCAAGGGGCCTTAGGTATCTTAGTCATTTGCTTATTGTTGTTGGGCTTGGCTTCATTAGCCACAACCACCACGGTGGTTTTCATGGCTTTTCCCTTTTCTTTATCTCTCTTTTCATGTGCATTCCTATAGGCTATGTAAGCTAGGTTCTTGCTGGCCTCTGCCGCATCTTGTATGCTCTTTGTTTGAGTAAAGGCTTGGCTAAGAGAGCACAGGGCTAAATAATATTAATAAAATCATTTACAGTGTTCTTAAAAATGGCCAGTAGGTGATTTTCAATGATTGGCTCATGAATATCATTTAGAAAGGCACTTCAATGTTGTATGAATTTTTGCACTAGTTTTAGCACTTCTTACTTAACATTCATGAGCTAGTTCAGCATGGCTTTCGGTTTCAAGTTGTACTTGAAGTAGGTTATGAACTGGCTTAGCAACTCCTCCAGAGTTGAAATGGAAGCTCAGGGAAGTGCATGATACCAATTTAAAGATTTTCTAGTTAGAGACATGGTGAAGACATGGATGACCGTGTGTGGCCATGGTTGCAATAACAAGGACTTGGACCATAAAGTGACTAGGTGGGCATTTGGGTCACCCTCTCTGTTGTATTTTGTAAATTGGGGAAGTTGAACCCCAGGAGGCAATGTGAGAAAAAGAACAACATGGCTAATGAGATCATCCTGATAGAAGTCCATTACATGGACTATCTCTGAGTTGGATGCTTTTAGTTGCCTAACCTTCTCAATAAGGGTTTGGATAAGCTGGAATGCTTGGTTTAGACTTGGAAATGTTGTAAGAGACTGGATCGTCTATGCCATCAATGGGGCCATTGGAGTGGTCCATGGCCCTATAGTATGTTGTGCTATATGTGATGCTTGGAAAAATTTTTGTTGTGTGTACTACAATATCTAGGAAAATTGGATAATAGGTAAAGATGTTGGTGCCAACCATGTGGTTAAGGTTGGAGCTATTGTTGGTGGTGGGATTGCTATAGTTGGAACGATGGAAATGTGACTTGTTTGCGGCTATGATATGGGCATGGTCTGCACATATGGAAATGTTTCCATCATAGACACTGGATCTATAGGTTGGAAAAACTGTGAAGAAATGACAAAGGAAAAAGGGACAGAAGGTCTTGCTAAAACACCATAAAATTTCAAGGACTTCCAAAAGTGTAGCGTCATGATGCTTTGGTAATAAAGTGTAGGCACCAAAGATAGACTATGCAGTTTGATAGGTTTTCTACCGTTAGGATTGGTAAGCCTACCGGACTCACTAGCCTGCCCAAATGGAAAATTAACCTAGCTCACAGTCTGCCCAGAAGCCATGCTATGAGTTGTCGAAATTGTTTAGGATGAGAAAAATAGTTTGGCAAGTTTTCTAGTGAAGAGCTCTACTATGCTGCGTAGGGTAGCAAGCTTGGGAAAAATAAATCAAGCATCCAAATTCAAGTTTTGACAAGATGTTCACAAAGTAAGTCAGGATCCGACCAACACAGGGTGCTACACTATGCAATGTAGCACAACATAGCAAGGGCGGAACACAAAAAGGGGATTGCATTTAACAACACTTTGGCTTCCAGAACTACCCCACCTCGATTAGCGCTTTGAACCTTAGGCAAAAGTTTTCTGATAAAGCTATTCGAACTAAACAAGGGTGCAAGGAACATTGGCTACTATGTTATGCTATGTTATGTAGCGTAGCATAGCATAGAAAAGATGAAAATTAACAAAATGTCCCTAGGACGAACTCGGTGTGTGCAAATGCCTTTTGGCAAATGCTCTAGGATCCTACGCAAGTTTCCCACCCAGACTGGTGGCTATTCTATGCTACACTACGTAGTTTAGCACAGCATAGCAGGTAGTTACTGATGCAACGCCAATGTGCTGAATAGCATGAATGAGACAAAGTTGACACAGAGGCATCAAGATGTCTTCTGCTAGCTCTACAACTTATTGGAAATAATTACGTTCGCTCTGATTAGCAATTTTGTTCCACTTTGGCATACCCCTGGTTAATCCTCCAAAATTTGTTCCTACGCTTGACCTTGCTTGTAAAAGTAGCAAAGACATAGTCCTGGGGCATAGGCTCCATTTTTTTCTTGCATTGTTAGCACACTAGACTTCAGCATACACAGCCTTGATAGTATGGTCACAACATAACAAAGTTCACACCCAACACCGCACACCTACATGGTATAGTTGTGTTTGCATCTTGTGGGGTCCAAGACACGTGGCATTTAGATAATGTTTTTCTCCTACTCTTGGCCCTATAAATACCCCAGTGAATAAGGTTCAAAGGGGTTAGCTTTTCAAATTTTCTTTTAGAGTAGTTGGTTTTTAAGTTGGCTTTGGAGAGAGCATAGTTGGCATTCTTTCTGAGCATTCTAGTTATCTCTGAGTGTTCTGGTTGGTTCCAAACATTCTTTGTGCCTTTCCAATGCTACATAGTTGGTTGTATCCCTTTCAACAAAGCAAAGATCAAATCCACAACTTTGAGGCATTGCATCCTCTTACCTATGTTTGCTTTACTATTTACTTATTATCATCGTGTTTTGCATCATTTCCATTGTGTTGCATTTATTGATCACCATTTTACATTATGTTCATTGCTTTCAAACAAACATTAATGAAAGGTTAAGATACACTGATTAAGTCCTTATTTAATCAACCAGACTATTCAGGGCACCTTGTTTCCATTTTTTCTCCAACATGGCCCTCACACAGATCTAGGGTTAAATTGTTTTCCTAGCAACCTCTCAGTGTTCCAGCCACCGATGTTTTCAGCTGCTACAGTTTTTAGCACTAGAAGGAGGGAATTTTTGGTGCCCTTTCTACGTCCCACAGGTAGTCCTACATGCTGTCTGTACCCCATCACCCATCAGTGTAAATGTGACATCATTCCATTTGTTTATGCATTGTGTGGTATAGATCGGTCGCAATGACAGTTCCTTTAGAACTCAGTAGGATGAAAAGCCTCCGATTACCTATTGATTTCTATGTTTCTCATTCACAACTTTCTTTTTTCTTTCTTACCATGAAAAAATGATTCCACCAACAATTGTTGTTTCTACCTCGATCTTTGAGGCTCCTTTCTTAGCTCAAAGCATCATAGGTGCTAAGTAGCCATCTAGCCCAGTACTGGCACAATGCCAGTCTCTTAGGATACAACATCTGTCACCCGAGTTCTTGGCGCAAGATGCAGAGTGCTATGACTTCCTATGTACAAAAATACAAGTGAATCTACCATTGGACTTCCAAAAACTCGAGGACAAGTGTAACTTTGAGTTCCTTCACCAAAATAGGAAGGAATTCATCCCTACCCCCAACATCGCGATCCTGTTGACCAAATCATATCGGTGGCTCCTGAATCAGCTCATACAAGAAAATACATCTAGGGAGCGGGACACAACATCTCATTATGATGAAGCATTTCAGGATGGATAGGAAGACCTGGATTCCCATTCTGAGGGTGGGGGTCAAACTAACCCTACAACTATCCCTCCCATCATGGCCTTCTGGTCGAACCCGCTCTTCGCATCTTCTCTTTTTGTAATTACGATGACTCCATCGCAACCTACATTTTCATTTGCCATGAGTAGCCATGCCATACCCTCAGCATATCAACATGCTTCCCCCTTAGTTTCATTTCTAGGTACTATCCCTCCATAGTCTGCCCCTCACTTGGCCTCATCCTCATACCAAGCACTAGTCACGGCTACGCTACCTTACGTGCATACAATGCCTATGTCACAATTGTATACAATTTCCTCTCCCATTCCATCATCTACACCTGTTCCACCATTAGTGGTAGGCCTAGCCCCAACCACATGGTGGACCCCAATCACTTCTCTCCCTATTTTGCAACCCTCCCAGTTGTCACATTACATTCACCATCAAGCGTACCAAGTCTCACAAATGGTACAACCAAGCATAGGACTATGGTCCACCCCATTGATTGCGCAAATGACCAACCCTATAGCACCACTAGCAGCCATCGCTCCAACAGTACCACCCATTGGATGGTGGACCACACAGGCAGCACCCTTCATAAGGGCTACCCTAATAGTAGCACCTATGAGCCAGGTCGCTGCACCTACTACGCCACCAATGGTAGTTTCCCTTGCAATCCTACAACCATCTACATCATCTCTGGGTCTAGACTAAGCATTCCAACTTATCCAGACCCTTACTAAAGAGATCAAACACCTTAAAGCTATCAGTTCTGACATGGTATAAGTTATGGATTTCTACCATGATGATCCCATTAGCCCAGTAGTCCCCATGCTCACATTACCCCCTAGGATGCCACTCCCTCACTTCACAAAATACAATAAGGAGGGTGATCCCAATGTGCATTTGGTGACACTTAGATCTAATTCCCTGCTACTACAACAATGGATACATACTATCATTCATGTATTTGCTATGTCTCTGATGGGCAAAGCTTTAGATTGGTATCACATGCTCCCACGCGCCTCCATCTCAACCCTAAAGGAGCTGTTGATCCTATTTGTGACCTACTTCAAATATAACTTGAAGCCAGAAGTCACGCTGGATCAGTTGATGAGCGTTAAACAAAACCCCCTTAAATCAGTACAAAAGTTTATACAGTGGTGGAGTGCTACCTTGAATGAGATTTTTGAGCCTATCATAGAGGCCCATATATTGGCCATCTTCAAGGGGGTAGTAAACAACTTTATTAAGTCCAAACTATATTATCTAGCTCCCCACTCTCTCAGTCAAGCTTTTGCCTAGACCAAGAGCATACAAGACATGGCCGAAGCTAGTAAAGACCCGACCTATGTTGCATATAAAAACACATATACCAAAAAGGAGAAGGAGAAGGGAAAAGCCACAATAGCCACAGTGGCCACTGTGACAAACGAAGCCAAGCCTAACAACAACAACAACAAAAAGGTGGCCACAACGTTAACTGACCCCATGCCTAGCTCAAGTAATGTTGCCCAACCCTCAATGTTAGCACCAAAGGCATCAACCCAGCCTAAACCCAACTTCGAGCATAAAGATCACTCTAAATACACCCCTCTACCTGTTAAGCCTTCATAACTCCTAAAGTAATTTTTGGGGCTAGGTACATTCAACATAAGTGGATGTTAGAGGAGGCAACTAAATGACATCAACAGTATTGCAAGCTCCTTAGGAACCCCTCCTTGGCTACACCCAATGAACCACCAATTCCTAAGAACTTCAGGCTGGAACGGTTCTGTGACTACCATCAACTTTGTAGTCACAACATGGATTACTCTCTAGCGTTAAAAGATGACATGCAATGAATGATTGATCAGGGGGAATTAGTTCTTGATGAAAGCAACCCTATCCACCCTTAAAATCAATCTATACATTTTTACAAGGACCCCCTCAATGCCAACAATGTAGGGTAGATCATTAACACAACTGGTGTAGACAGTAACCTAGAATCGCCTCAGCATTCGTTTATGGTTCATGTGCCCCAACATGGTCTAGCGACACCAACAATAGCCAAGAAGACACCACAATAGTTTTTTTTCCTCAACGTTCCCTGTTGGAGATCCACCCTTGTACCCTTCATATTCAAGACTACATCACCGCCCACGCTAACACCCTATATACCATTCATCATTAGGGGGCCAAAATGCTCAACTACCCCCACCACACAAAGCTAATCTAAAATAGCCCCACAACCTTCCTATTCAAAGAAGCGGGAAGAACATTCAATAGCCAAAGGACATACTATCCCAAGTCCCCCAAGCCTACCTCCTCATCCTCCATGTCTATGCCTCCCTCGTCATCAATAGTTGACATTGCTATGCACACACAACCATTACCATCTCGCTCAAGAAGGTCTAGCCCTAAACCAAAAGTTGCTCCTCGTCAAGAAATTCGTCTTCTAGGATGAATGGAGGAGGAAAAGGGCAGAAAGCAACAAGAAAGTGTACAGGAGCTTCTAAATGCCCTTACATAGGTCAAACAGGATCTAAAACAAAAGAATACAACCTTGAGATTGTAAAACTTGGTAATGACTTCCACCGCATACCATGAAGCCTTGGTTCGCATGTTAACATCCATACCGGTGGATGAAAACATGCTGACAGAGAAAAAAGCAATTCATGCAATTATGCTTCCTCCTATGCTCGAAGAACCATGGCTAGCTCAGTTGATGTTCTATGATGAGTCCATTAAGGATGACTCTAAAAAGGGTTAGGTGACAACAACACCCCTGTTCATCACAATTTGGATCGGTCAACACAAGATCTGAAGAGTACATGTTGATGATGGGGTTGCTATAAATGTCTTAGTATCTAAATGTTCTTAGCTTACTTTAATTAGTGGTGATCTATTTAGAAAAAATTTCTAAGGGATATATCTTAAATGCTTAGACCAAGAACAAGCTAATAACACTTTGAAGCAACTATATGAGGAAAAACATATAGGATATCTCTTGTTAGTACATAAAATCACAAGGATAGGATACTACTGGCCCACTATGATTAATGACACTTACAACTTAGTTAAAACTTATGTCAAATGTCAAATGTTTAAAGGTAAAGATTCCAAAAGTTCAACTCCTTCACAACCTATAATAGAAACTAGACCATTTGCACAATGGGCATTAGATTTTATAAGAGTGATTAATCCACTATTAGCAGCACAACATAAGTTTATCTTAATGACTACCCATTATTGCACACATTGGTTAGAAGCAAAAGCAACTAAAATTCCAACATCTTGTGAAGTTATTTGGTTTTTAGAAAATGATATAATTTCTAGATATGGATATACTTACACTTTAGTAGTTGATAATGGACCCACCTTCATCTTCATAGAGTTTACAAATTGGGTTAGGGAACATCATATTATTATCAAAGCTGTCACTAGATATTATCTCCAAGGAAATGGTTTAGCAGAATCATCCAATAAAATTATACTAGATGAATTAAGAAAATAATAACTCAAAATCCATGTACATGACATGAACAATTAAAATTGGCAGTATGGGCTAATAGAATTTGTTATAAAGAATCAATTAAGACTACATCATATGATTTAGTATGTGGACAAGAACTAATTTTTCCAATAAATCTAAAAATTCCAACATATTAGTTGTTAGATTATTTAACAACTGATGAATATTTAATTTCATGTATCTATGACATTTGGAATTTAGAACATAAAAGGGTCAAAGTGGTTGAAAGATTATTTAATTGTCAAGCTATTAAAAGATGGTTTGATAAGAAATATGTAGCTAAAATCTTTAAAGTATGAGATCTAGTTGTACAAAGAGATCGAACATCTAGTCAAAAAGGTCTCCAAAATAAGTTTTCTCCTATGTGATCAGGCCCACACTATGTCACACACATCATTGTTTTAATGTTTACAAAGTTGGTGTTTTGCAAGGATACAAATTAAATAGAAAATTCAATGCATTTTATTTAAAGCATTTCTACTCAGGTGGTCCTCATGGACACTTGGTAGATCCTTAGTTACATGATTTCGTTTGATTTTGTGTGTATTTCATTAATATATAGCTACATTCACATATTTTCTTTGCATTTTCATTCTCTTCTCATGCATGTTGTCCCTATCATCATTTTTTCCTTAACATAATGATTTTGATTTGATCTATTTATGCTTTTTAATATTATTTTAATAATCATTATGACCATGTGAGTGGCTATGCATTAGGTCACCATAACACCATTTGAAAATAATACAATTATAATGTTCTATCATATTACAATTATATAAAATCTCTATTATATGATATATTTCAGTAATTCTATAACTCTTCCCAATCTTTTTCAAGGTATCAATTTTATTAGTAATGTTGGATTATAGACAATGGGATTTATGCTAACTTATCATATCATCATCATCATCATGTAAATGTAGGACATGTGAGATTCAAGAAGGTTAGCCATAATTACTAGGTGACCTTGGAAAATCCCTTTTTTTTTTCATAAACCCTATCCCTCAAGTGTGATAATCTATGGCTATCTTATAAGTAATAGGGTGAAAAGAGTTTCTTTTCACTTGAGAACCTTTAGCCACCTAGAAGACTTGCTATGATGCCATATAGCTTATAATTAAAGGCACATGCACAAGGGTTGAACTACACCATGGGTAAATTTTTTAAAAGGATCATGTTCTTTGGCAATGTAGCTAATTGGCTAGACTTGTGTTAGAAATCCTACCTTAAGAATGAAGTACACCATGAGCGAATTTTCTTCATAAGAAAAGGGACCATGTTCATTGGTAGTGTATTAAGTTTTTGAGTATGATGGGGTCTAGAAACAATCCTCAACCTAGCCTTCCATCCTCTTTGATCCATTTCTATAAAAAAAAAAGGAAGACGAAAGTATCCTCTCATACCTTCTCCTAGTTTTCCCTCTATTTATCTCAATTTTACTTACACCTTTTTATTACCCCTTTTTGTTTTCCCTATCCAAAAAAATAAAAATAAAAAGACAAAAGATACCTTAAGAAAAAAAATACAAAAGTTATGTCTAGCCATTATTTAAAGGAAGCATATCCTCTTCATGAAGTTTGGTATAAATCTCATTCTTAAAGGAGTCCTCTATACTAATAGCTTATACTTTTGAAATGATTAGGAATGAAGTCTTACTTATAAATTATAATATATATATAGTTAGAATTATGATTTATAGAGTTTATATATTAGATGTTGATTAAACAAGATGGTGTGAAAGGTGACCCATGTCTAGATGCTCTTTTGATTATACGATTATTTTAATCATAATTGATGTTATATTCTTTTTGGTGATCTTTCACATGTATAGTGCACATCATGATTTTATTGTCATTTTGATTTCCTATGTCCTATATATTTTCCTTATGATTTAAAGACTTCACCCATCTTTATGATTTTTATCGGGTTTAATATCCTTGCATTTGCATGCAACTTGAGTTTGGGGACTAAATGTTGGTTCCAACATTCCCATGCTTAGCATGGGGCCTCGATGAAAAGAGGATGTTGACGTGGGAATTTGGATCACATAACAATGCCCCAACAAAACTCATTTTATGAGACACAAAGCTAGGGTGTCTCCCATATGGGTACAAAAACCCAAAATAGTCAAAGTTGGTAAAGTGGATATGGTGTTGGAATAGGTACAAATGATTGTATTCAAAGATGCATAGTTTACATAAAAGCACATGACAAATTTTAAAATAAATGTGTAACTGAACGATAACTATACCTGATGATGTAGTGTAAGGGACATCGGAGAATGAATTTTAAAATTATTGGCAGAATAAATTAACTTGGCTATTAACATTGCGTAAAAGTAAATGTGAATCAGTTAAGTTCCAAAATTGAGGTTACGAAATAACCAGTAACTTAAAGAGAAAATAACATCAAAGTCTCATGCACATCAACAAATAAAAGCATCAATGCTTTATGAAAGCACATCAAGACTTTTATTAACCATCATTACATTATTGCTCATTAGTAGCTGAAATGTTAATAGAACCTAAAACATTTCCCTTTCTTACTTTTGTGTTGTTTTACATTAAAATTGAATGAAAGATACGAGAGCATGCAGGTGACGCTAAATATCCTTAAAGCAAAGAAAGGAAAGAATCATCTGCGGCAACTATTACGAAATGCAGGGAAAGCAAGAACAACCATTCGTTATGAAACAACATAAAAGCAGTGCATAAAAAATGAATGAAATAAGTATAATCTGAATCTGAGAACAACAAGAACTGATTGGATAGGTCGTTATGAAACAACATAAAAGCAGTGCGAGAAAAATGAATGAAATAAGTATAATCTGAATCTGAGAACAACAAGAACTGATCGGATAGGTAGGAAGTTGAGACAAGATGAGGCATAGGCAAGCATTGTAGGGCTATTAGTCCAATAGCTTCAATATTTCTAATCATGACAATTCACCGAAAGATTCTAAAAGGTGTTCCAGTATCGAAGAAATCTCGCACTAACTTTATTCTATAACGCTTTGTCATCTTTAAATAACATAACCTACTCAGATCTCCAAAGCTATCTGCAATAGTCTCCAAAGATGTGCATGCAAGAGTTCTATATAAGAGTTCTATATAAGATATGGGCCTAAACTTTGTAATTTGACATATATTAATCAGAGCCTCCTCCTCTGGATGATGTTCCCATATCTATTTCAGCTATTCACTAGTCACATGCAAAGTGTCAGAACAATACAGTTGTATGGAAAATCAATCCACTTCAGAACAATACAGTTGTATGGAAAATCAATCCACTTCAGCCATAACAACTCTTAGGCAAGTTCAAAAGATTACCTTGCATACAATGACCTCGGAGGATCAAAAATTTCCAAGATGACAATTTTCTGAAGGCATTAGTAGGCAATGGATCTCCATCTAGGCATGCTGATTGTTTCTCTTGAGACAAAAAGAGCATGATGAAGAATCTCAGCAAGTTTTGATGTTGCGAACAGAAACGTAATGCATGCTTCTATGCTGTAATTGATTCACTGATCAAAATTATCCTCAAATTTGATGTTGCTAATATTGCAAATCCCAGCCGTAACACTCAGTATCGTTAGCATTATTTGTGCAATTGACACAGCCTAGGCTGCCTG
>MNCI01007434.1:0-21961 GCA_015680685.1 Gnetum montanum
AATCCCATACCTATCCACTGTGTAATCATTGAAGCTTGTTCTTCTCGTAACTCGAGGATGAGTTTTTATTCAGTCGTGGGGGTATGATGAGACGCGGTTTGCGTCGGCCGCGATATCGCATACGCGATATCGCGTCCTTCCCTGCGATATCGCATCCTTCCTTACGATATCGTGTACGCGATATCGCAGTCCGCTGCCATGTCTATAAATAAGAGGAGGCTCTCCCTTGTTTGGGGATCCGAGTTTTAGTGTAGCGAAGCTCTGGCAGTTTGATCCCTCTAGAGTTAGAATTTTCCCGTGTCTACCCGCAGTGTGGTGAATGTGATTGTACGGTGTCTTTATTCGAGTGTGCCGTACTTGGACATGCACATGACCGGCAATAAAGATCGAGATTACCTCATCATTGCAGCATTCACTTAGTTTATTTATTGTTATTTATTTCATGTTATTTATTGCTTTCATAGCGCGGTGTGAGTATGACTTAGCTACGAGCATCTACGGGTGTGTACAGCTAGTTAAGAAATCGGTTTCTCATTGCGATTAGTCTCTCAACCCTAAACTCCTAGAAGTGGAACGAGTACGACTTGATTACAAGCATTTAAGTGTGACTGTTTGGTAGTCGAGTGGTGTAGCTAGGGGGATCTAGGCTTGGTGAACAAGTGGCGTATTTGGGGTCTGCACTTGGTAATCCCAGTGGTGTACCTAGGCCTATGCTTGGTAGTCCCAGTGGCAGTCGTGCACGAAGTCCAAGATGTGTACGGTTGATCAAGGAATCAGTTGGTCGTCGCACTTAGGCTAGATTTGATTTCCTTACGCTTTTCCTCTTAGTTTAGAATTAGTTAAATATTATTTTCCACTACCATCAGAAGTAGCATTAGATTAGGACACATCATACACCTCATCTAGACTAAACCATACGTGACATATGCAAAACTAGTCTAGATGGGAAGACAGCGAACTATGACCTAAGGCTAACTATCTAGGTGCCACAACTAGTCCATCTGTGGAGTTCGAACGGATCACACGTGCAACGCTTGTTTCATATGGTTGAGTGTAGGGGTACCTCGCCACTCATCAGCTGTGCTATGCTGCATAGCATAGTGATGAAAAAAGAAAAGCAAAAGGCTTCTCAAAAGAAAGATTAGCAAGTTGCAGTTGCAATTAACACAATCAAGTTTCAAGAAAATGTTTGCAACTTCAGGCAAAGGAAGTTAACCACTATGCTATGCTATGCTACACAGCATAGCATAGTGTGGCAAAGATGCAGAAGTAGATGAAACACTTCAAGGCACGCCAAGACTTCCAACAAATGCAATTAACTTCAATGCAAATTTCTTCTTCAAACTGGTGGCTATGCTATGCTACGCTACATAGCGTAGGACAACGCAGTGAGCTGCTACACTACGCCAAACATGCTACACCCCACAACGTAGTATAGCGTAGCAGACAGCTACACTGCTTCAACATGCTTCACCCCTTGTCTACATCATTGACGCACATCTCCAGTTCTAACAGCGTAATTGTAGTGTGACAGGCCTATCCATCAGCTTTGCATGTCCATGATGCATGGACACGTCAACATCTTGCAGGTCCAGGACATGTGTCATCCAAGCCTCATTTCTTTTGTCCTCCTGGTTCTATAAATACACTGATGAGCAATGGTCAAAGGTTTGGCAAAATTTGGCAAAAATTAGTTAGCAAGGTTTGCAAATTTTTGGTTGGTTGGAAAAAATTGCTTAGCAAAGGTTGGAAAATTTGTGCAAAAAGGGTTGAAAAATTAAAAACTCACTTGGAAAACTTGAGCAGTTAGCAAATTCTATTAGTGGTTGGAAAAACGAACCCCCCTATTTCAGTTAGCATCTTGTTAACAAGTTTGGCAAGTTGGCTTTGCAACATTTGGGCATTGTTGGCTTTTGAGTCCACGTTCAACCACATTGTTGGCTTTCTTTGAATGTCTTGGTTACTTTTGGGATCTCTGTGCTTCCAAATGTTGCACAACCAATTGTATCCACCTTGGCAAAGTAAAGTCATAAACTTGAAGCAGTGCATTTCCTAACTTCTGCTTTATTTTTCTGTTTATCATTACATTTTACATTGTTTTCGCTTCCTTGTGTTCAATGATTGTTATTTTATGTTATAAGCATTGTTTCTACACTAAACATTTGAAAAAGTTTTATTGACATCAACTAAGTCCATATCTAATCGACCAGAGTGTTCAGGGCACCCCGTTTTTGTTTAATCCAGCATGGCCCTCGTGTAGATCCGGGGTTAAAATTGTTCAACAGATGACCTCTAAGTGTTTCCAGCTGCCGACATTTTTGATCATCACAGTTTTTTGGTGCTAGAAGGAGGGCCTTTTGGTGCCCTTTCAATGTTTTATGGTAGTCTTCTATGCATTCTATACCCCGACACATACTAGCATGAACTTAACACCCTTTTACGGTTGTTCACGTATCGTGTGGTACAGATCGATTGCTACGATGGTTCCTTCAAAACCCTACAAGATATAAATCCTACGATCTCCATTTGATCCCTTGTTTTCATGGTAGTCTTTCATGCTTTTTGTACCTCAATACATGCTAGCATAGATGTTACAACCTTCTGTGTTTATTTACGCATCATGTGGTGTAGATCGGTTGCTGTGAAAATTCCCTTGGAATCTGGTAGAACATAAAGCCTTCGTTTACCATTAGATATCCTTTTTTCCCTTGTTTGCAACCCATTTAGCATCATGACAATGGATTCTTCAACCACTATTATTGCTACTACTAACCTTGAGGTTCTTGTCTTGATTCAAGGCATTACAGGTGCCGAACAGCTGCCTACACTAGTGCTGGGGCCACGCCGATCCCTTAGGATCCAAAATCGAGCACCTGAGGGTTTGATGAAACAATATGAATGGTACAAATTCCTTTTCACTAAGGTGCAAGCCAACCTACCCTTAGATATGCAAGAACTCAAAGAAAAATGTTCCTTCAAGTTCGCTTATTACAACAGGAAGGAATTTGTTCCCACCCCTGGTGTTTCTATTCCTCTGACACAATTGCATTAGTGGTTGATAGATCAGCTGACATGGTTGTCTAGGCCTGGCAAGGTGCAAGACACAATGTCTTACCATGATGAGTCTTTCTAGGATGGGTAAAAAGAACTAGATTCTCAATCCGTTGGGGGGGGGGGGNACCACCATCCCTCCTACCCCATCCTTCTGGACAAACCTGCTATCTATCACCGCTTCATTTAGGATCACAGTCACACCATCGCAGTCTGCGATTCCATCGATAATGGGTAGCCATTCCATGCATTCGAAAAATCAACATGCCTACACTCCTATCTCAACATTATTCACTACCCTTCTGCAAACTGTTCACCAATCCCTATTTGCCTCACAACACACACCAATTATAGGTACCCTTCCCTACATCCACGCCATACCTACATCGCAGTTTCCTTGAGCTTTCACATCCATTCCTGTGTTTACACCTATCCCACCATCTATGGTGGGCCTAGGGCCATCCACATGGTGGACCCCATTCACTTCTCCACCTATTCCACAGCAGACACAAATGTCTAGCTACGCTAGCCACCAGACATACCAAATCCCACAGATGGTATAACCAAGTGCAGGACCATGGTCTATTCCACTGGCCACACAAGTGGCCTACCCCATAGCACAATCCATGGCTGCTACTCCAACAACACCACATACCAGGTGGTGGACACCACAAGCAGCACAGTTCATAGGGGTCGTCCCAATGGCACCATCGATGGGTCACGTTGTCGCCCCTACCACTCCATAGATGGGAGCTGCTCCAGTAGTTCCCCAATCATTTATGTCATCCCTAGGTCTAGATCAAGCATTCCAACTTATCCTGACCCTTACTAAGGAAATAAAACGCCTCAAGGCTATCGGGTCTGATATGGTACACGTCATGTTCTTCTATCAAGATGATCCCATCAGCCCGAAAATCCCCGNTGTCATGTTCTTCTATCAAGATGATCCCATCAGCCCGAAAATCCCCGCACTAACATTACCCCATGGGATGTCACTTCCCCACTTTACAAGCCTATCAATGAAATTCACAAGCCCATCAGCAGTGGAGTGCTACCCTCAATGAAATTCACAAGCCTATCAGAGAGGCCCATTTGCTAGCCATTTTCAAGGATGCAATGAATGACTTTATCAAGTCTAAGTTTTACTATCTCACCCCTGTTCCCTTAGTTAGGATTTTGCCTAGACTAAGAGCATTAAAGACACGGCCAAGGCAAGCAAAGACCAAACCTATGTTGCATACAAGAATACATTCATGAAGAAGGAAAAGGACAAGGGTAAGGCTACAAAAACCATAGTGTCCATTGTGGGAAACGAGGCCAAACCCAACAACAACAATAATAAGAAAAATAATAAATCTGCCACACTAGCAACTAACCCCACACCCAAGCAAGGCAATGTAGCTCAACCTTCCACATGTACACCTAAAACATCTACACCACCGAAACCGAACTTTGAGCGTAAAGACCACTCAAAGTATATCCCGTTGCTTGTCAAGCCTTTGGATCTTTTGAAGCAATTGCTGGCAACGGGGTACATCCAACCCAAGCTGATGTCGAAAGAGGGAACCAAGAAACATCAATTGCAAGCTCATTAGGAACTCCTCCTTAGCCTTGCCCAATGAGCCCCCAATTCCTAAGGGTTTCAGGTTGGACTGGTTTTGTCACTACCACCAATAGTGTGGTCATAACACGGATTACTGTATGGCGTTAAAGGACAATATCCAAAGGATGATCAATCAAGGGAAATTGGTTCAGGATGAAACCAACCTAGTATGTCCTAAGTATCAATCCCTGCATGTTTACATGGATCCTATTAAAGCTAACAACGCTAGTTACATTATCAACACCATCGGCATTAACTGTAACCCTAGACCACCCTAGCAGCCATTTGTGGTCCATGTGCTTCAATGTAGCACACCGACAACACTAGTGGCTAATCAAAATCTACACTAGCCTTTTGTCTTGAGATTCCGTCCCCAGAAATCTGCCCTTACATCACCCATTCCTTGGGCATCTTCCCCTACACCACATGTTAGCATAACCACACTACCATGTGCATTGATACCGTTAGCACCATTTGTCATCAGGGGGCCAAGCCATTCAACTACCTCCACCCCGCATAAGACAACTTCATAGCCTTCTCATCCTAAGAAATGAGAAGTGCGTTTCATAGGTGAGACGTCAAGGAAAAGTACCACCACAGGTACTTCCAAGCCTACGCTCTCGCCCCTTGCATCTACGTCCTATTTGTTGAAAGGGAATGTTGCTATGCCCACATAGCCTTCACCACCTAGCCCAAAAAGGTCTGAACCTAAACCTAAAACTATCCCTCCTTGGGAAATTCGTCTCCTGGGATGAATAGAAGAGGAGAAAGGTAGCAAACAGGAAGGTGGCCAAGACCTTTTGGGCACTATCACCAAGGTCAAATAGGCTCTGAAATAGAAAAACACTACGCTAAGCTTGTACGACTTGATCATGACATCTACTACACATCATGAGGCTTTGATCCACATGTTAACGTTAATTATGGTTGGTGAAAATATGCTAGTAGAAGAAAAAGCAATCCACTCGGTCTTGCTTCCTTTTGCACCTGCAAAACCAAAGCCATCCCAACTGACTTTTTGCAATGGTTCCATTAGGGAAGATCCTAAAAAGGGTCAAGTAACTACAACACCCCTATTCATCACAACTCAGGTTGGCCAACATAAGATTCGAAGAGTAGACATCGATGAAGGGGCTGCTACAAATTTCATCCCTTTCCCTATAGTGGACAAGCGAGGTTTCATCGACCAGATCAGACCCACAACAACATCATGCTTGAAGTAGTTCAATGGGGCATGGGTCATGGTGAAAGGCACAGTCCACATTGACTTTGTGGTAGGGGATCAGTTCCCCACTAACACAACATTCATCATGATCAAAGAGATGCCTTGGTTTAACCTAATCTTGGGGAGGTCATGGTTAGCGCAACTTAGGGCTGTCTCTTCACCCATACACCAAGAGATCCATCGGTCATATGCAAGCAGGGAGGTGATCATCCATGGTGATGAGGTGGCAACAAAAGCCATCAATAACATGGATACAGAATAGGGATCAGAGGTAATAACTTCTAAGAATGAAGCACCTGTCTCTGTAAATACTAACTATCTAGCAAAAGGACCGGCCCAACCCGTTGGTCTAGAAAATGAAAACGCGTGGGTAGAGTTGCCCTTCTAAGAGGATGACAACAATGTAGACGAAGGTCGTAGAAAAGTGTCTTGGCCTTACGCCTCCCCCAATCCATGATGGGTCAAGAAGCAGTTACGCATAGCATAGCAATCCCACTACTTCTTGCCTAGTTGGCATCCTTTGTACATTTACCGCATTTTTGTTTTTGCATCCACCCATCTATGCTAGGTACTAATTAGCCATTCTCTAAATCGTTAACGTATAATTTCTTTATCATGATATGGCCCAAAATGGCCTTAAAATACACTATCATGCTATGGATCGAAATGGCCTAAAACTAGCACTGGCCCGAAATGGCCTAAAACTAGTGCAAGGTTGAANTGAAATGGCCTAAAACTAGCACTGGCCCGAAATGGCCTAAAACTAGTGCAAGGTTGAAATGGCCTAAAACTAGCATAGGCCCGAAATGGCCTAAAAATATATACAGCCCACCAAGGCCTAAAACTGGTAAAAAATTTTCCCTATGTTTACATCACATCCATGGCTCGAAATGGCCTAAAACAAGCAATGGCCCGGAATGGCCTAAAACTAAGACAAAAGGAAAACACAAAAAAACAACCGCATAGATAACGTACATAACACGTAAGCTAGCATAGCACCAAAACTTGCCAAATTTTCATTTCTCATTCAATAGCTTCACATAACCAATGTTTGCAACAGTTTTTCCAAAAATTCATAAAAAAATCCAAAAGACCCCATGTTGTCATGGGTCATCTTTGCTTGCATCCTCTCTGCCTACATCGTTTGCTCCTACATCATTCCCTTCCATTTCACCTTCCTCTGCACCGCCTTCACCTGCCTCTTAATTTTCACCCTCAACAGGCCTTGCACCTTCATCCTGAATCTACATTGTAATAGTGAAATAGTAAGCTAGATGAACACATAAATTCTAGAATAACATAAAACCTTTGCATAGCAAAAAGTGACTAATTCGAGATGGTTCTGCTTCTGTCTCAAGGGGTATGCGGTCCAACCTGAGCCCGAGATGTTCCTAGATCTCATCCTCCGTGATATCAGCCCAGTGCCTATCACTTAATCAAATTTTTGCAACGGCTTTCTCCTTTTCAATGGCCATCCATCTCGGCGGTCCTGGAGAAAAGGAGGCAGTAGCTGTCTCACCTATGGGAAGATCCACTTCCCGTTCAGGAGATTCGCTAACAGTTACCTGCTCCATGAACTTGTTATAGGATTTAGAAGCACCAATGGCATTCACGAATGCTTCATAGGTAAACACCTTTACAAAAGCATCCTGATACAGTTTGTAGTAGGTGGCATGTTATAGTTTATACATGTGTTTATGATTTTTCTGGGACTTCCCCCACTCGTAAACTCTAGCGCTGTAGTCTTTCTAGTCTTGATTCTTCTAAGCCAACAAGTCCATTTGCATATGCTATTCTATTATCTCTCTAGTGGCCTCATTGTTGCACCGCATTACTATCCAATATCTAGCATAATCTATGACAACTATGTGCCAACTACCATCATTGGTATCAGGGGCCAACACAAACTCATACCTAGATCAAAGGTCTCCCATCTCGGTGCTCATTTCAGCCTTCTCTTACTTAGCCTTTTGGACCCATTTCCACATGTCCTCATTGACGTGCCTACACTCCCACAAGGAGTGTGCCGAGTGCAAAGCACATTTTCTAGCCTCATCGTATATGCGATGAGGCACCTCAGCCACTTTGGATAGGAATGTAGGCATGACGCCAACTTTCAATGCCCTTGTTGGGTCCCACTTGAGTTGAGAGGCTATGACCACATGAACAACGCATTAGTCACACTAGCGTAGCAAAGCCAGTAACTCAAGAAGTCTAGCGTAGCAATCTCAAAGAGCCTAGCATAGCTACTTTACTTACCCACTTCAAGATCAACCTACGTGAGCTGACTAATCATGTCATCGACAACCCCGTGCATGAACGTAAGCTTGTTGGGGGTCTCGGCCCATGGTTTCAGGCAAATCAGAGGAGGTTCTATAGCATTAACAGTGGTGTTTGTCATATAACCAAACGCGTCAGAAATGACCAAGAAAGACTGCAATAAAGCTGTGAGTAAGAAATGACATTTTAAGGGCTCCTACCTAGTAAACCCTTGAGGGTGATAATGGGGGGATTGCCTATTGACATATCATCGAATATATTGTCAAATTCACTAGCATCTAATTGCAGTTCTCCTCCTTTCTCACTCAAAACTATAGTAGTACCCTTAGTGCTTGTCCACTTCCTTGACGCTGAGTTGACTTTAGCAAAGGGATCTCGAACTGAAGTCCCATCTCGGTTGATGTGGGATTCTTATTTATTAACTAGGGACTCTCTTTGTAAGGCCCTAACATCCTCCTCATTGCCAAAAGAATCCTCCTCTTCAGAAGGAGTGCCTCCCTTGTCGACGGGATCCCCTTCCATCGTGATGAGGGTCCCTTCCTCTCTCTTGACTAGGGACCTTTCCTTAGTGGCTAGGACCTCTGCATCTTTATTTTCTGCCCACAAATTTGGGGCTGACACTTCCTCTTCATCTTCTTCTTCTTCTTCTTCTTCCTCTAGCAGCAAAAACAACACATTCAAATTAGCTTAAAACACGTTAGCTTAAAGTAGGTGCTACGCGACCTAGCGTAGCAGGCATTAGCAAAATAGGTGAAGAAGTAAACATAAACATAAGCATTTAGTAATGGGGGGTTGCATCCTATGTAGCTTAAACCACAGTGTGCACCCCTCTTCTTCCTCCGTACAGAGGGTCTCCTTAGCTGGATTAGGCCTCTTTCACCATGACTTGGTGGCCACCGTCTCAACGATGAGACGTTTCCCCTCTGATATGCTACTAGCAGCAGTAGGGGGCGCCTCACCTACGTTGTCCTGGCCATGAAAGTTGCATGCCACCGAATCCTTAGTCATCATAGAAAATGACTCCCCAATAGCTTTTGGGGGATCTTAGGCTTGGGTGGTTGGGAGGATTTGGCAGATCCATGGTTTGGAAATCTGGTTGCGATCTCGGACAACCCAAACTCCATTTTCATGAACTACCAAAAACTCTACGAAATGCTGTAAGTAGGCTATGTAAAAGGCATAGTGCACATTGAAGTGGGACTTCTACTTCTTATGAAGTGTGACTATTTTAGTTTTTAGACCCTTGCACAAATTTCTAGCCCAGTTATAGGGAGCCCCCTCTTCCATGACCTCCCACATCACCCAAGCTTACTCAATCCCAATGATCTTTCCTTGGAAAAGTAGTTGGGGAAACACATGAGCATGGAAGATAGGTAAACATGTTTGGTGGCTTTCAGCCTAACCTTCTCCATGAAGATTCCTTTCCACCCTTTTGCAACCCTTAGCCATTCCTCAATGTCCTCCCTTTGACGGTTTACCTCTTTCTTAGTATTTGACCCTATAAGAAGGTCGTTAGTAGGGACATCAAAAAGGTTAGCAAATAGCTAGTCATTGATTTCAAGGATCACCTGCATACCATGTACACGTGTGTAGAAGCATTCTACCTTTTTGGAAAAGGAGTTCACTAGGGCGAGCATCTTGATGGCAAGGATGCTTAGGTTCGGGGATAGGAATAAATCCATGAGCTCAGCATCTTAAAGATCCTTGATCAGGGACTTCAAAGCCATGCTGCATATCCAACGTTGGCTCTCATCTACCTCCCCATACTTGAAGTAGATGTTGGCCTCCTGGTTCCTGAAAGTAATCACCATCACCTCCTAGGACTTCTTCACTCCTATTGGAAAAAATAAAAAAAAACACAAAAACACAAAAAATGTCAAAAAGTACAAAAATCATGTTAGGCTAAGCATAAATAGTAGAGAAAATGTGAACAACACTCAAACATGCAACAACTCACATTTTGAATTACTAGGTTTAAATGGTGATGGAAATGGCAGAAGATCAACCAAGAAATATTCAACAGCAATTGGTTTAAAGGGTGCTTATCCCTCATCCAACTAACCAAAATTCTTGCATCTATCATATATCTTGGGGTACTGGGTTGGATAGGTTTTTTACTCACCCCCGCATTGGCCTATCACACCTACGTGCATATTCTCAGAGGAAGAAAACTCCCGCAGCGCCATCTGTGCTAAGTTCAATACATCCGTATCACCATGAAGCCCATTCTCGTTGATGAAAAACCTGGTGACAAAAAGATACTGTTAACATTTGGCTAGCATAGCAAACATTGCATAGCATAGTAGAACACAACCACAAAACTCACCCGTCGGCACTGTAAATGGTTCCTGGTGGGTTTTGGAAGCATGTTCCCATGTGATGCGTAATGAACAAAGTGTTGTAGGGATGGTAGAAATTATACTCGGGCATATCTTAGATCCAAGCCAAATGCCTCAAATTTCTGGGGTGCTAACTAGATCCTTCTCCTTGCCCGTTGCTAATCACTCCATCCGTCAAAAATTGCAGAATACCCTGATTTGCCCCAGGCAATAGGGTTTCTGTTATGGCGGCCGCTACCTCCTCTACCAAGTGTGACCAAACAATCACACTGAAGCATTGGAGGAGAAATTGTAGGAGCTCCTATGCTCCCTTCCAGAACCAGACCGCCTATTGTCCCACACATGCATGGGGTGGAGGAACATTGTCTATTGGTTTTCTCACGTAGCACAAGACCTCTACGATTTCTAGGATAATCAAAATTGGCCTTAGCGCTACCCTACATAACATAATAGCAAATGTTAGCACCATGTCCGAGTGAAATGCACATATAGCATAACAACACTAGCATTTTAGCAAATAGCGTAGCATGATTCTCTTCTTAAACATAGCATAGCAAAAAACATGAAGGCAATAGCATAGTAGAGTTAGCATAACAAAGTCAACTTGGCATAGCAACAACAAAACTAAAGGCATATCTTTAAACAAAGAATAATTTAATATGCCTAACAAAGCGATTAGCATCACACCATGACAAAACATGTGTGACATTGTTACATCACGCACATGGCCAAACCCTCCTGAGGGTTGTACGCTATGCTATTTGCATGCCAGGTTGCTCAAATCGTCCAAACTTACACAGAAATGGTAGCCATAGTGATGGCGGTCTAGGCGACATTGCATGCAACCTCAGCGTAGCATCCGTACGTTTGTTGCGGCCGAAACGGCTACAGCGATGGTGTAAAGGCCAAAACAATGATAATACGATGACAGAAAAAACATGGATAGCTAAATAGAATCACAGAAACAAAGAAAAGAAAAGAAAAAATAATAACAGAGGTATAGGAAAAATAGAGAAGGCATAGTAGCCTGCCGGGCCAACAGTGTCTCCTCTCGCATTGTGACGCACACTTGTGTAACATGCCCTAGGGTTTCATCTATCTCGTTAACCTTGGCGAGTGCCTAGTTTTTGCATTCCTTCCTATGATTCATCATCTTGCTTGCCAACTCTTCCTTTGTTGCTATGGTGAATTTCCGTGCTCTCTATTGGCACAATCACTCTATGCTCCGAATGTGGGCTCAATGCTCCAAATGTGGGCTCTGCACTGTTACGGTGAAAATGACAAGTTTACCAAGGGTTAATTCCTATTTATAGCCACAATGGTGAAAAGGAAACTTGTCATTCTCTCTCTCCATTTAATGTGGAGTATTTTGTGTAGTGTAGCATGCCTGCCATGATGCAGTAGCACTATTCACATTAAAATAGGTGAGCTTGGGTGAAAAGCCTTGAAATGCTTGAAACTAGCTGTTTGCCTTCACAAAAAATATCGTTAGTGGTCTGAAAAGACCTTAAAATAGTAGCTTCACATTTTTACATCTCGGTAGTGGTCCACTAAGACCTTAAACTAGCAATCCTAACACATAGTCTCAATCTAGTTAGCGGTCTGCAAAGACCATAAACTAGCAGTTTAACACTTTTGCATTCTAGCGGTCTACAAAGACCTTAAACTAGCAATTTCAATGTTTTACTTGTTGGTAGTCCACAAGGACATTAAACTAATAGTTTCACATTTTTACATCAGTAGTTTTGCATATTTTACAATTGCATTTTTTCATTCTTTATACTAGAAATTTTGTATTTTTACGTCTAGGCGGTCCACAAAGACCTTAAACTAGCACCTTCAAAATTTCACATTCTAGCAGTCCACAATGACCTTAAACTAATACTCTAACTTTTTGGTAGTTTACAAAGACATTAAACTAGCAGTAGGTTTCACATTTTTACATTAGCAATTTTGCATTTTTACATTACCATTTTTGCACTTTTGCTTCCAGGCAGTCCACCACGACCTTGAACTAGCAAATCTTAAGCCTTCTATCATGCTTTCCTTTTATCTCTATTGTTTACATTTCATTTCTACTTTGCAAATGAACAGACTTTGATCTCATTTTGGCAGGTTGAGTGGGAATGAAAATCCATCATGATCTCTCTTCACCTTTAGCTTTAACAAGTCCACATGGCAAACTCACAAGACAACTGAACCCAGAGCTAATAGACTGGGAATCACTTGTAGTTAGCACCATAGCATCCTTCAAAACATCCTCAAACTAGCTAGAACAGCTAGTCCAAGCCTTAGATTTAGAGGCTGGGGATGTAATTGTGGAGCCTCTCATCGAAATGCCTGTGACCACATCTAGGGGGAAGATGAAAACGTTGAAACTTAGTTCCCTCCTAGATTCGTAGATGCATAAAGATATAGCAAAAATTCTGTAAGATAACATCGAAGTCTTTGCATGGTCATACAACGACATGCCATGTTTAGATCTAACACAGATATAGCACAACATCATCTTAGACCCACGCATAAAGGTAGTCAAGTAGAAGGCTCGCAAGGTTAGACCAGAGATTGCACTGGCCGTACAGGGTGAAATCATCAAAATATACCAGGCTGGTTTCATTCGGGTAATTGATTACTTAGAATGGGTGTCTAACATCGCTGTAGTTTCTAAGAAAATGGGAGGAATAAGAATTTTTATAGACTTCTGGGATTTGAACAAGGCAATGATCAAGGATGATTTCCCACTTCTGAACATCGATCAACTTATCGACACTACGACTGGTCATGCTTTGTTATCCTTTATGGATGATTTTTTCGGTTACAACCAAATTCACATTAATCCAAAGCATCAGGTAACAACAACGTTCATGACCCCATGGGATACCTTTTGTTACACTATGATGTCTTTTGGGCTCAAAAATGCTAGAGCAACCTACCAGTGAGCCATGACTTACATCTTTAGTGACTACATCTTAGAAATGCTAAACAACTACATTGATGATATAGCGGTTAAATCTAAAGAAGTCATTGATCATTCCTATGATCTAGGTGTAGTCCTCAAACATTTCCGGATGTATGATTTACATCTTAACTCAAAAAAGTATGTCTTCAGGGTGAGAACTGGGCGCATGTTAGGGTTTGTAGTATCAGAGGCTAGAATACGGGTGGACCCTAACAAAGTTAATGCCATTGTCAACTTGGCACCTCCTACAAACCTTAAATAATTGTGTGGGTTGTAGGGTAGATTACAATTCATCAAAAGGTTTATATAAAAGTTGACTGACAAGTTACACCCTATGAAACATCTCCTAAAGAAAGAGATTAACTTTGAATGGATGATGCAATGCCAACAAGCCTTTGATGATCTGAAGGAAGAGCTTTTGCACCTCCCAACTGTTTACCCACCATAGAGGAATAAGCCTTTCTTCATCTACCTTGCCACCTTGAACATGTCTATCACAACACTGTTATGTCAGAAATGAGATGACAATTCTAAGATACCAGTGTACTACCCTAAGTCATGCATTGACAGCGTATGATGTGAAATATAATGAGGTGGAGAGAAACTTCCTTGCCTTAGTGTTTGCATTGAAAAATTGGAGATACTACCTATTTCGTAGCAAGGTTAACATTATTTGCAAGAGCAACATAATCTGGGCTTTCACAAATAATTTGTATGAAAGCAGTAGGATAATCTGGTGGAAAGCAATAACAGTGGAATTCAATTTGCATTATGTGAGTCAATCATCAACGAAAGGTCAAGCTATAGCAATGCAACTTACAACCTCACCCATCGACGACTAGGTGATCATAAACCCTAAATTCCCTAATGAGCATGTTAGCACTATCAATGCCATCCCACCACATCTCGAGGCTACTTTACACTTTGATGATGCCTCAACCGCGTGAGGGGGTAGTGTTACTGCTATAATTACGTTCCCCTCTAGGGAAATGCAACCCTTAGCTTATCATTTTGCGTCCCCTTGTACATAAAACTTGACAGAGTATGAGGGGTTACTTAGGGGCCTCTTAGTAGCCCAAGCATTAAGCATACAACACCTAGCGATTCACAGAGATTCATAACTAGTTGTGAATCAAATCACCGATGTCTACGTTTGCAAAGCTACACACCTGCAACCCTACTACGACCTAGAAAAAACCCTACTTAAACAATTTGCAACTACGGATGTGCAACATGTGCCATGCAACGAAAACACCGTAGCAGATGCCCTGGCCAGCCTAACATTAAATGTTCCATTACACCTATGTGCAAGTTTGCCAGCTTCGATTACCGAGTGTACAGAGCCTATCACTCAAGTGGGACACGTAGCCTCTATTAGTGCTACAGATACCCAGGACTAGTACTCCAACATTAAGGCCTACCTGCAACACAATGAGCCCCTAAGCGGATTGACATCTGCCCAGAGAGATGTGATCCATAAGCATGCTTAGCAGTATGTGCTCATAGGAGACAATGCCTTGTGCAAACGTTCCTATGATGGGATACTGTTGGCATGTGTAAACGAGGGGCAAGCACAGAAGGTAATAATGAAGTACATGAAGGATTATGTGGTGGACACATAGCACCTTGGGCTATGGCTATAAAAATTAGACTTCTAGGATATGATTGGCTTCACATGGATCATGATTGCCTGGGCAAAGTCAAGACATGTGATATGTGCCAAAGATATGCAAGTCTCATACACGTTTCACGTATAGAATTGCATCCAATGCAGATCACGTGGCCTTTCCAATGATGGGGACTAGACCTTATAGGACCTATCACACCTAAGTCTTCCATAGGGCATAGCTTCATCATCACCACCACTAAGTATTTTACTAAGTGGGTGGAGGATATTCCCCAGAGGAAGACAACATCTCAACAAGTTTGCCACTTCATCTTGGACAACATCATGACAACGTTTGGGCTTCCCATGACTATTGTGACAGATAACAGGCCACAGTTCAGCAGTGCGGAAACCAAAACCTTTTCCAGCAATCTTGGCATCAGGCAATCATTCTCTTCATCATACTACTCATAGGCGAATGGGTAAGCGAAAGGAAACAAATAAGTCCATCATCAATTTGCTAAAGAAAATTCTTAACAATAGTAAGAGGTGATGGCATGAGAAAATCCTCTATCTGCTCTTGGTTTACATGACGATGTTTAGGACAATAATAGGTAAGACACCTTATAGTCTTGTTTATGGATCTGAAGTAGTGTTACCTCTTGAGTTGTAGGTACCATCACTTTGGATGATCCTATCAAACATCATGAGCGAAGCCTAGAACAACGAGTTGAGGATCATCAACCTTGACTCAATAGAGGAGGAGCATGCACAAACACTGGGTCACATAGAGCACTATTAGAATAAGAAAAGGTAGAAACATCATGCAAATCCACATCAATGGCCAATACAAAAGGGATACCTCATTCTCAAGGCTATCCGTGAACATATGAACAAATTCTCAGCAAACTGGGAAGGTCCATACATGGTCACAAAAGCCTATGGGAACGAGGCCTTCAAATTGGCAAACATGGACGACAATGAGTTTGCGAGTCCAATGAATCAGTTGTACCTCAAGCCGTACTACATTTGATGCATAAAGAAGGTAAGAAATCATCCACTACCACATAAAAATGGCATAGCAAACATCCACTACGACGTTAAACTAGCGATGGTAAGAAATCATTTACTACAATGTAAAACTAGCAAACCAACATTCGCTACAATGTAAAATAGGCACAACATGTCCGCTACGATGTTAAACTAGCACAACACTCTGTTATGACATTAAATTGGCACAACTCATTTGATATAACATTAAACTAGCAGAACTCATCTGCTATGACATTAAACTGGCATAGCTCATCCGCTATGACGTTAAACTGGCATAGATCATCCAGTATGACTTTAAACTAGCAAAGAGGTCTACTGGGACTTTAAACTAGAACACCACAGTCTACTATAACCTTAAACTAGGTTCACGGCATGTCCCCAGCATGCATCTATGCTAGTACACAACAAGTGAATGTGCATAGTGCCGACACGGGGTGGGACGTTGCAGTTCCAGAATCTAGTTCATAACGCCAAGATAACATCCTATGAAAAATATGCAATGCCACTACTCCTGGCATCTTGATGATCTTCCAGAGATGTATTATGACATCTTGCTAACCCTTTGGAGCTACTGCCACCACAACTCATTGTCCTATCAGTAGCTTCCCTAGTCAGCGCCTGTTGTTGGAGTCCCAGCTGTATTATGGCCTAGCCATAGTGTTGCTGTCCTCCAACCCTAGCCATTTCCTGAGCCCAAGTAACGTTCAATTGCTAGGTAGCCCATCTCACAGCTAAACTGAGAATTCTTGCCTTGGGTAGGGATTCCTAAGCATCCGCATTCAAAGTGACTCCTAGCATCTTCAATGCCAGCTTCTCCATGCTGATGCTGCCAAGGCCACTGTTGGCCTTCTTGGTTTGGACATCACATGTCTCAGCAATAGTGTCCAAAACTCCAATAGTTTCCATAGCAAGCAAAAAATTTTCCTTCATTTTGCATCATGGTTGTTTCTCCTGGCTTTCTTTCTATTGTGTTTGCAAGATGCATAGTAGAGGGATGCTAGTCAGAGGTACGCTTCGCCACAGTGGTGGGATGCTACATCGTTCCAAGATGGTCACCCTGACTAGTTTGGCTACTTGGGAGTGCACATCCTGTCTTCCCTCTTAAACTACTTTATCTCATTACTTACACCCACAATTCCCACTTTTGCCTCTTTTACAAGCTTTTCCTGACGCTTGTCAAACCTTCCCATTTTCCCAACCATAAAGTCCATGACACACATAACACAGGTCGCCACATGGGAAGCATCTATAGGCGGGTTAAAGTCCCACATGGATGTAACACAACTCATCCTAGGAAAGAAAAATCTCTCCTGAAAAAACAAAGTTGTTTGCAAATGTAAAAGGTAAAACAACAAAAGGTAAAAATTTTAAGAGAGAAAAAGCTCACGTGCAAAAAAAAAAGCGTGCCTAAAAAAATGACACGTAACCCATTTTGTAGTAACCCTCTCTAAGCATTCTGATGAGAGGTCAAAGGTTAGTAAAAGAAAAGATGACCACACAAACAACTCCATCACAAGCACTCTGACAAGTGACCCCGCTAAGTTCATCTTTACCATTTTCTTGAATCTCCTTTCACCCGCTTAATATCCTCCTTTTCCTAACATAACCAATGCAACACTCTCGAGCATAACTAAGTGACATCTTGGCAATCACCGAAGAGAAATGTTAGCATTTTATCTTTCATGGTATTTCATATCCTTTGTTGGCATCTCTCAGGTCCATCCTCCAGACGTCAACGAAGAGGGGCCAATGAAACACCCTAAATTTAAAAGGCATTCTTGCTTCACTAGGCTCCTGGGGCTAAGGAAAATATTTACACAAGTGTAGTGGCCTCATGACCATTTGGCAGGAAATGGGTGCTCTGAGTTTAGAGAGCATGCTAAGGGTCGTCGATGGTGCTCAAGATGCACAAAATAGTTTGACAAGTTTTCTTAGTAAATAGGTTTGCTATGCTACGTAGCATAGCAGGCTTTAGGAGACAGTTGCTCAGGTGACCAAAATATTGCAAGACAAAGCGCTACACTATGCTATGATACATAACATAGCATAGTTTTGCAAGGGAAAAATCAGAAGGTGCAGCTTACCTAGTGATTTCAATTACACTCGACAAGCACTCTGGCCTTGGAAACCAGTTGTCTTGTTCAACTCCAAGAAATTTAGCAAAGCTCCTATGTTGGCAAATTAACCAAAAAGGTAGGCTATGTTGGCTACTACACTGTGCTATGCTGCATAGCGTAGCATAGCATAGCAACGAAGTAAGAAAAGCAAAAGCCTTCTCAAAAGCAAGATCAGCAAGTTGCAGTTGCAGTTAGCACAATCAGGCTTCAAGCAAATGTTTGCAACTTTGGGCAAAGGAAGTCAGCTGCTATGCTATGCTATGCTATGCAGCGTAGCATAGTGTAGCAAAGATGCAAAAGTAGATGAAACACTTCAACGCACACCAAGACTCCCAGCAAATGCAATTAACTTCAATGCAAATTTCTTCTTCGAACTGGTGGCTACACTATGCTACGTTGCATACCATAGCATAGTGTAGCGAGCTGCTACACTATGCCAAACATGCTATGCCCCACAACATAGTATAGCATAGCAGACTGTTATGTTGCTTCAGCATGGTTCACCCATTATCTGCATCATTAACACACATCTCCAATTTTGAGAGTGTAATTGTAGCATGACAAGCCTATCAATTAGATTTGCATGTCCATGAAGCATGGATACGCCAACATCTTGCAGGTCTAAGACATGTGTCATCTAAGCCTCATTTCTCGCATCCTCCTGGATCTATAAATACCTTGACAAGAAATGCTCAAGGGGTTGGAAAAAGTTGGAAAAAATTAGTTAGCAAGGTTGAAAAATTTTCGGTTGGTTGGCAAAGGTTGGAAAATTTTTGCAAAAGGGTTGGCAAATTAAAAACTCACTTGGCAAAATTGAGCACCCCATTTCCGTTTAATCTAGCATGACCCTCGTGTAGATCTAGGGTTAAAACTGTCCGACCAATGACCTCTCGGTGTTTCCAGTCGTCGACATTTTTGGTCATCACAACTGGTAAGGATACTATTGCCTAGGTGGTGGCATTCCCCATGATTGTGTGTGCTGTCACTATTGATATTGCTCAATCAGTTGTGGTGGAGTTCCACTGGGATAATATGTTAAGGGTTGGGGGAACTTCCTTGGGTTACCTTTAGGATAAGGTAACCTTCAGGGTGTTTACCTTTTGTTTAATCGTGGGTTGAGTGCATACACCTCAAACTCCTACAAATGTGAGATTACAGGGAAACATCCCTAAGGATGGTCATATTGACATATCTCACATCCACTATCATTGTCTGTTTCCAAATCCACAACCTCTTCAATGATGACAACTTTGCCCTTACCCTTGCTACGTGCATGTTCAGCTTCTCTTTTTTTTTCTTTTTTTTTATCACTACCTTGCTCTCTAGACTCCTCTACTATTTTAAGAATATTTTAAAATCTATTATCTAGGGAATTCCACATTTGGTCTACCTTGGCTGAAACTTCTAATGTCATCTTTTGAATAGGAAAAGTTTTAATATTCACCATCTCTTCAAGTGGTGACTCTTCTTCATCCTTACAAAATCTTACTCCCCTCTTCCAAACGGAAGGATCTCGATTATACTCTTCTACACTTTTTCTATTCCATAGCTCACCTTCTTCCTTAGCAACTTGCTCCAATAGTCTTTGAATTTGATTGGACCTAAGATCAGATAGTCTCCCTTGGGCATAAATCCCAACGGTTCTTCTCGTTTCATGCTAAGCCCATCCACAAGATGACATGGTTGATCCCTTTGCGAATAATCATGGTTAGGATAATGATGTAACAATGCATAATATCAGCCCATGGTAGCATCCAAGGGTTCATGTCCTCCTTGTTTCCAGCCTTGGATTTTTCTTCGCAAGTTAGACACTTGAGAGTACATTTGGTACTTTTCATTAAATAGTTCGAACATAGCACTCCACCTAAGAATGGACTCGAGTTCTAAAGATCGGTACTAGCTTTTCACTTCATTAACTAGTCTTCATGGAAACAACTTAAGTTTTTGTCATTTTCTCTCTACATTTTGTAAGGCACACGCATCATAGAATGCTTGTAAGTGATTCTGAGGATTAGTGTTGTATCCCCCTTCAAATCATGGGATATTGTTCATATCTAATCTCTTGATCCTACTATCTTTCTGGTGCCTTGTTGGAATTCTAACAGCCTCAGTTATGTCCAACATACTTCAAGTAGTGAGTAGCGGTTCATCATGATCATCTCTTCCATAGTATCTATGATGCCTATGTTGTTCCATACTCTCCCTTCTTCTATGTCGTCCCCTTTCTAACTAGGTTACCAAGTGTTACACGCATGCTCGAAGTGATCTTACTGTGTGTGCTAATAAAAAAAATGTAAAGTGCATAAAATAAAATAAAATAAATGCAGAAGAAAATGAAATAAAGGAAGTGAGTAAGAAAACAAATCTCAGGTGTTCTAAAGATGAATCCAAGAGCTCGTCTTTATTGCCGTACATAAGGTGTGCTCAGGTACATAATGCTCGACTACCAATCCATCCACAATTAGACCTCTTACTATGGGCAATTGGAAAATATTGTAACTACAAAATTTTCACTACTTGACTCCTAAAAGACTTCTAAAAGACATCCCTTCCAAGACTTCCTCCAAAAATTGTATGCCTGGGAACTGTATCTATAGGCTTGTGAGTAACTACTCTAATAATTAGAAAAATTGGCACTCTAATTTTAGAGAAACTACCACTCTAATAATTAGAATAAACCACTAGAGTAACCTCTCTCATCACACATGTTATGTAATAGTTAATAATTAGAAAGAATATTGAAATTGTTTGCCATTAATTGAATCATAGTACTTATAACAGTTACTTAGTTTCAACATTTTCTGATTGCTAAACCTTCTAAATTACACTTGCATTTTACATCAAAAAATGGAAATTATATTTTCATGCTTCAAGACTTTTAAATCACTCAACCTTCTAAATGACACTTGCGTTTTTACTCCAACACATGGAAAATAGTATATCTCATTTTTATCCCTCCTTTATTTCCCTTATATTATATTTTCCTAATTTCTTTTCAGAAACTTAAGAGAAACTAGAAAATGAAACTACTAAACCTCTTAAGAAACATTTACAGTTTACTCCAAGACATGGAAAATCACATCCCTCCTTTTCATCCCTCGGTTATTTTCTTTGTATTAGTTTCAAGATTTTCTAACTCTTGAAACTCCTAAATAACACATGTGTTTTACTCCAATGCATTCAATATTCTCTAACTACTAAACCTCCTAAATAACACTTGCATTTTACTCCCACACATGGAAAACAACATCTCTCTTTAATAATTAGAAGAAAGATTAAAATTGTTTACCATTAATTTAAGCATGATGCTTATAACAGTTAGTTTCAAGATCTCCTAACCACTAAACCTTGTAAATAACACTTGTGTTTTACTCCAACACATGGAAAATATTGTTTCTTATTTTCATCCCTCCTTTATTTCCCCTATATTATGTTTCCTAATCGATCTACAAAAGCTTAAGAGAGACCAAAAAACCTAATTGCTGAACTTCCTAAATAACTCTTCCATTTTATTCAAAAGCATGGAAAATATTTTTTAATTACCACATGTTATGTAATAGTTAATAATTAGAAAGAAGATTAAAATTGTTTGCCATTAATTGAATCATAGTGCTTATAATAGTTACTCAATTTCAAGATCTTCTAATTGCTAAACTTTCTAAATTACACTTGCATTTTACTCTAACAAGTGGAAAATAGTGTCTCTCCTTTTCATCCACCTTTATTTC